>OY293830.1:12906030-13428001 GCA_958507055.1 Crioceris asparagi | reverse complement strand
TTTATTTTGCTTCTTTATCATACATACCGGATTTATCAAAACTGTATACTTAGATGTTGGACGAAACTAAGCAACCGTGCAAATCAGGTAGATTCATTCACACTTACTTAGTCCTAATACTCTATTATTAATATTATTTCTATCTTTTGTTTGTGATATTCATCTAACCTCCAAATGTACAAAGTTCAAGGACCGGAATAATCCAGGTGGCCAATGAGCTTAATACAGATAATAATTCAAAATGCCATATAAGTTTCGATGACAATATGTGTCTTCTGTTAAAACTGGCTGATGCTCTGTCTGATCTCCCTGTATGTAAATTAATCATACTTTATGAAAAGCGATCGTGACTTCGTAATACTTACAGAGAAATAAAATACTATAGATATTCAAATTAGTCCAATGAACGTTGCATTTTTTTGCTTGTTATTTTTGATTATAATGATATTTGCGTACCTATCACAAAGTTGAAAGTTTGAAATCTAATAAATAAACTCGATAAGAAATCATATTAATCTACATACCTACTAGCAAAGATAACGATTAGGTATCTTTGATACTAGGTATACAAAAACTGAACGTCTGTGTGTAATTAGCTCTTACACTATTCCAGATATCCAAACCAAAATTAGCACACATGTTTATCGTACCTTTAGTAAAAGTACTGTTATACTTCAAGTGCCCGTGGGACTCTATATGGTGAGTTCGGTACCTGAAAGTCTATTGTATATTTATGAACTGAATGGATGGATTTTGATAGTCTTTTTAACATGTATGTATGTTATTATAATAATCTGGTCGAGGCTGCAAGTGCGACTGAGCCTCCTAGGAGGAGGTTTCTATACCTGTATTACCCAAACAAGTATCTCTGAGCTCTATGGCTCTATGTTCATGAATTTTTGATATATTTGTGTGACTTATCTCACTGGACCGTTTTGTGAGAGCCTATCAGTGCGATTGGGACTTGAAGGTGGATGGTTCCATACCGGAAAATCTCTAAGATATATGTAAGAGATTTATCATGCTGTTCGCTCTTGATGCATGTCTGTGGTCTGTGTGTTCCATACTCAAGATTTTTTATGGCCCTATATTTTCGTACCACTATCTACCAAAGTGTTTGCCCGGAAAATACCGGGTAAAACTTCTAATAAAACCGCTTGAAGCCACCGATTTCTTTAAAAAAAACAGGTACACAGCCGAATATTTTTTTCAATTTTTCATATCTACATCAAATGCTACGATATTTTTAGTAGAATATTCTGTGTTCTAAATATACGCTGAATTAAATGGTAAAAATTAAAACTTGGTTGGGCAGTTTTTGTTCATTAAAAAAATGGACGAATATCAAAATTCAAATTTATTACTATCACAAATTAATTATATATATTACAACAACAAAAGAATACAAAAGTCACTTGTATTGATATTAAAGCTAAGTTTATTTTTCTAGTCTTTACTGCACCCGTTTATTCTGAAAATCTCAAAATATAAATTGAACTACATATATGTATAGAATAGTTCAATCAGAGCCGATATTAATTTAAATTTTCTGTGTATGATTTCAAAGATACAGTTACATAATATAATATTTGGATTATAAATCTAAACGTAGATTTCGTTCTGCAGAACTGTTTCGATGTGGAATAAAAGCAATCAGATGGATGGTGCCAACTGTAGTTGTATGTGACAAAACCGTGAAAAATATTCCAAAGATTCCGTGGTTAAGATAACACTCACCCTCATCACGAATGCATATACCTGGCTACTGAAGATTATAATCGCACCGGAGAGAAATTTGAGAATGCAAACTTGGATTTCATCGTATTATGATGTTTCGGTTGAATTATATATCTTTGATCCTATCACTAAATGAAACAGCTTTCGAATGTTAATTTTCTTGTCTGGATTCATGCTGATTATTATGAATATTTAATTTTTATATTAATATTCTTATGAATTTTGTTCATTAATATAAAATATGTGACTGGGTGCGCCTGGTCAACCCACACTATGCCAGCTTCCCGTTTGGTGCCCTTGATTGAAAAAAAAGATATTTCAGTTTTTCTGCAATCCATATCATGTGTTTTTTGTGCAGTTGAGCATGAAATGAAATTGAATCAGGATCGATATAAGTGGGTATATTGTCACCCGTGGTGAAAAAAATATTATAATATTTAATAATTACTTTATTAACAATCAAAAAAACTGCATTCAAAGCTTCCCAAATTTCATCATATTTATATAAAACCCGCCACATGAAGTCGGTAGCAATATTTGTTATCGAGTTATGTAAGACAGAAAGTATAACAAGAGTCGTCAAAACGTGTAATTATTTTCTATTTCAAGAAAATGAGCCCATCACATTAATTTCCCGATTGGGAAAGCTAAACAGATTAAGGAGAAGGGTAAACTTTAAAGCTTGAAAGTCTTGATAAAGAAAACAATTAATAGATGTACCTATATTTCGAAGAAATGGTGACATCTCTTATCAATAACTTGTGTCTTTTCTGATTTTTTCGAGTTTGATTTTTCTATAGAAAAATTTGTAGGTTATTAAAATACATATGGCCGTCAACGAAACCACTCCATATATAAAGAGATCCAAAAAATATTGTCCTGATTGTTTTTATAAAAAGAGAATTAAAATTACTGACTTCTATGAAATAATATTTATAGGTATAGGTTATTCACGATGAGTGGAAGTTTCAGGAGAACTACTGGGAATATGGATCAGAAAATTTGCAATAACAAGTTCTCGGATATGCTCTATCAAACTAAAATAATGTCGACTCACAGTCACTTCCGGTTTTAAAGGAAGTAGACATTAAATTGTTTATTTCAAATATGGCGTGTTATATTTTTTTTAAATCAATATGTCTTTTGTTCAGACCAGGTACAATTAATACATACAGGGGGCTCTAAAAACCGAGCCAAAATATTCAACATGAAAAAGTTTCTTATTTTAAACGGATTATAACAAATTTTATTCGGTCATCCTATCAAGTGTTTTTTTTTTCTCTTTCGATCCTTATTAGCATTCTCTATACCTAAATTATCAGGTTTTATAGTTAATATTTGAGTTATGTGTGTGAATGTTCGATAACCAACACTAATTTCATGACATTTAAGTATTTCTTTTATTAATCAAGTAGCTATGACTTGTCATGATGACAAGCTTTCATTTGTTTATGTATTTGAACGTTAAAAGAGAGTTAAAGTTATTTCATATTTCTAAATATGGAAAACCATTATTCAAATGCTTATTTTATAAATTTATTTTACTTACATGCGGAGTGCAACAGAGGTTATTAGTAGGACGTGCCGATGATTTATTGAATTATAATATCCCAATTTGCCAAGAACAATCATACACAATCAACAAACCGAGATCCACAAGCTTCCAAAATTTTGTTTTGACTTTCCATATGCATCTAAAATTCTGTTTTCAAGATTCACAATCAAAGCATTCTGTCTATAAGAAAATAAAATCTTATCTGAGTTCTTAATTTTTTTGGGACGTTTAAGGTCATCTCATAAAATGCTTTAAGGGAGAATGAAGAAATTCTCTTTCCAGAACAAAACTTTGATCTATAACTATCATTACCTATTAATTACTATTTTTCATGGTTGATGACCCTACTTCTAATTTTTTTTCCTTTTGAAATTGGTCATTTGAATTTAAAAATCTGTTGAAATGAAAGTATGTAAGCCCGAGGTATCTCAAATTTGATGGATTATTATATATTTATAGAAAAAATACCTAAGACTTTATTTCCAAAATATTGAAAAAAATTTAATTACTCATAAGAAGCCCTTTCAGTTGATATATAACATGATTTTTAACAATGGCGGTGTATTCAGGGCTTTCAAAAATATAATATTTGAATAAGGATATCTTATTATCGTATCTATTGATTTCATTATCCAAAATGCATGTTTATCTTGGCAACTTGCTGAAACACATAAAAGTATTTCTGCAAAACCTACCTTGAAGTTACATTAGTAGGAAAAGTTGCTATTTTTTCCAAATCACAATAATGCGAAAAGCAATCGACTTTACGCAAACTCTGATCCAGGTGTCAGTCATAGAGAAAGACGTCATTCAATAACTAACGTGTCGTACCTACAAATGAATTTATTAATTTTGATTGGCAATATTCACTATAATTAATTAATATGTTGGTCAATTTTCCAACTATCACATGTTCAATTCAGTGATTTGTATACGTGAAGGTGCATATTTATTATTCTATGAACTAACAATTATTATTTTCAATTGTTTGATGTATATTATTGCCGTGGTCCATGTTGTTATATTAATTTGGAACAGATAATATGAGCGTATGCATTTCTCTAAAACTAAACGTCAAAAGTAGGTGTAGCAGAAACTCTAATGCTAAAGGCGGCTACACACTACATGGCAAACTAGACGAACGCAAACGTTTGTAATATGTACATATATACTTGTCAAATGACATTTGCCAAGTTAATTGTTTTTCTAGTATGCCACGTAATGTGTAGACGGGTTAACGCGAGTAAAGTGGCAAAACTTACAATAGAAGATTCGTTTCTAGGTAAATGTCAAATTCGCATTCGGATTCAATGAATTTGACATGTACCTAGGCTCATATTTAAATATCACGATTGTCAGATAATCGATTCATGACAAACTACTAGTATAAACTAGCAACGTTAATCCAAAAACTTAAAAATCAATAGGGCTCAACTAAGTATAGGCTCAAACCACATATTTTTAACTAAGTTCAAACTTCGCAGTTGATTGAGGTAAAATTATAGCGATGACCAGCTCTACAAACAATATGTGTGGACCAGAGATTTTTATTGTACCTTCTATCTGGTGTTGACGATGTCACGATTATCTTCTAGTATCTCATAAACAAGACAATCACTACCTGGAACACTATGTCCCATAGTTCTTGCATAATATATCATAATATTTTATTTCATGATGTGAAACAACTGCCGATGTTTTCTACAAAGGAAAAAAAATCGAATATCCATGCTCCTTTATTTTCACCCAATATTATTATTTATAGGATCATTCTGTCTATACAAAAATGCATCCGATAAATCTGCCACAGGAATGCGACGACGACGATGCTTCTGTTGTTGTTGTTGTTGTGGGAGCGCGTATGTTTCTGTATATAAATGTCCATATGGAGAAAAGAACCCTCGTAATTTAATAATCCGGCATTTGACAGCAACACAAGCGGCCTGTCAAAGCATCGCCGATCGCAGGAGGCCGAGCGACAGGCGCGCATAGGGAAATTTTTCAGAGACGGCCTTTGGTATTGAGCGAGGAGCGAGCGTTCTTCTGTCTCTGAAAATAAAATGTCGGTAAGAAACAATTATTGGGAAGATGAAAAGTTAACTGACACTGTCACTGTCAAGGGTCGTCTAGAAAATTATTTTTGTATCGCTTAGACTTTTTTTTCAAGTGTGAAACAAACGATTATTGAGAAACGCTCTTGGTATATACAATCAGCTGCAAAAAAACGCAACGGAAATATTTGTCGACAAATTTAAAGTATTATGTTTTTTTTATTTTTAGACCAATTTTGATGATTTTTTAGCAAACTGTATATAAATATATCAACTGTAATTCATAAGCAAAGTTTTATATAAAATTTAGTATTTGGCTTATTATACAGAGTAAATCGAAGGGTTGTTACTTTACCCCGACTTTAAAATACCCTGTGCAATAATTTCGTAAGAAATTTTTTCTCAGAACCAAGTCTCCTGAGCCTTTTGCTTTTTGGGTCATGTCATCACATGTCTGGGTTAATTTTTAGGAACGAAATTAACTTGCCATCAACGATTGGCATTTTTTACCAACGAACACCAAACGGAGGAGGTTTACAATTCGACTATCTGCTTTTTTTGTTCGTGCGATGATTGTTGATTCATTTGAAAGAGGAGACTTAAGAAATGGTAAAAACACAAATTCGAAATCTCCTTCCCTCCGAAAACCGCCCCAAAGGGATTGGAGGAGGCAAGCAATTTTCTCGAAAATCGTAAATTCGAGATGGCAGAATTAAAGATAACAAAATATCTGGAAACGTTTAAGTAAAACATTTTTTTCAAAAGAGCTACAGTTTTAGAGTTTCTGCGATGTTAAAATTTTAAATAGGGATGTGTTTTTGCTATGTGGAAGAGGCAATTTCTTTCGAAAGTTGAAAATCTGAGAATTGAAAATTAATGACCAGATTATTTGTAGCAACATCTATATTGAACATATTTTCCATATAGTTACGGTTTTCGATTTACAGCAGTGGTAAAGTTTATAATATGCGTATTTCCGCGACGATGTTCTTAGATTTCTGAATAACAGCAAATACAAGCAAAGCGTACATGGATAATGCTGAATGTTCAACGATTTTCGTGACAAATGTAACACTCAAAAGTGTCAGATAAATATGTTGCATATATGCAAAAAAATTGGACCGACGGCATCAGTTGGTGCACTGAAAAGTACAAAATAATAGTAATTCTCTTGGTGCTGGTACTTTTGAAGTTGCCAACAGTTTTCAATCTGCAACTGCAAGTTTAAACTGTGAAGAACTTTTTCTGCTGAACTCAGTGGCGTAACTAAAATTTAAATTTATTTATGTAATTTTATAGGAATATTTTCAATAATACTGAGTTATTATGAAAAATTTCTCCCTTTCTATACATTACAAGAGGTTGTTAATTTTATTGTAAAATAATAATGTAATCTTCATACAATAGTTGAGTGTTTAAATGATTAAACCTTGTTAAGTTTTCTGCACAAAATAGGACCAATTTTATCAGTTGGTGCACCAAATAGGTCCTGTTTTCTGTAAAAAGTATTTATTCAACATTTAGTGTTTCAATAGTCTGAAAAACTGTTGAACTTACATACAGTTATTTGAAAATATTGCGGTAAGAATCTGGCATATTCCTAGGGCTGGAACTCGGAGACCATTATTTTTTTAAAGATGACCAATTCAAACTTTGGTGAAAATGATCTTTTCTTTAATGCTACCCTAAAAAAATAATTTGCCCTCCCCGGTTGGGGGCAGTTTTCTGGGAGAAGGATAAGTCGGATTTTACTTGTTTTTGATGTACATTTCCAAACACTCCTCTTTCTAAAGAAAAACGAAAAATCTTCAAAATCGGTGCGCACATACATATAAAAAGAGCTATCATACAACTGAATTTACCTCCTCCGTTTTTCGAAGTCGGTCAAAAATATACAACAAAAGTATGTAAAACTTCTAGTTACGTTTATTAACCTCCTTGGACAGTTCAGGGCTTTTGACATCGAAACTGTTTGATGATGGAAGCAGTCAATAAATATTTTTCAAACTAAATTAAAAAAAAATTTTCCATTGAATAGATAATTAACAATACTTATAATCTGAAAAAATATATGGTTTTTATTTAAAAAAGCACTAATTTTATTTATATTTGTCTGAACCCTAAACTTAAATGTTGGTTAAGCCAATGAACTCGGTAGAAAAAGTGGTCAATTCGCTTATTAATTCAATATATCACAGATCAAATAAATCAAAATTAATTAACTAACTTTTAGGGGAACAGATATTTCGGTTTGGTGAAAAAAAAACGGTATAATTGGGTATTCTATTTTTATTCGAGTCACTGCAATAACTTTCTTCTAGAAAGTTAAAAAGAAAAAAATTGAAGAATTTTATGTATTTATATTATTAATTAAGTGGATATTCTACACGTTTTTTTCCAAAGTAAATGTGTCAAAAGGTCATACGAAAATCTCTAGATCGTGACGTAGATATATTGTATTTTGGATAGACTATACAAAATAGTTTTAGCTCTTAGACAATGAATTTCAGAATATGTGAAACAAAATTCCACAGCCTCTTGTTTCAACTGATATTAAGTATTTGTCACTCTCTCCAGACAATGTAAGTCCCACTCACCATATTTTAAAATCCCGTCAGGGTGGTGTTCCTCATCCCAGTGTACCTACACTTTATACATATAATATATGGATCAAGTCCGTTCAAAGTAAATAGAAGATTGGAATCTATCTTCTTAAATATTATATAGGTACCTAATATTTATATCAACCAAAATCCACTGGTCGACACGTTGAATACAAATCCGATAAATTAATTACAGTTTATTAATATATAGGTATATTATGTGTTTATCTGTACCTATGAGTAACATCAATGTAATATTCATATTCATGCTTATTTCATATTAAAGCAGATCAAAGGGATATGTAATATTTTCAGTGTTAGCAGGTAACTGAAGAAATATTAAATGAATGCTGATGTTGTATTCATAATTAATTTGATAGGTTGATAGGTAGCTCAGTGAACGTAGAACTCAACTTCAAAATAATAATTATACGAAAATATGCTCGTAAACTATAAACGATGTAGTTGATTTTAGTGAAATTTATTTGTTTGTAATTTTTCAAGAGACACTGGAGAAAAAATGTCCATTTTTTATATTTCAATGGATATTTTCCAGAAAAGAACATTTTTTTTAATTTTTATTTTTTTAAACTAAAACTAGTTTACGTAAGTACAAACGACGCAGATGATTGCATTAAAATTTATTAGTTTGTAGTCTTTCAAAAAGCCCTGGTAATAAAAAAGTCTCACTATGGATTTTTTTGATATTTCATTGAACTTTCCCAGAAATATTTTAACAATGGTTTTTAATTTTTTGTAATGAGTTCTTTAAATCAAATTTTATTAAGATTTTGAAACATTAAAACTAATTTCGTCAAATAAATTGATTTTTTTTCATATCCATAAACTAAAAACGACGTAGATGATTATAGTGAAATTGATTTGTTTCTGGTATTTCAAAAAAACCTCGCAATCAAAAAATAATATACGCCGACATTTTTTGATATTTTTTGTAGTTTTTTGTAGTGATGAGAGATTTTTACTCGATTTTATCAAGATTCTAAAACAGTTAAACAAACGTATGTCAATTAAATTTAATATTTTTTCTCTTCATCCATAAACCACAAACTACGTAGATATGATTGTACGAATAATCTCGCATTATGTGAGAATTAAGAAGTAGGAATATCTTTGAGTGAAATTTTATAAGAGTTTGCTCTTCTATATTTTTTTGAGTAAATTTCGATAATTTCTTTTACGAATTTTGATACATTTATTTTACGTAAATTTATTTCAATATTTAAAAATGCTAGTAAAATTTTATAAAAAAAATTGTCACTGCAAAAATCTACAAGCGATTATTCTTGCGAAAATACCAGAGAAATATCAAAAATTGTGGATATAAGTTTTTTTTATTTCCAGGGTTTTTTGAAAAACTACAAACAAATACATTTTATAACAATCATTTACTTCTACTAAATATTTTTTACAAAAAATTGCTGCTACTTAATTTGTGAAGTTGGTGCCAAAAGTTATCAATCTAACTGCAACTGCACAACTTCAAACGTAACAACACCGTTAGAATATTATTTTGTATTTTTCAGTGCATATAGTAATAACGTCGGTATAATTTTTTGTAAAAAATATTTATATTTAAATCTGGCAGAATTATATCTCGTTAATAACTACCTACTGAAAACGAGTATACCAGTGGCGCTTCATTGATTTTCCACTGTCTTAAATATTCTTTCGATCCAACAATAGACTGGTTGTAGACAACACTTAAAGTGCTCGATTTCATTTTATACATTTTATTTTATACATGCTACTTACAATAACAGACAAATGTAAATTATTGTCTCCGAACTGACACACGTCCCTTTTATAATAGGCAAGTTTTCTCCGAGTTTTAACCGGTTGCTTTTTCGTTCTTGCAGGTATGATTTCTTCATCTACATAAGATAATACACGTAGAGAAATTGACTCCAGACTCCAGTGTATTTTTACAACGAATTTCAAGTGTTCTTGGAACATCTAGTTCAAATATAATCACAAAAGTGAACAGGAATAAAAGAAGAATATTAGATTTCAGATTTCCTCGCGCAAGAAAAGTCATCAATGTTTGTAAATGGTTTTAAGTGTAAAGTTAAACACATCCTTTGCTGCCTCTACGAAAATGGAAAAGCATTTGACACATCTAAAAAATATAGTAAATTAGTGCAGGAGTAGTGCGGAAGACAGTTTACCTATCTGAATGAGCTAACGACCATGTACAAAAGGAGACAATTTACCTATGCCCCTTTTAAATAACCGGTAGGAGACGGATTTAGGGGTTTCATTTACTTTGTCCGAAACTATAATAACATTTTATCTATAGGTATATATTCGACCGACGAACGCAAACGGAGGAGGTATACAATTCGACTGTCTTTTTTTGGTTTGTGTGCGCGTTTTATATAGTAAACGTAGGTACTCCGATTTTGATGATTTTTGATTCATTTGAAAGAGGAGACTTGAGAAATAATCCCATATTCATAAAAAATCAAATCTAAAATCTCTTTTTCTCTTTCCAAAAAACACCCACGAAGAGTGGTAAAATCTAGAGTACTTGGGCGTATTTCCGGTGCGATGTTTCGAGATCTCTAAATAATAATAAGTACAAGCAAAGAATATACGTGGTTAACAGGATAAGTACTATCTTCTTTGGTATTAGTGAACGTTCAACAAAAGTATAAAATAAATATTTTTGACAAATAATTGGACAGACGTTTTAAGTTGGTGCACTGAAAAATAAAAAATAATATTAATTTTATTCGTGCTGGTACTTGTGACGTTGGTGCCAAAAATTACGGCAACTGCACAAGTTCAAAATTATCAGCACCAATAGAATTAATATTATTTTGTATTTTTTGGTCGAATTTTTTGTAAAAAGATATTTATTTGTTAACAATGTTTATTCCGTAACAAATACGCTATCCCGATCAATACTTTTTAGCATAAATTGGTATCATTCTGATCAAAAAATATAGTTAGAGTTATCAAGTTGCAACAAATACATTTGCAGTGAATGTGTCTTAAAATATGAGATTATTTCTTTTTAAGAGCCAATACTTAGATAGTCTATATAAAAAAAATTGAAAATGTTTGTCATAAAGCTTGTTTGAAAGCCATAGTGATTTCAAACTGTTTCAATTTCAGATGCAGTGAGAAAATTGAATATAGAAGAACTGTTAAGTGCGAGTTAAGCTCGTGGGAAGAGTTGTACGTACTCAGGTTTTCCTGTGTGGACTCCTAAATTTCGGCGATAAGATGAGGACGGTCAATTTCCGTCAGTTTTGTTCAATTATTTTACAATTATAAAAACAATTACCTGCCTACTTGTATGATTCATAATTAATCCTTTCAATTGGTCACATGACTCATTTGAAGAAAACAATTCTTTTAACTCTAAGATTCTCTCTCTCTATATGTATAAGAATTCATTTATATAAGCTGGAACGGCCGTGATGCCTAACCTAACTCTGTATACCCAAATACTTACTAAATTTGAATATTTTTCGTTCTACAGCTTTGGTGAAAATAGGCTGTTCCAGAAGGATAGACAGATAGACAAGCAAAATAATGATTTTACAAGGTCTTCGTTGTTTCTTCGTATGTTCAGAACCATGAGCATGAATAAACGAATAAACGAGCTCACTGAATTCGTGAACTCTAAATATTGTCATCGAATAAATGACTTGCGGACTTCAATCAGTTTTTGAGAATACAATGAATGCAACAATTAGATATACAATCCACCAAATTCTTAAAATTATGCGTTTATAGAGTAAACTCCTGAAATGCAGAAAGTATAAATGTTTCTCTAAAAAAATAGTATTGACTTTATTAGATAGTGCACTTAGAATTAAAGACTAATAATTATTCCAAGGATACAGGTAATTCTGAACTTATACGTAGATAATATACTTTTTTCTGAGATTAAAATTTCAATCGGTAACAATCTTGCTCTTTCTTATGCGGTAACTCGGAAACCTTGGATTATTTAGAAATGTGATCTTTTTTTATCTTGCCAGATGGAATTTTCGAAAAATCTACCATTCTGGGGTAGGTATTTAATGATTTATTGAAGAAGATAATAGATTTCTAAAAAAATACGGGACCATTATGCAGCAAACTCATTTTAAATAAAATATTCATCAAAATCGGAACAAAACAGGCGAATATACATACGTCAAAAAGCAAACATACCTACTACAGTATTTTACCCTCTCTTACTCTTGCCCAAAATCGGGACAACTTACATGAGACGTCCACGTTCATATAGGTATACCTACTACTATACGTCCATATTCTTGGCATGATCCTTGGTCCGCTCCTGCTTTGCAAGGATGTCATTACGTGATTGCACAGGCCGAGTAAACATTCAGGTACATTTATCAAAGGCGAACAATACCTGTTCGAACGTTTGCGCCCGCCCTTAATAATCTTAATGATCGCGGATAAAATCTCTGCATAATTTCGTTTGTTGTCCGAGAGCCCCGCTCTGGCTCAGGCCAAAGAAACTCCAATATAATATAAGGTGTTGTGTTCTTATATGGCGTTTGTCCAATATCATCAGATAAATATATAATGGATAGATGCAAAAGGTACCCCATCCATATTCTATACATCCTAAAACGTTGGTTATGATACAAAATAATATTAGGTCTATTGGTATTGGTGCTGTTACTTCTGCAGTTGCAGTTAGATTGATAATTTTTGGCACCAAAACTTCACATGTACCAGCACCAATAGGATTAACATTATTTTGCATTTTTCAGTGCACCAACTAATAACGTTGGTCCAGGTTTTTGTGAAAAATATTAATTTCACACTTTTGATTGTAACATTAGTCAAGAAAATCATTGAACGTTCAGTAATTCCAAAGAAGATAGTAGCACTTATCCTATTACCCACGTAGATGTATATTGTTTACTTGTTATTATTGAGAGATCTCAAAACATCACGGCGGAAATACGCACAAGTTTTTTTTTAGATTTTACCATTTTATCACCACTATAACTCGAAAACCGTAACTCTAAGGGAAAAATGTTCATTATAAATGTTGCTACAAATAATCTGGTCTTTCATGTGGTATCCACATTAACTATCGAAAGAAATCGCCCCCTCCACATAGCGAAATACACATATTTGAGATTTTAATATTTCTGTAACTCGACAACTATTTGAAAAAAATGTCAATTTAAACGTTTCCGGATATTGTCCTATCTTTAATTCTGCCGCCTCAGATTTTCGATTTTCGATAAAAGTTGCCACATGCCACATATTCTGTAGCTTATTTTGGTAGCTTTCATAGTTATCTACATATCTACAAATCGGTTTGGTGATAATCACAAAAAACAGTTTTGTACCCTTAGTTTATAGAAATTATGAATAAATAAATAATACTTCGGTGATAAAAACAAACATTATTCTGATATCAAAATGGTCTAAAAATAACGCTACTAATAAATTTATATTAATATTAACAACTTTTGTTCAAAATGACGATTTATTTTATTTATAAAACCAATTTTTCTATCTATAGCATTAAATGCGTTCGGTACTATCCATTAAATATGAGTATTTACTAATTTATATGTCTTTCATCCCTACCAGTCATAGATGTCATACTAGCAAGGTTTGATAAAATAAAAATTAGAAAATAAAATATCTCGATCCATTTTGCGATTAGATTGGCAGCTCTAACTGTGCGCTAAATTTTGAACTCTAGCACATAAATCAGTTGATATCATTGAAATAGTACCTACATTGATGCGCAATTCAAAGCTAGCGATCTTCAAGTTTATTTTTGGAAGCACCGAGTTTGCATGTCTTGATCCTAATTAGCACTAAGTGAGCACTAAATTATTATTGCCTTACTTTAGCGCTGAGCTCAGTTGATAACATTTTGGAGATATTATACCGTTTTGTTTTTTTTAATTCAGAATTGTCAATAGTGTAAGTCAATCAATTACGTCATGTTGAATCATGACTTTAAATATTCGCAAATAATTCAGACTCAACCAAAATCGTGTCTTCCATCAGAGTAGTAAACTGGAGACCAATCATATGTACCACTATATTTAAGAATATATTTAAAGAATTCCATTCCACTTTGATCGACCATCGTTATAGTGATGTTTCAGACAACAATTTGAATAAATTTATCGATATTCATTTGAATTGCACCTTGATTAGAAATTAGAGGTTACCAAACTCTCATAATAATTGGTGGATGTGGAAAGGTATTTTATTGCATGGAATTCGCAGTTTTGTGAGATTTACTACACGTAATAACGTATATTAGACCAGGTCCAAATCAAAAATTAAGCGCTTAAATGCCGGGACGGGCCATTGTATTTTCGATGGGCTGCAGTCCACCGACGTTTAATTTCAGTAGATTATTCAAGATGAGAATCCATCTAAATTGTATATTTTTATATGTAGAAGAAACAATCTGTAATTAAAGAATACAATGGAATGCTTCAAATTTTAAATTAATTTCTTATAAAAATAAAATGATAATAATTGGGCTCTCTAAATGTAGGGTTCAATAATACAGATGTAATGTTTAATATTTTGTTTTTCTGAGTTTAGGAGGATAATTCAACGCATAGAACGTTTAATTTACTAAAACTAAAACACATTACAAAAAAAGAATGCACGTCGAACTAAAATTAGAGGAACTCAACTGACTGCTTGGAGGAAGATCAACAATGACAGTTGAGAATTAATTATTGATGTGAAAAACAGTTATCAAGCCAATCAGAGCATATGTCATAGAATTATGGGGTTGAGCTTTAAACTCCAATTAGCCATAATCCAGAGAATTCAGTAAAAAAATATTTCACAGATGAAAAACGCGCCGTGGTAACAAACACAGATTTGAGAGTGACAACAATCAAAGAATTGATCCAAGAATGAACAAAAAACATTTCCCAAGTATAGAACCACACTCAGGCTACCAGAAGAACAACTAAGAGACTAAAAAATAATGATTAGCCAAAACTAATGAGAAGTGTTAGGTAACTGTTTCAATGCATGTCACCCTTATAATGTTATTGTTAGTTATTCTAACAATCGCCATCACTTTATTTTCTAGAATAATGCATTTCTGATTGCTGAATAAATATATATACTTATACAGGGTATCCCTTAACTAAGGTAAGATAGTCTAGGGGTAGGTTCGCAAAGTCAAGCAATTTCTAGATAAAATGTCTCTAGTTATAGGTTCATGAAGGTAATTTTTTTATTTAATTTTTTTGGAATATCTTCGAAAGTAAATCAAATATTTCAATGAAATTTGGTACAGGGAAGTTTGTGTTGGAGAATAACGAAATTATCATTTACATTTTTCGCGCTGTTTTATCTACGACCATTATGTCTTGTCTTGTCCTAAGTACAAATTAATTTCAACTTTTTTTATTCAAAATAAATTTTCTATTTAACAAAAAAGGTATACCTGCAAAATATCCAGACAATGCTTATTTCTGAAGATACTCAAGAAACTAATTAATAAGTTAAAAATTACTGGCATTGAAAAAAAAATAATGCGATAATAAAATAAAAATGCTGCGAAATTCAAAAATAATGTAGATACTACGAGTTCAATAGTCAAGAATTAAAATAGCTCTCTCTCTCTCTTTGATAAACTATTTATTATTTATTATATATATATATATATATATAATATTTTTTTGAGTTTTGGATTAGCGTAGCATTAGGATGCAATACTGTAAAGTTCGATTGTCTTTTTAATAATTTTTTTAATTTTTTATTTTTTTTTTATTTTCTTTATACTATCTTCCAGTAACAAACTAGCGACAAATTCAGGTGGTGTTAGTATTAAAAAAAAGTTTCAGTTGTTTCACGGCTATCTTACACGTTAAGATAGAAGTAACTCGATTATTTCAGAACTGGTTCGAGCAACAACAAAATCGAGATCTTAGCAACTAATTAGCAACGAATTCCCATGCCAGTTTCGATTTTTTCTGCTAACTTGTCACTGCTAGCTTACTATTTTATCAAATATTAAACCAGTCAAGAATTCAGAATTAAACAATATATATATAATATATATATATATATATATATATATATATATATATATAATTTCATATTCTATAAATAATAAAATTGTAAAAGGCCGATGTCTGTACATTAAAGATATTTAAGAAAAAATAATATTGGGGATCTTTATTACACAAGCCAAAAAACAGTTCTTAGAAATTTTGTCTGTCTGTCTGTATTGTAAGCGCTTCACGCAAAAACCACTGCATGGAATTGAATGCAGGTTTCACCAACGTATTAGTAGAGGTCTCATTTAAAATATAGGCTCTATATTATCGCGCCTCTCTGTCTTTCTGTATGTTTGTACATGCATCACGCAAAAACTACTACATGGAATTGAATGGAATTCACCGATGTGTTGGAAGAGGTCTAATTTCAAATTTATGTTCCATATTCACCGCGTCTGTCTATCTTTCTATAATCACGCAAAAACTACCGCATGGAATTGAATACAGTTTTACACGCGCACGAAGTAGCGGGAGAAATATTCATTTGTGTTTTTATGATAAAGCATATTATTCTAGATATTAAATTAGTTTCTTGAATATTAAAAAGCATCATGCCTTTTTACTCGTCTTTTTCATTTGTATAAATAAATTATAATAGTTGTTTGTAATTATTTCACTATTTGATGTGCCAAATTATAATGATAATTATTCAGAAGTCTCATCAAATGCGCATTTTCTAGATAAGTTCACCTTTTTTGTTTTATATAAAATTCCTCATTTTTATTGTGAATAAAAAAGATAAAACTCATTTATATCAAAAACTTAGGACAAGAAAAGACATAGTGGTCTTAGATAAAACAGCGCCCTCTACAATGTGGCGAAAAATTTCAACGATAATTTTGGTCTTATCCATTAAAAACTTCCCTATACCTAATTTCATTGAAATATTTGACTTACTTTCGAAGATATTGAAAAAAAATCCCTTTAAGAACCTATAACTTTCTTAACAGAGACATTTTATGTAAAGAATAGTTGTTTAATCGTATCTGCTTGACTTGGTAAATCTACCCCTGGAGTATGTAAGACTAGTTAAGGGACATCCTGTATTTATAGGGTGATCTAGGAACACGCACAGAAAAGCTCAATAATTTTTTTTCTATCGGAGCTATCTGACAATAACGCACATTCTTAAAATACTTTAATCATATACAGGGTTTCCTAAAGTAAAATAAGCAATTAAATGAAATAAATGGTAACTCTACATTTTCGTTTAAATTTTTAGCATTAAATTATACTTATCTGTAACAGTTTTTTGTCTTAAGTCAATTTTTGTATTCCGTGCATTGAAAAAATCATCACTTGGAACTTGGAAATGACTCACCTTTTTCAAAGGAACACCCCGATTTTTATTGCATCATTACTTAAAATATTTTAAGAGATTTTTTTCCATACAGGGTTTGCTTTCTTTGCATAGAGGGTTTGCAGAGATTTCCTGTTATTATTTCAAAAAATCCTCGGAAGCTTAAGTAATCGACTGGAAGAAATTGGTTTAGTTATCATGAATAGTTCCGAAGTTATGATTTTTTTGTGAGTCTATACACGGAGCTTTTTTGACATGAAAATTGACATAAGTCAAAAACCATTACAGAAACTTATAAACCTGTATAAACAAAAATAGTTATGGAGCTTTATCTCATCCCTGGGCCACTCTGTACAAATAAAATAAGAAATTAAGCTGTATGATAAAGTGTAGAAAAGCATTGCAGATAACTATAAAGCTTATTATATCAAAAACTAATGCCGCTATTATTTATTTATTTATTATTTATTTATTTATTAACCAGTATTATACATACAATTAAAACTGCATTATAATATTAACCTACAGAAGTATATGATAATACTTGTTCGTAGGACTGGTACAAAAAAAATGAAAAGGACGCCTATCCAAGGCGATCAAAAATAAAAATAATATTCAAGATAAGAGAAAGGTAATATAAATAAATATAGAATAAAGAATAATAATAATAGTAAAGAGAACATTTGACCTTTTTTTTAACAAAATTTATATTATTACTTAACTTAATGTAAAATAGTCATCCAATGTTAACAAAACATAACAAGCAATATGTAAAAATATTTTATCCTCCTTTTGTATTCCCTGCAATCCATTTCTTTAATAATCTTTTCCTGGCATTATTTTTTTTCAATATTTTGAGATCATTTGGAAGGTTGTTGTATAGTCTTATGGCTCTTATATAACTATTTTTTATACTCACTGTTTTGTTTCTTTGTGGAACAATAATGCTCTTATTCCTAGTGATACTATTTGAATTCATAAATTGCCCTCTCAGTTCGTCATAGTGATATTTGAGAGCTTCCAAAGAGAAAATTTGATCTATAGTTAGTGGATTTTTATGACTTATGTATTGTTTTTTGTTGCCTATTTTGACTATTTTATTTTGTAAAGCTTGCAGTGATTTGATACTGGTTGCACATGCCCCCCCCCAAGCAGTAATACCATAGTTGATGATACTATGGAAAAAAGCATAATATAGTAATCTTAGCGTATCAGATGTCATGATCTTAGACATTTTGTAAAATATAAAAACTATGTACTTTGTTTTCTTTAGGATATATTCAATATGTTCATTCCAGTTCATTCTGTAGTCAAATATAATACCCAAATATTTACAACTTTGTACTCTTTTCAAAGATTCGCCATTGATAGACACGTTAATAGTATCAGGAACACTAACACAATAATTACCGAATGTCATAAAAACTGTTTTATCAATATTTAAGGATAGTTTATTTAACGCTAGCCATGTGTATATGTTATCCAGATAATGGTTCATTTTAGTTTCAACTCCCTGCCAATTTTTATCGGTAGAAATAACAGCTGTATCGTCTGCAAAGGATACAATTGTATCTTCCGGCATACTGGTCAACAAGTCATTCACGTATAATATAAATAACAAAGGTCCCAAAACAGTTCCCTGGGGAATGCCAGTATTAATTTCACAAAAATCGCTAAAACACCCGTTTACTTTTACACGTTGTTTCCTGTCTTTTAGATAGTTTTGAATGAGTTTGTGTGCGTTGCCCCTAATGCCATAGTTATGTAATTTATCGAGTAAAATCTTATGGTTTATAGTATCAAATGCTTTAGCTAGATCCAAAAAAGTAATAGCAATTGGGGTACTTTTATCAAGTTTTTCATAGATTGAATTAGTTATATAGTTTAGCGCATCCTTGGTCCCTATGTTTTTCATAAAGCCATATTGTCGTTTTGATAATATGTTGTGTTTTTCAATATACTTTAAAAATCTGTGGAAAATGGTTTTTTCAAAAATCTTTGTTAAATTGGATATCAATGATATCGGTCTGTAGTTGGAAATAATATGTTTCTGATTACTTTTGTGGATAGGTATAACATCTGCAGTTTTTAAAGCTTTTGGCCAAATTGCTTTTTCAATACATAGATTAAATGTATGTACAAGCGGTTCAGAAATAAAGTCAATAAGAGCCAGGATTGCCTTTGTATTTATATTATCTACTCCCCCGTTTTTTTGTTTCAATCTTTTGATGACCCTTTCAATTTCATCAATGTTTGTTGGAGTTAAGAAGATGGAGCTAGGGTTGACAGGTGGTAAATTTATTACAGAGTTTGGCTGTTGTATATTTCTGCAAAGGTCTGATCCTATATTACAAAAAAAATTATTCATTATGTTTGAAATTTTTTTAGGTTCAACGATTTTTTGGTTATTTTCATCATGAATATAGTTAATTAGATTGACTACTTTTGAGTTTTTACCAATTTTCTCGTTAATAACTTTCCATAGATTTCTGGAATTACCTATATTATTTTCAATTTGTTTTCGCTGATATTTATACTTAGCATCTTTAATAAGTTTATTATGTATCTTTATGTGATTTTTATACTCAGCCTTTATTGCTTCATCATTTGATCTCATTTTCCATTTCTTATATAATAACTCTTTCTTATTACAAGATTCAATAATTACTTTGGTAATCCAATTCTTACGGGGATCATTCTTGGATTGTTTGCTAATGTTAACACTGGACAAGCTAATACAATGTTTAATATCACTTATCAACGATTCTATTGCTAAATCAGGATCTTGCATCTGCAATATATATCTCCAATTCTTTATTGCGGCAATATTCCTCAACTTATTGTAGTTTATAGTTGAGTAGGATGTTTTGGGCGTATGCTGATTAGGTATTTTGTTCAACGTTATAAACAATGGATAGTGATCTGTAAATAGTTCCTCCAGTTTAATAGTCTCAAAGTCGACTGTGCTGGATTTAATGAAAATATTGTCAATGCAAGAACACTCATTAGTATTATAATTCGATGGTCTGGTCACAGTTTGAAATCCGGGAGCAAAACCTTTCTCTAAGAAATTATTAAAATATTCTTGAGATATTTCATCAAGTTTAAGAATATCAATATTGAAGTCCCCGATTATTAAGTGATTTTTAATGTTCCTGGACATATGTAGAAACTTTTTTAACTCTGATATAAATTCTGACTTTGGTAAGCTATGTGATCTATATAGTGATGATATTACTAGACTATTATTGCCTTCAATATTGATAGAAGAATGAATAAAACTGAGTCTTCCAACTTTAATGATTTCTGTATTTTCTATTACGTTTTGTTTTATATAAACAACAACACCATCACAGTTATTAATTCTGCTATTATTATAAAATAACTTGTAGCCCGGCAAGGTAAAATAATCACAATAGTCAAGAATTCTTGTTTCGGAACAGACAATAAGACAAGGTTTGACCTCAAACTTCTCAACTAGAACCTGTAGTTTGGAATGATTAGCATTTAAGCTTCTAATATTGACGTACATAATGAAATCTTTGTTCTTATTAACAATATCATTTAGTTCATTATGGCTGTTGCAGATTGTTTCTTTTTTTACCGATTCTCTTTGTAAGTTATCAATAAATTCAAGGTTTTGATCTATTTTGTTTGTTAATATACTGATTTGCTTTGTTTCTTGTCATAATTGTATTATTCCGTGTATCTTTAGCCGGTATTTGTTGTTGCTCATATATCTGTTCTAGGTTCTGTAAATTGACATTATGAACCGTAGTAGCTGAGAAGGTTTGTTTTGATGAACAATCATGTTTTGTATTATTTATATTTGGCCCAATATATTTAGGCATTGTAGGTTTAATCGTATAATCAGTGTTTGAGATTGATAATGTCAATTTTTTTTTTAGTATTTCACATTCTTGTACATCACAAGCCGTATGATTAGTTCTATATCTAGCATTAAAGTTTTTATTAGCATAATCACAGTTTATACATTTTTTTTGGTTTTTGTCACTACACATATTTGCCGTATGATCACCAGCACAATAAATACACTGGGCTGTTTTCTTACACTTTTTGCCGCTATGATTGAAACCTGAACAATTGTAGCATATTGACACATTAAAGTCATCATAAGCCTTGCAGCACTGGTGTCCGAAGTAAATCTTATACTTATTTTTAACAATATATTCATGTAGATTAGCTGGAACTTCAATTATAGCACCGTGAGCTTCGTTGGTATTCTTGAAAGTGTGCAATACTTTGCATTTATTTTCGAAATGAACAAAATTTCTGTTATTTATATCATGTTCTATACCATCTTTGCTTAAATTAGTTTTTATTCCAAATATCTTTAGTCTTGGTTTATTTTGTTCCTGTAATTTAATCTCAAAATCATTTCCAAGCACTGTTTTTAGTATATCACTTGTTTTTGATACATCCTTACTATTTACGCATTTCACAATTGTACCACTTTTCTTGGTGTTGAAAACACGTTTGATCGGTATTGCAGTATCATTCTGTAATACTTCTGTTATTCTTCCAAAAGCCAAATCTGCAGTAATATTTCCAGTTGAAGTAGTAATTTTGATTTCCGGTACTTTAACTATTTTCTTTGTGTTATTAATTCTAGTCACTTCAGAATACATTGGTTTATTATTCTTTATTGTATCAATTGTGCTAATGAGTAATTCATTTTTGCTTTTAATTTCATCATTCAATTGTCTTAGTAATATATTTTCAGTTAGAATAGATCGTATCTCTGTGTCTACTTCCACATTATTCTGCAAGCTGATCCTATTTTCGGATAGTGTATTTTCAATATCTTTATATATCTTTTCTTGTACTCTTTTAGTTTCATTTAACTTAATTTCAGCTATAACTTGCCTTGCCACATCATTTAATTCTTCCTCATTTTGGTTTAAGGTCAAATTTTCGTGATTATTACATATTGCAAAAACATCACTCAATATTTTAACATTCTTTAAGCGATTAAATTCGTTAAGGTGATAAACCTCCTCGCAAATAATACATATTACAATATTTGTTTTAACTTTAGGATGACACTTAAAATTTTTATTTTTACATCCATCAATCGATGCCAAGTCGGTCATCTTAGTTGGTTGATTATTCCCTGCAGCTGATGTCACATTTCCACATATGCCACTGCTTCATTTATGATTGTTTACAATCTGTTTCTCACGTATATTTGTAATTTTTGGACGAAGAAGTGTTGAAGATATTATTCCAAATATTCAAATGAAATAATTGTACATACCTTCTGAAACAATCGTGTTACTGTAAACTGGAATGCACATCTTCTATCCATACACAAACAAATCACAATATAGACATAAAATGCCTTAGATATTTTATATCTAAAGAGAAACGATTGATATTGAACCGAGGTTTATTATAGGGAACTACTATCTCTACTATCTCATATATTTTGAAAATTGATATTACAGATGTGACATATGTGACATATGTGACATAAAAGTGACATAAAATTTAACTAGATGGATATCTAAATAGGTTACCAAGTACAATTGGAGTCAAGAAAATCGTGAAAATTTATTGAACTAAATTAAAAAGTTTTTAATGCAGCTTTAAAGATGCTCTATCGAGCCTTTAAACCAACGGTAGAAGCCTTGATAAAGGAAAAATATCTGCCAAAATATCAATGAAACAAAAAATAATAAAAAAGGTTTTTTAGTAAGATATGACTTGATTATAATATCAATAAAGTTGTTGTTGTAATAATAAATTATAGTTATTTTTTTGGAAAATTTGCAACAAAACTTTTTATGATATAACTGTATTGTAAGAGAGTCTACGAAGAACGGTGATTGAACGGTGTTCGGCTTCTTTAAATCTACCATTTTTTTCCTAAACTTTTTAAGTATTAATTTATCTCTTGGAAAAAAGTCTGTTACTTCAACATGCCTGCTTCATAACCCACCAAATAAATGGGGCCTTAGACGGATTCTTGTGGAACTCTCAAACTTATATCCTCTAAAGTTAGAGAATCGCAGTTCATAAGAACTACCTACTTGCTGTTTATTCAATAAATCATTGCATAGTTTCTCGACAAATGTAATAAAATCACTGCAGATAGGAAATCATCGATTTTTTTCTCCTAAACTATTCAAAAAACGTTAAAAGTAAATTTCTCTGGAATAACAATTATTTCTATACTTCATTTTAAATAATTAAAAAAACATAATATAAAATAAACCAAGTAGCTTTTATGGTAGTTTATACTTTATTTTATATTTATAATTTGTTGTTGTAATATGTTATAAATCATAAAAGTACTTTCTAATGCAGAATTCCAACAGATAATTCATACATTTTGCTGAATGAAATCGTATAAAAATATTTTTCAACGTTTTCAAAGATATTCCACATTCCGCATAATATCACCGACCGAACGTGAAAACATATTGCGCTCGCATACTCCTAAATTAAATAATGCAAATAAACTTGCCAGATTTCATATACATATCAAACTCATAACAATATCAATTTTCAGCAAAAATATTTCAATATTAAGATAGCAGCCGACCAGACAACTTCTCCAGATGTCATCGGCTTCGGAGGCGTTGTTCCCCAGCAAGCTATGCTTGCGCCACTGGCTCGGCTCTAATGGTAATATACTACCCCAGCTCTCGGCATAGATACATACACACACATATGTGTGTATATGTATCCAGTCGACCTGCTGGAGGCTCCCATTCCTGCAGGCTGTGCAGGGGTGGCGAGATTGGCGCTGGTCGACACCCATGTCCTGCTACGTACCACGTACCGGGGACAATTAGAAATAATGAAGATTACGACGACGGCCGAGGCATGATGATACATGGGGCCAACTGGCATCAGGATCTTTCTTGGGCGATAACGCGCGTTGGTCGAAGGAGAACACCACGACACCACCATTGTGCGATTATCCTGGATCAAGAAATTAGCGAGCAAAGGATTATTTATGTTCACTCCTAGCCGCCAAACAGTGAGCTTGTAGAAGGAGCTCATGAGGATATAGTGTGATGATAACAGGAAGGTCATGGTGGCGTATGATCAGCGAGGTATATTGAAAAGTTTTCGAATTCTTATTAATGGAGAGATCCAGTGAAAAATTCATTCGAAGTGTGTAGAGGAATATGGGATTATATCTTAACTTGAATCTTCCGAATTTGCATAATATTGAAACTTCACTTGTGACTATTTGGACAGAACTATTTTATTGATCAATATTGTAAGAAATGAAGAAATCTGAATAATATTATAGTAATTATTTAAATTGTCAATATATCCACAGAAATATTTTTTTTCACAATTCGCAGACCTTGTTGACATTATTTGGAAATCACTGTAACCTAACCTAACGTCACCTAACCTAAATACATCAATGAATCATTTGAAAATTATTATTCCTACAGTTCTTTGAAAAGAGATAAATTGATGCAGATGTAAGCAAAGTTTGTCCAAATATTTTGGAACTTACGTGAATTTTATTTGAATTGGTATTTGGATCCTTTCCAGTTAATTTTTGAACAGCTCCAATTAAAGCACGTAATCTTTTTTAGAAAATTATTAGGTTTGCAGGGACATCTGTAGATAAATTAGAGTATGCACAATCACACAATATGCATGGAGAGAGTAAAGTAAGTAAAGTAAGTAAAGTAAGTAAAGTAAGTAAAGTAAGTAAAGTAAGTAAAGTAAGTAAAGTAAGTAAAGTAAGTAAAGTAAGTAAAGTAAGTAAAGTAAGTAAAGTAAGTAAAGTAAGTAAAGTAAGTAAAGTAAGTAAAGTAAGTAAAGTAAGTAAAGTAAGTAAAGTAAGTAAAGTAAGTAAAGTAAGTAAAGTAAGTAAAGTAAGTAAAGTAAGTAAAGTAAGTAAAGTAAGTAAAGTAAGTAAAGTAAGTAAAGTAAGTAAAGTAAGTAAAGTAAGTAAAGTAAGTAAAGTAAGTAAAGTAAGTAAAGTAAGTAAAGTAAGTAAAGTAAGTAAAGTAAGTAAAGTAAGTAAAGTAAGTAAAGTAAGTAAAGTAAGTAAAGTAAGTAAAGTAAGTAAAGTAAGTAAAGTAAGTAAAGTATGCAATGAAAGTAAATTAAGTAAAGTAAATAAAGCTATTTAATTTTTAAAGTGCATCTGACAGCCAGGAAAGATGTGATTTAAAAAAGTAACAATTCGGAGTATAAATCAGTGACTAAGATGGAATTTTTAAAATTTAGGGTCTTACTAAACTCGACACTTCCAATTCAGTACAAACCAAATAATTGGGGCATTCCATTTGCGACAAGAAATTATTAGGTGAAGTGCAAAATTGGAAAATGTGACTTTGGCAGTTTTAAAAATATCTAAGTGTTTACTTTCTTTTACTTTTGAGGTCATAGGTCTAACTGTCCAAAATTATATCTGGAAATGAAGTACTGATTTTGTTGGTTTCTGTTTTAATTTTTGGGTATGTGTGTCGCTCGACAAACAAAAATATGCTTGAATTATAGTTTCATATTTTCTACCTGTTCATATATATTCTGACTGAACGGTATGCCCTGCGTCAAAATTGAATATGACCAGATTTTCTTGGCACTATAAAAAACAAGAATCTTCGCAGGATTTGATCGGGCAATTTTTATATTTGGTGAAATTCTAACACCTGTAGGAAAGTCGTGTGAGTGGACACAACCGATTTTTCACCGACGAACCAAATGGAGGAGTTGTATAAGTCGAATGTTTGCATGTTTTTTAAGGTTACTTTGGAATTTTTTGTTTAACTGGCCTACCAGCCCATTTGATGTTGACATTACCATATTAATTAACTAGCCTTTCTAACATATTATGAGAACGGTAATATATTTCGTTCTGTCTTTTATGGAATTTCGAAAGAGCGAAGTAAAATAATAAGATGAGTATACTTTTAACATAAATTATACGAAAAGTGAAATTATATTAAAAGTAGTCCTATTTAGGTGACAGGAATGCAATGAGAGCACTTCAAACTTATGTGAAGGCTCTCATTAAATCCACGCGCTATTCAACCGATGTATCGATCGTCATGAAAGATCAAACAAATTCTCGAAGCAAACACCTTTATTTGGGACGTAGATACCTTTGGATAATTGATAATAATGAAGTCCTCAAATGAGATGCAGACCATTCCAGCAACGTCGTCGCTCGCGTCTATCGATCGAAAGCCATTTGGACTGAAAACTAGCTTTTTCCTTATATCTACATACTGAAGTGCTATTCAAACACACGTACGGCCCATACCGAACCATGAGCATGCGCCTCATACCTGACGTTGAGCATTTATCTGGTCGTTTGTCCCTCCTGCCTAAGATGCAGCTTTCAATTTAGCTAATGACGTTTGGTTGACTGTCAGCGGCAGCACACGTGGACTGCGAATTGCGATTTTGCGAAATAAAGGTGGTGGTGTACGGTGTACGACGAAGAGAGAGAGAGACAGTGGGGCCAATAAAGGGAAGGTTCTATCTTCTAGTAAGTAGTCTCTTTCTCTGGATGCGATTTGCATGTTGGGCGCTTTTATGGGCACCGGCTAATGGGGAGAGGAGGCTGTGGCTGAAGGAATAGATGGCCGATAATCGAACACACAGCGAGAGGATCGTGATGGCTCTTTTTTCAATTAACTCGATGATTTATTGTCTTTCGTTGAGCTACGTGCCATTCACATTTTACATTGTATTCATACAACATACAAGTGAGAAAATTCCTGAGATATTAAGCTAGAGTAGCTAGCGGGAGGTAATAGGAACCATTTTTTTTATTAATGATGACGCGAAATTCTCAGAAGAAGAACTATACAAAGTATCAATCTTTCTCTAAATTTTACTTGACATTTTTAACAAAATCAGAAATCAAACCACTAGACTAGTATCGAGCTAAGAATTGGTTATGAATACGGTTGTAGGAATATTTGAAAGTATTTATTTGATATAATGTATGTGTAAGAGTTTCAAATTGTTAGTGAACTTCTTAACTCATTTAACCCTGATCTGAAGAGCGAAGTAGGGAGTCACAGGAAACTACTATAGATATAATCAATGTTCAAAAATCCCATAAAATAATGTGTGTTCGAAAGCTAACCATTATACTGAAGAAATAAACTTGTACTTCAAAAAACAGCTAATAGTAGTAATACTATTTACCTGTAGTATTTTTTTCATAGAACTGATAAAATGAATCAAAATCTGTTATCATTCTTTATAAGCTATGTGAACTATTTTGTTATGTTAGTATGTATACATCCGTATTTTAGAAACCATTAAACATTTTCATATTATCATTTAAACTCCTTCTTTTCTGTAGAACAGTTAATAAAAGAACGCATACATCGTACAAGCATTTTAAGCGTTCCCTACCAAATTGGTGGAAACAGAAGCCTACTGAGACTTTGCTGTCCGTCTGTTAGTCTGTCAGCGGGCTGTATCTTAAGAGCCGTAATATGTGGACGGTTTAAATTTTCACAAACTTTCGCTAAATCTAAATCCATCATTCCGTTCATACGTTCGTCTGTGGTGGTATCACATGAACACTAATGGGTTGACCGTGGAATTTTGCTTATAAATTGCAGGGAACCTTACGTGTGAGAGTAAGAAGAAGAACTATGGCGGCATTTTTTTATAATGCATCTATCTACATTTCTCTCGCATTCTGTAAATTTTCAAAGACTCCAAAACTCCATAATATTATTTGACAAAAAAACGGCCAAGAGCACGTAGGACATGCACAAGAAGGGTTACGTGTTAAAAAAAAGAAAAGATTATTGCCCTTTAATTTGTATTTTTTAGTATTTGATATCATAGTAGCTAAACTATTACATACTTTTCGGAAAGTTCATGTGTTACGGTGCAAGAGAAACAGTGATTCTTTAGGTCGAGCAAAAAGACCGCAAAAATCACTTTCTTATTATGAGGGCGACCTTTATTTTAATTTATTCTATTTATATTATTCTGTTATAAAGGCAGTAGAAATACACATTCACTGAAAACTTCAACTGTCTATCTATTATGGTTCATGAGATGCAGCCTGCTGACAGACGGACAGGCACACAGCGGAAGCTTACGCTTACTACAATTTTAAACAAGAGAATTATAATGTTACTTCTACACTTGCAATGACTCATAATAGATAGAAATGTAGCAAGGAATATTCGGTTGCTCAAATCAGGCTACAAGTACGTCACAATCATTTTCTATGATCCACAACCCCATTGTCAGTTTTAAGGAGCTTCCTTATTATTGTGTTTCGTGAATGACCATCCTACAGATCCATTGCTCATAAATAAATAAAAGTAGCAGAAGTATTTTAGCCTTAATCTGTATTTTGATGAATTTTGCTATGTTTCAATAACTATAACACAATAAATCCGATTTAAATAACTAAAACTTCAACATAACATTCTAAATTACTTAACACCTAGGTACTATACAGGGTGTTTTATAATATATGCGCAGGACTTGAGGATGTGATAGCTCGTCCAAAGATATGAAAAAGAGTTTATATTAACTTACCCTCTAAAATGCACCATTTACGAAATACATGGTGTTGAATTTGAAAAAATAAAATAGTTTTTTGTGAATATCTCCGGAACCGTTTATCGTACAAAAAACAGCTTTTGTAAGCATTTTCCACTTATAATAAGCTAAGCTTTGAGTCAGAAAACATTTTTGTTCAGTCATAATTGGTGAAGATTTTGAAGAAGTAGTTGTTGTTTTTCTCCCCAATTTCTACACCAATGGAAAAATTACGGTTTTGAGACGCGAATTTGAACCACCAATGTTTTCTACACAAAAAAGTTAAAGTTAATCATGAGCTCTAAAGTCGACCGTTTTAGAGAAAAATTAACTTTTATGTTGAAAAAACACGGTAAATTTTTTGAAATTCACCGACGTTATTAGTTGGTGCTCTTCTTCTTCTTTGAGAGCCGTACTCGTATCCGAGCATTGGCGGCTTCTCTGCCTTGAAAGTGTTGCCACAGACAAGGGGACCT
Organism: Crioceris asparagi; assembly: GCA_958507055.1. Taxonomy (NCBI): domain Eukaryota; kingdom Metazoa; phylum Arthropoda; class Insecta; order Coleoptera; family Chrysomelidae; genus Crioceris; species Crioceris asparagi. The sequence continues at coordinate 13,398,687 of OY293830.1, read as the reverse complement.
ACAGTTTAAGGTGGATTCCGAACCACCGATGTGTCTCAAGATAAATCTTAAGGGCACACCCTTCCAGAGAGCTGTACTAGGGAATATATACTCTTACTGGTTTCCCGTTGCCTTGCGAGAGGAGGAGAATGCAATGCGACAGAGACTCGAACGCGCGCCCGCATCAACGGTCACTCGTCCAAGCCGTTTCCATCGTATAGCGCTGCTTAACTTCGAAGATCGAAGTCGGTCAGTGTTAACCCGCAGCTACACGCTCCTCTAGTTGGTGCACTGAAAAATAAAAAATAATATCAATTCTATTGGTGCTGGTACTTGTGAAGTTGGTGCCAAAAGTTATCAATCTAACTGCAACTGCACAACTTCAAAAGTAACAGCACCAATAGAATTAATATTATTTCTTATTTTTCAGTGCAGCAACTAATAACGTCGGTCCAGTTTTTTATAAAAAAGTATTTTTTATATTAAAGTCAGAGATCAGCAGCTAGGTATGACAGCTCTGATCAATCATATCTTACAATTTGTCCATTTGTGATGAGACTTCAGGTACAGCAACTCACCTGTACCTATAAGGCAAACCTTAACTATATTTAATATGCTCGGTATCAAGATGAATTGCCTTCGAATACTAAACCTTTTAATATTTTTCATTTCTTGAAGCCTCAAATTTTGTTCGAGCTTTATTAATTCCAAAGCTGAAGGTGTTTCGGCCATATTTCGTTCGCATCGACGTTCCATGTCCCCTCTACTCCTTTTTCTTATGTCTCGTAGCGTCGCACGGTGGGCCACTAGCATTCCAATAAGATTGTCTGATTGAGTCTCTCAAGATGGCGCTGCTGCTGCTGCTGCTGCTGCTGAGTGCAATGAATAAAACATCAAGAGCTCGTAGGGAAATATTGAAAATTGAAAAGAGTCTCGCAGGAGCGCCGATAGACTCAATCGATGTCATTATGTAAAGATCCTGTGTATATACAGAACGCGATACCGAGCCCCATATATATATTACTTACTATGTGACTGTTCTGGTGGTGCCGCTTCTATTCTGCCGACGACGCTGCATAGCTTGAGAGCAGGTGCGAGTTTTGCTTTCCTGGTGCAAGCTTTGGTCGGTACCTACTGCGGTGTTGTAGGATAAGTTGATGTGTGGCTAAATAAATATTTCATGAATAACTTCTAGGTATATTATACAGTGTGGACGTTCATAATCTAAACCACAAATCTATTATCTATCATTTGCGCAAAAACGCTCGGAAACGACAATTTCAACATTTGATTGATTACGCATCTTTTACTCCACAAACTCCATACGAATTTGTTATTTTAGGTAAACATAATTGGAGAAATTAATAAACAGTAATATACAGGGTGTCCCAATAAGATCAGCGTGGTAGGATAATAGGGAAAGAGTGAGTCCTACGATTTCTGGAAAAAATCGGCTAAAAAAATTCAGCTAAAATATTCTCAACATTCTAAAATGGCTGCTAGATGGCGTAATTACCATGGTATAAATTAAAATAATTTTTTTCTCAAAAAATCGACACGTATTATTTTAGTAACGGAAATGGAAAGTTCATGAAATTCAGCGTAATTTTGGTCACTATAATTTGTCCGTATTTTTAATAAACAAGGGATGGGGGAGCTGGGGAAACAGTACTTTCTTAAGTGGCACGATATTTTTTTAGTATTGTTCTTAAAGGCCATATAAATAGCTACATTTTGGAGGAAACCGCGAGGCAATATCCTTACTCGTTTTTAAGTTATTGTAAAATTGATATTTTTGTTTTATTAAGAAGTAATTAACCTTATCACTTCCTATTTAAGGATATTAGTTACTCATTGCTTATTCAGTTAGTGTGCACTGAATAAAAAAATAATATTACTATTCTTTTAGGTACTTTAATCATAATATACCTGACATTTTTGATAGTTGCACAATCTTAATTTGACGATAGACCATTGGATTGTTTTTATACGTTCCTAAATTATCGTAAACCTAATTCTTGATAAAAAATAATTGGGGCCATAGAAACAGATTATTTTTTGTTCGAGAAAAAATTAGAAAAAGCCAAAAGTATTAGTAGATCGATAACAACATAAAATAAAACATAAAATTAATTATTTCATTGAATTTATAATTTTACTAATACGGACATGGACATGCAAATACCGTCAACTTCGTTTGTCGGGGATAACATTGAAAATGTTGGACAATTAAGTAAGTAAGAAGAGTGTGTATGAATGTGTGCAGTATGTGCTTGCACTGCACGCCACTGCTCATAACAACAAGTAATGATAACAAATATGCACTGGTAATTAGGACTTGCTATTTTCCAACAAGAACAGAAAAATATTTTTGTTCATTTTCTTTCTAGTCAGTCTATAATTATTATTTTGCTTTGTTTGAGATTACATTTTACAATAATTCAAAGACGACTAAAGATATTGACTCGAGGATCTCGCTATAATGTAGCTATTTAATGGCCTTTAAGGCAAATAATCAAAAAATGTATCGTACCATTTCTTTTTTTTTTCAAAGATAAAATCTATGTTTTGGCTAAACAGCGTCCTCTAGGAATAAAGGTGTGAACTTGCGAACACATCCGACATTATTTTTGATATAAGCGTCGAATTATCTTTCAACTCGTTAAATTTGGATAACACTTCTAGAAGATCACAGCAGTTTAAGAAAGTACTGTTTCTCCAGCTCCCCTCGCCCTTATAACGAAAAATACGAACAAATTATAAAGACCAAAATTCCGCAGAATTCCATGACATTTCCATTCCAGAATTTCTGGTACTAAGAAAATACGTTTATGGATCGATATTCATGAGAAAAAATTAATTTTAATTTATGCCATGGTAATTACTCCTCCTAGCGGCTATTTTAGAAACTTGAAAATATTTTAGCTGAATTTCTTTCAGCCGATTCACTTGAGAATTTTTCTCCCGAAGTCGTGCTTTTATACTAACTCGTTGACGTTGGGACACCCGGTACAACATATGAAAGGGTGTAAAATTGAAAAAATATGTTAAAATGAAAGATGTGAAGATTTCTACTGTGAAATATATGAAAATATGAAAGGCTCTAAATCAACAATAGAGAATAGGTAATACTATTACCGTACCTACCAACGATGACAACAACTAGTCGGTGAGCTAATACTCTATCCCGCATTGCATTACATCATTGTTGATAGGTGCAATATGATTGAATACAATTCAATACTTAAATTGCAAACTTCTAACCCATTTGCTTTAATTTTAATGAGTCAAGTCGTTCTCATTAGAACTCATCAGATACACATTTGGAAAAAATCAGATATGCTCGTACTTCGAGACCATAATGCGGAGGTGCACCATCATGAACCGCAAGAGTACGATTTTCCAACAATTTTAAATAAAATAAGCATATCATATGACAACCAGATATGTTAATTGTCATTAAGTATCCCGAGTAATTAATATGTTATAAATGAATTTTCAAAAGCTTATATGGTTTATTTATTATTTTCAATGCCTACCCTAAAGATATAAAATGGTTGAATTTAGGAATAGGATTTTATACACGAAAGGTGTCTTAAATTTAGCTTAAAACCGAAATATTCAATAATATACAGTGTTCCATTTAAAAATATGAAATTTCGACTTCATGATTAACGCTGTATTTATAAGTTTTACTTCATAATAGTGATATAAAGCCCTGAAACCAATAATCGACCGTTTCGAGACTTTTCTAAATCCTTATAGAATGACTGTTTAAGAATATAGAAATTTCGCCCATAATTCTTAGAACAATAATTATAAAGATTTTTATGTACTAGAAATCAATCTGCTATCAATTTTCATATTCAAAATATATTGATACTGTTAATGAAAGATTCACTTATGGTATGAATAATAATAATAATAATCATTATACTAAATTCTTTTTAATAATTATTTTTCTATGAAATATGAATATGTTGTTCCCGCGATAACTATCTTAACTATGACTTATCATACAGCGTCAGTAAAGAACGTACCGGAACACACAAATATCTTCAAAACTGTTAAGGGCACATGAAAAAATCCATTAGGTAAGTGATAATTTTTCAGCAAGCGGCATCACAGTGATTTTTTTTGTTAAGCTATACCATCATAATCTTTTGATGATCATCACCCCCAAATAGTCACAAAATAAAAAAATATATTATTTTACAGCGGCATTTTATAGCAACCCAAATATACATGATGATGTTTAAAAATGCAATTTCATCAACGCAAAAAATATTCCAGAAGCAGTTTTTTTTCTCCATAATTATGTCGATTAGGTAGACCATCAGTCAGTGTTGCTACGCATGACCAGTTGTGTAAACGAGTTTATCCATTAGGATATTACAGTTTCTCGATTCTATTTTTTCCATCCATCCAGTTTTTTTTTTCTCTCGATGTTTACCGCCTGTAATTTGCAAATCAAAAGTCTGGCTGGGAAAAATATTTGTAGAGGCTTTGATTTCAAATCAGATTAATGCGTGCTGGTATTGCAGTCGAGAAAATGCTTATCATAAAAGCGCAGAGCGGATGAATTAATTTTTGAAAAGAATTCATGACAAAGTCGCCATCATCGTTAATTTGATACTAATTGGAATAAATGGAATTTAAGGGGTTCCTAAAGGCAACATCATTTCAATTTTGAATAATGTCAACAAATTAGTTGTCTTATAATTTAAAGATTTTCCAATGCTTTACGTTATTTTGATAATTTGTAAAATATCTTGATATGAGCTTTCATACATAATTAGTTTTCGTAAAAAGTAACTTTAACTTCAAGTTTATAAAGATATATCGAGACCTTTTGAAAAATACACTTTTTAAGTTTTTTCAAAATGTTTAATAAAATCCGGTACTTAGTTCAAATGGTTCTGTAAACGTCAATAAATTACTAATAAGGATATCTAAACCTTGTCTATTTATTCTTTGTTCTATCCCTTAAGATTTCGGAGATTCTTAGAACAATGCACTTGTTATAAATGAAAATATTCTGTCTTATTTTCACCTCGAGACTTTCTTAACATATTCAATAATTGCTGCGTAAACCCCACAGCCAGTAATCCTCAAGGTTTTCTTAGTGGTGATAAATTCACAGAACGTCTGGTTTTAATAAGATTTAAAAAAACAAACAGGACTAATCGGTGCTTTGAGCTGGTTACCTCCAAAGAGTAGGCTGCTGATCTGACCCTCCTCTGTCTTCCAGGCTTGGGACTGGCAAGAGTATATACTAGGCTACTAAATCTACAAATCAGCACTGCAATCAGATACTTCGAAAAAAAACTCAGATGCAAACTAAAAGTAAACAGTCAAATAATATAATAGAAAATGAGATTCAAATACCTAGGAATTAACATAACTAGTTACGGTAATCTAAGAGACGAAATAAGAGAGTAGATGGTTAAAACAAATAAAACGGGATTCCCCAACGACGTATTCTGGCGAAACAAACATTTATAACAAAACACTAGAGTTGAGGTTTACAAGACTACCATTAGATCTATTATGATTTACACCTCAGAAAGAAGTTCAGAAAAATAAAAAATGAAACAACTATTAGAGAGCACAGAAATGGAAATGCTTCGACCCATATCCCTGTCATAGACAGGGAAAGAAGTAAAAACGTCAGGCTTTCATGCAGCATAGACAACATTAATTAATGCACCAAAGCGACAAGGAAACAATAAATACTCGTGATAGAAAAATGTCCGAGTGGTACCTACTAGTAGCAGAGGCCAACCACGAAAAAGATGCATTGACAATCTATGTAGATACTAGATGTGGAGAAAATAAAAGAAGGAAGTTGACATAGACTTATCATAGAAGGAAGAAGTAGTTGTTTAATTCGTGCAAGGGTGTTCCATCCCGCATAAAAATCACTTATTTAATAGTTTGTGCTTATTTTGTATCTGTAGAATATTATTAGGTATATATAAATACAACAAGTGATATCAGTCCCAATCTTATATCTTATCAACGTATTTTTCACCTCGAGGTAATGTCCAAATTGTCTGAAATAATCAAAAACATAATCGAGATATTTCAAATCAAATGATCCCAAACTGAAGCAGCAAACTATAGACCCATCATCATACAAACCCAAATCTCAAAAATATTTGAACGCTGTTTCACTAAACGCCTAATTAATTTGTTTCAATCTAATAAGGTACTCAAACAATTCCAAAATGGCTTTCGGAAGGAATAATCATCTACATCTAGTAGAATTCATTTACCAAGACCTCAAAAGCAATAAAAAACTTGTCGGATCATTTTATTTGAACCAATAAAACACACCCAAACACTTCATAAAGGTCAACATCAAAAGAATAATGTATGGATGGGTTGAATCATTTTTTAAAGCAACGCACACAGAAAGTGGTGGTGGAAGGAGTGGAGTCGGATATGGAGCAGATAGGCCTGGGAGTGCCACAAGGTTCAATTCTTTCCCCCAACATTCTCATCAATGACATTGATGAAACTTTTGAAACCCCAGACCTGTCGGTTGTCTATGATGACAGCACAAACTTTCCCATTAATAGTAATCAAACATCAAAATTTTTGAATGTCTTTAAACCAAAAAAAAATGCTTCATAAACTATGCTTGTGACAAAATAAACTCTGCTTGTTACCAATTCTGAAACATTAAAAGTACCGTAGCGTAAAAATTCTTAAACCCTGGTAGGTACCTATACATAAATTGGGTTCAAGAGTTTTTTTGCAATCGCTTTGATAAAAAAATCAAAGTGCTACTTCCAACTTTAGATTTTCATGAAAAATATCTGCAACTTTGACATCACTAATTCTGTTGTTTCAAATTTGTTTATCAAAATACGAGAAGCTTTCAATTGACAGCGTATCTATTATTCTCAAAAAAATGTTTGTAAGAAATATTCATAATCTAGCAGTGTAATGTTTGAACCGTTCGATCTAGCATTTAAGTAAGTTTTATGTTCAGAACAATTCCCCAAATCGCGAAAATAATGTTTGGCAAATTTTTATTCAAATGCATCTATACCAACATATAAGAAAATCATTCCTATCAATACCTTAGATTGATCCTTAAATGATTATATTATCCTATCTTTCCTGCAGAATTTGAATAAAATCAATTTCGTCCAACTACAAATGCAAATTACGAGACGACACCCAGGTACATATCGTTCATATTACATTCAGAAACTCATCCATTGGGAACCATTATCGCAATAATTCTCATCAATCTTTGCAGCTTCAGCAAGTCTATCTTTCTCTCTCTATTTTCTCGCATTTATCTTCACCAAACGTCTTCCCTCGTTCATTCGAGATCATAGAAATGATTGATATGTACTATATGATCCATCCATCCTTTACCTATCGTAAAAATCCACCGTAATAACAACAATCTGCATCGTAATGTACCTCTAGGAATGCACAAACTGAAACCATAGAAGAAGGTGATATTATTATTAACGAATAAAGGATGTGTTGTTCCTCATCTATCCGCCAAGTCTATTTCCACGTCCTTTCTGTTCGTCTGTGTACTGTTGTAGATAAGCGAGAGACCTGTAGCAATAACATCTCAGCATACGCGCGAGTGCCTAAATTACCCCATCTGATCATTACTCATCTTCTCATATAGCCCAGGCAGAAAATGTGTAAGATATATTCTCAAAAACATATTAAAATTACAACCCCCACTCTTTAATATTCAGCCGTCAACTTCAAAAATGGCTCTCAAAACAAACAAACACTTTATTGTTGGAGTGTGTTCAAAAAGAAAAGATCAGATGAGGGTAAGCGATTTTTAGGCGGGAAAGCAGCTCGAGCGTCAAGGTCTATTTTTGAATGAATGGGAATGTTTAAAAAGTCGTATTTGGGGAGACGTCAATTCACATAAGACCAATAAATAGCAAATGCGCCCAGAAAAATTTACCGTTCAATGTGGATGTTAATCAATAGCTTCTACTTGTTTCTAAATTAGGCTCGTGTTGCCATGAATATTTCCGATGAGAGCTATATGATATGATATGATAGTATTTTTGTACCTTAAATAAAGTAAACTCATAATTATATTGAGAATAGTATATAATTTTTAAAATTGTTTTTCGTGAAAAATCGTAATGTATCTTATTTTTGAAGTGTAAGCGACTTTTCAATTTTGTAAGTTTTATAATTTCTCTCCACTCTCCAAATAAACGATAAAGCTGCCAGAGGAAAAGCTTTCCATGCCAAGGTTAGTGGCCTACGTTCTGGCAAATATGGGCTACTCACATTTTCTATCAACTCCATCCTACTGTACGGAGCTAGCAGTTTGGTTGCATGCTCTTTTTGCGTGAGGTGGAGGAAATCCTCCTTATGGATTTCGAGTAGACCCTACCCTCTCACTTGAACCTGCACTGCACTGCATTACTGGTCTCCAGCGACACTTAGGCCTGTTGGCTCATTGTATCTTACCATCTTCTTCGCAGCGCAGATCCAGAATAACTGTATCTTGTACAAGCCTGTACAAGTCCTTTACTGGGTATGACCTTAAAAGTTCTGGTTCACCTTTTGGTAACCCAAATATGTGATTGAAGGTTTTGTCCTGTCAGTTGTGTGTTCTGGTAGCTATAAACCTCCGCACTTAATTTATATCGTATAGTAATACGACCTTAAGTTTTTTTAAATGAATATTATGAATCTGATAGAAGTTGTTAATTTTTATGATACCCCAAACAGAAAATATGTAGAAAAAAACCTGATTTTGAACATCATTTTCCAAGATACCAGTGAAAGCTCAATGAAATGGATTTCTTAAACTCAGTTGCTCTTTAGGATGTTTATTTACACATGTATCACTTCATCCACATTCTTTTCAATCAAATTCATCTGTGCCTGGGCTATGTTGTGTTATTACTCATCTTTCGACCATGTCAATTTCTTGCTTGCACGACCTTTCTTCTTCTTCTTTCTTCTTTGCTGGACCTGCAGCAGCAACATTATGTTGAGAGAGTATCTCAGCGCGCGCGATGATTGCCATTGTACCAACCTAAATTACACCATCCATCCGCGATCATTACCCATATTGGAATCGGAATCGAAGCGAACAGATAGATCCAATAATAATAATAATAATACCAACTATATTGTAATATTTTCCAGAGGAATTAGCGGCAGTTAGACGATGAGAATCGTGCCGTTGCTTCTAAGCACGTCTTTAATTTCATCTGCTGTTGTGTGTGTGTGTGTGTGTGTTTGTCATTCCGTCCGGCTCATCATGCTTTTTCTCTTTCTCTCACTATCCCTGTTAATTCCAAGCAATCTGCGTCGAGCCTCTGATTTATCTGCCATTGGGATTTATGTGCACATGCCGGTCCCGGTCTGTATGGTCGATGCGAAAAAGATGGTAAACAATAATCAGGACACGGACACACACTTTTGTGTGGCGTTGTGTGTGTATTTGTTCGACGCCGGGACGCACGATGGCATATGGGGACGACGAAGGACGACGGAGACGACGAAGGAGCCTTAATTGTGATAAAGCGATTTAATAAGGAGGTGGTCTGTTGTTATGAGAAATCGAAAGAAGAACACGATAGACTTGTGATCTCTGATTGATTCTTATAAGTAAATATTGTTTATTTATTTAACTAAGTCTTTATACTCCTAAATGGAGATATATGGGTTGGACTTTTGAAATCAACACAATTTTCAATACAATATTATGTTATTCTTGAAACAGTAGCTTAGATTGGCATCAAATTAGAGTATGCAATGGGATTTTGTTTTGTCCAAATGCGATATTTTCAGATCTTTTGTGGTTCTCAATTTAATATTTTTAGCACCAGGGTGTCGCACTCATACACTCTCTTCTTCGTGGCAAAACCTACAGCAACTGTCATCCTCTATGCTGATATTTTGCATGAACTAACAAACCTTACAGTATCATATCAGCATCCCCTTCAACATCCTCGTCATTGCTTGCCTTTCAGTCGGTTGGTTTCAGGGCAATTTAGCCGAAGGGCTTTTAAATTATTTCTATTTAGCTTGTCTCTGACCTGGAGTTTCTTGTCAGCAGCACTGGACCTGCTTATGTATCTATTATTGGACTTGTCCTTTCATGTAGCACTTACCAATACCACAAGAAGATTCTGGTCCTAGTATGGCTTGCACAACTATATTTACATGAGTTACCAATAATTGACTCATATGAGTTATCTTAAATAAAAGAGTATAGCTTGGACTTTATAGTGATTAGGTACTTGGATTTTTGACGGTGAACAATCTCTCGTAGCCAATCGATCAGCTTATTTATTCATAACAATACAAGACTAATACACACCTAACTGTAAATTAATTATTTTATTCATTTATTCATGCCAGAAAGACAATAAAAAATAGTTTACACAAGTCAAACAGATAAATGAAAATAATGGACCTGCTCATGAACTATCTGCTTTCACTGGTTGGAACAAATACTAAAGTTAGAGTCATATACAGAGATGTGCAAATGTTTGGAACCATTTAATTTCTAGCTAAACTAAACCTTATATTAAAGAATACCAGAACAAATGATTTCGTAGCATTTTAATGATTTTCAGAAATGTACTTATATTTTGCATTTTCAAAGAGCCTCTTTTTCTACTATTTGAGTGATATATGATTTGGGGGGTATTCGACTTTTGGTTTTTAGATAAAAGATAAGATAACAACATTGGAGGTGTAGATTAGATTGGATTCAATTAGATAAGTTGGAGTGGCCGCGCGATATAATCCACCGCGACCAGTTTTGGTCTATTGCGGTTCTCCATTGCATTAGATTTATCCTTTTTAGCAGACTTAGCGGTCTAGATACCGAGTCCTTCACGTAGCCTCTGACTTTGGTTTCCCTTTCCCGAATAACTGAAACCGCACTCTTACCAGGGCTTCACATTCACAGCGTATGTGAACTGCGGTTTCCTCTTCTTCCTGACAGAACCTATATAGATATTCCCCGTCAGGCCCATATTGTTCATATGCTTCCTGAGCATACAGTGTCCTGGCAGCATCCTTACCAATACCATTGTCGTTTTCCGACAGTATTTCGCGGGACATTTTGTCTGAGCGGCTTTTTAGGAATAATTTGCTATATCTTTATCCTGTGGTTTCTTGCCATAGTAGCAATGCCTGGTTCTTGGTCCATTGTTTTATATGTCTATTAATGTGGCAGTTAGCAACAACGCACAAGAGCTCTGATCCGATAATGGCCTTTACGTTGCCACAAATTCCCTGGTGTCCTGGGACCCAGGCTAGGGTCAGTCTATCTATACTGTTCAGGGCCTTGTGGCTCTCCCATATCAATCTTGAAGTTGTTTGATATGAGTTCAGCGCTCCAAAACATTAGTGGTGTAACAAATATTTATGACTTAATGAAAACTAAATCTTATTAGAAAAAAATGAGTACTTCGACATTGAAAGGAGATTGAAGTGCGGGAATTAAAATCACATTTATAGGATTGACCAATGGCGACTTTACTATTGAGCCATAGCTACGCTTTTCATCTTCATGATAATGCATCGGAATGCCATGGTTGAATAAACACGTAGATATCGCTACTGCAAAGATAACATATTGGAAAAAGATGAACTATTTTCGATTATCTATCACATCTCTAACTACGATAGCAACTGCTATGGGTTGCAATGATGGTTGCTCACCAAACTTGTCGATAAGCATTCGGTACTTACTGTTCAGAGAAGTGTATAAGAATTCATTCAGTTTGGAAGTTACTTATTAAATAATAGAATCTATATAATAACATATTATTCCAGAAGACTGATTTATACGAATTCTTTTATACATATATTGATCGTAAAAATATAATATAAGCAACAAGATCAATATCTAAGGGTTTAATTTAAACTATCCTTACTGTTCTTAACATACTATTGTCAACAAAACTAGATGTTTTTAAAACTTTTAAAAGTCTTAATAGTAACACGACAGTTAAAATAATATTTTGATATTATTAATAAAAACTTGATAATTACCTCTTAAGTAATATCAAGATCTATTTAACATTTCTAATGATAATAAAGCAGACAATCGAATTGCACCTCGTCCGTTCGAGGTTCATCGGTCAAAAATATTAAGTAAAATAGTGAGAACTTCAATCTTTTTTTACTTTTCCCATGTCTATCCCATGTATCCACTATGAAATATCAAGTTTCAAGCTCAACAGCCTTTGCATTCCACGTCGTTTGATTTCTAATTTTGTCGTCATTCCCGAATCCTCTCCTCCGCGCGAGGCGCTTTCCATGCCCGATCCTCGGGATACTTTATTTCCTGCACATTAATAAAGGAGTCAGAATGGAGGTTAAGATCCGTAGCTCGGTCTCTGCTGATATGCGGTGTGTGTATTTCCTATAATGGAAACCACATTACGAGGGTATCTTACAATGTTCCCTTTATCGATATGAAAAGAGGGCAGAGGAGTTCGATCTAGAATAATAAATATTTTTGAGAATAGTTACGTAAGAAATTGTCATCATGAGGATGGGTAACTTAAATTTTAATTACTAATTAATTACTTCTATACAGGGTGTCCCAAATTTTGCATGCCAAACTTCACCAGCGGATTCTAGGTTTCAAAATAATGTAACAAGTTCCAATAAACATAGGTCGAAAAATGTTCGTTAAGAGAGTTGCAGCCCTTTCATCGTACGCACCTGAAGATGGTTTTTTATTTAATATCTCCAAAACTAATGAAGATAACGATGCGAAATTTTAGGAATCTACTAATGTTATGACTCCCAATATGATAGGCTAATAGCAATTTCAAAATTTTATATATGGATGCATCAAACAAAGCTGTGTTGGGGCAAAAACTATCCTAACTTTTTTGTTTGTGGTTTTTTCTAACTTTTGTCGTAAACTTATAAAAGTTTGGAATTTTCTACTACAAACAGGTACTCCTATCGAAACTCAGTAGGATGAACCGTTTCCTAATAACATCGATTCAAAAGCTTTAGGTACCTACTACTTGTCTCAAGTGTAAATCCAAGAATTTGAGATCATAGTAACCATGGAAAAAACAAGTTTCGCGTTAACTTATTTGATATTCGGTGACAAATGTAGTCTTTGTAGTTTTTTATTTTAGGTGCGTAAGTTAAAAGGGCTCCGACTCCCTTAACAAACTTTTTTGTTTATTGGACTCATTGCATTATTTTTAAACTTTGAATCCGCTGGTGAAGTTTGGCAGGCTAATTTTGGGACACCCTGTATATAGTGAGGGAATGGACATAACATCGATCAGGTCAGGCGATTACCCGAATGCTTACGTTTATTAATTTCTAATGAGTGAATTCAATTATTTCAATCCTTTCTTTTTGGTATGTAAGGTTTTGAAATTATCATTAAATGTTCAATTATTATCATTGAGATATAGCGCACAGTGTGAATTAGTTTTATTTTATATGAATGATCTCTTATGTTCACTGATACAGGGTCCGATACTGAATATATAATTGTTACCTAATTAGATTCTTATTTTAGTCATTAAGATTTATATTAACTATACCTATTATTTAAGTAGGTAGGTACTTATACTTCTAGAATTTATTAATACTCTCATTTCATTTGAGAAAGGCACAATGTACCGAAACGATTGTTATGTTTAAACAATATATTAGCGGAAATTTATTATAGTATTTTAATTCCAATTTTCTATTAATTTCCATCAAGTAACAGCCCATACAGTTATAACAGGATATCAGTGAAATTCGGAATTGGATAAAAGGCTTCTGGTAGCTCCCCCAACAGCACATTTTTTTATTTGAAGCTGAGTCAGTATAATTACGAATTTCTCTATTTGCATTTGAATTTGACTATCAGCAATTTTTTGGCTAAAATAATGCAGTCTCTCATATTTGTCATCTTCCCCGGTATATCCCGACTGTTACGTATGTGTATTTTCTATAATCGAACCCTAAATACATATATACGTTAGGTGAGGATCAAATATCCAGCAGCCCAAATCGGTGTTCGTTGTGGCAACTGCCCCTGGCGCCAACCAATCGTCTGGTCCTGCGGGCGGGGTTAAAAATCCTGCTGATGAAAAATAAACACTACTCTCTCTCCTTTTTCCAGGCAAAGCACATATATTTCGTCCTTGGCAGCAAGCAAGTCTCCTTCTTCTTCGAGGATAGAGACTCGCCCGGGCATATTATATTTTGTAATTGAGTTAATTACTATCGAACGCTTTTTCAGAAATTATAATGGCATATTACTAATTTAGTATGCTAATGGCTCAGGGTAGGACGATGCTCTTCTTCCTTTGGTTCTCGTTGGAAAAAGGAGGAAAAAGCTTTCTCGATACAAGATATTAATATTCAATAGCCGGGGCCTATCAATTAGTGGACCGCTTCTTGAAACCTATACTCGTTATTAAATTATCAGGAATTGATCCTGCTGACGTATTCTTGGCTTTTGATTGGGCGTTTTTGAATATATTTAAATTTCGGTTGAGTCTGAGGCGTATTAACGTCGATTTGATTTGGTAATTTCGAAGCAAACTTCGTCGCTGGACCTGGGTGGGAATAATGAGGTGCAATTAGAGGAGAATGTTGCCAAATTATGAGGTTTAATTGCTACTTGTGAAGGAACCTGCTTTTAGTAGCGTATATACTTAACAAAATATTTATAAGATTGAACATGATGTTCGATTAAACAAAGCCCATTCTATGCTCATGGCAGAATTTATAAATTCGAGTAAAATCTTTTCTGATAATATGGATAAATATATAATAGTCTATAGATTTTGGTATAAAACCTATTTCGGAGTGAAATTTTGAAACTATAGTTATACTTAATTTAATGTATTTGAATTACATAGAAGAATAACTTCTATTTAATTCGAACATTTTCTTAGCTGATTTGTGATATATATCTGCACGTTTATAAATTCTAAAACATTATAGATATCTTTCTAAGAAATATCAAAGCATATCAGAAAAAAAAAGAGTTATAGCGATAGCAAAGTCTGAAAAAAGTGTGTTACACTTAAGTTTTAAAATCTCGGAATATAAGTGAAGTACGACCGCAATTATTGGTTGGTACACTGAGAAATACTAAATAATATTATTTCTACTGTTGCTGGTGTACTTTTGAAGTTGCTGCCAAAAGTCTACCCCTAACTGCACAATTTTGAAATTACCAACACTAGTAGAATTAATATTATGTTTTGTATTTTAGTGCATCATCTAATATAATGAAGTCGTTACAAGATTTTTGTAACAAACTTGTATCTACCTATATATTTGCATAATACACTGATAGATGATCATAACCTATGTGGCGTACAATGGGGCCATACCTAATTTAAAAGAATTATTTCTATTCAGAGCACAATGACGTTACATAATTCTTTGAGTATTTATTGAGAAATATTTGAATAATGCTGTAAGTAGTTGAAAAATCAGAAAGAACGATTCGAAAATCGCGTAAATAAACAAAAACCTATTTCAAAGATATGGCACAACACTACAATACGTAGGATATTGTTAGGAAATAAAATAATTCCTATTGGCGCAAGGTTAAGTAGGTATTTTTAAGGAGCCCCATATTAAAAATTAGAGCCTGGTTCCATACCTATTCGTATGTGGCGCTAGTGTTGAGCGTAAGCCACGCCAGATTAAATAATTTAACTACCGCTGCTGCGATGAATTTGAATTCAGTTCAGTACAAGTAAGCTATTTATATTAAAAGTAAAAAGTGAAGCCAGCAATCAATATTCCGGTGATCGGCAACAACACTCGATTACAGCACTATGTGTAGCCAGACCTTGTACTACGAAAGTTGTCTTCAATAAGCTAATGTCGGCGATCTAGAGGGCGCCACCTCTGAAAATAGCTCATTTTGCCAGTACGGTAAAGTATGACGTCACTTCTTGTAACTGTCATTTACATGAATACATTAATATTTAAGTACAACAAAACAATGAAAAAAAAATACTTAATAATGAATTTTTATTTAATTACTGAGAACAATCAAATTTAAGGCAAGTACTGCACCTTCAGTTCGATACTGAACCTCCCCACTAATGACGGTCGCATTTACACAGAAGTACAATTTTGATGGCATGCCACAGTTGGGCACTCAAACCTAATTACTCGTTTAAATGCTAATGAAATTAACACTTCGCATCGCGTTCGAAATTAATTAACTCACGGCTAGTGCTTTTAAAATTTTAATGCCCACTTCGAGGTTGGGACAAAAGTTAGCGCCGAGAAATCGTTTGAAAAGTTAGTGGGCTCGAGAAAGTCCCTCTTGTTTGTGTGTGTGTGTATTTTTTTCTGTCGCCGCTAAAGTCGACACGAGGTAATTAAGGTACAATGTAGCGGCATGTAATTCTAAGACGAGGGAGTTTGGCGAGAAAGTTTTTTTTTGTTAACGTCTCAAGGGGAGTTATCCCCCAACGCCAGCTAGCTAGGCCGTGAAACAATAGAGAGGACATCTGTTAGAATTATATTCATCAGTTTTTGCTGGTTTATAGGAAAAACCCTCAAAATAAAAGTTGATGTAAAATTTTAAGCAAAATTCCTAGAGAATCTATATAATCAAACGAAAATAATACAATTTTGCTAAAGTGAATAAATAGTAATAATATAATAAAACTAGAAAAGTAGCTTCTATGTATATTTTGAGAAGCGAAGGATCTAATGATCAAAGAGCGACCCATTAATAAATATGGATTACGAAGTCACTGCGCTTTTTGAGACATACCACAACTTTTAATCTAGATTTTTTGGGATATTTAAAATAAAGAAGTAACGAAAGGCATAGAATTTTTGGCCTTTACTGTAGGTGAAAAAGGTATTCACATAATTCCTTTATTTTGCAATATTTAGCGCCCTCGCTAAAAAGGACATGAGCAATATAAAAATCACTTCTAGAAGTCACATGAAATTTGATATCGGTTCTTTGCTTGAATCAACTTTAATTTGAATTTTGAAGTTGATAGGTACTTACTATGAAAAATTCAGAATAATATTAAGTAGTGGTCGCCCAATGGTCGAAATTCGACCCTAATTTATTATTGTTTTTTTAATTTTAACGCTATAACAATAATTGCATATAATTTTTGGGAATTTTGTTCTATTACGTCAGTTGCAAGCTTGTACAAAAAGGCATTAGCGTGTGTTGTTTACCTAATTGCTTACAATATCTACATATGTCATTGTGTTCAATGAACACAATGACAGCTAGCTATGTATTTTATAATACAATGTATTGCAATGTTTTGACTCAACGCCGGTAATATTACTTTACCCTTATAACAAAATGTAAGTAAATGTACTCCTTTCACAAAAATGACTTCAGACTCAAAATGTTTTGCATTGCAAAACCTGCGTAGAAAATTCATTAAATCACTATCAAAAGTATTGAAATTTCTTGAAATGACATTAAGTGCGTATTTAAATGTATCCCTGAAAATAATTACTTTGTATACACTATTCACAATATTCCAATTTTTTACCAGGGTTGTCATTCACGAATGATATAATCTGACAGGCAGCCCTGACTCGTCGACTTCACATTGCAATTGGGTTCGTTATGCAACACACAATACACTTGTACCACGTAAACCATATTTCTTTAATTTCATTTAAAATACTAACGCATAATATATCAAAATTTTAACTTTATGCACTACTACACTATATAAACTTTCACAATTCCAAATTTGTTACTCCTTCGTGCACGTTTTATGCCTTAAACATGACGTATTAATATGTATATTCTACAGGAGCTCGTATATTTTTAAGTAGTACAGTTATAGACAAATAGAGGTTTTTTTTTTGGCACCAAGAAAGCCTCCCAGTCCTGTATTTGCTCCTAAGACTTACAGTTTCTCAAAAACTACTGAACAAATGTGATATGAGAATCATACAGCACGGGCAGTATAGGCTCAGGGCGGCAGATTCTGGAAGACTTCAAATAATACTCAAGCGCCAGTTAAAACACTGGAGAACAGCCTAGGTGCATTCGAGAATTATGGTATTCTCTGCTTTCAAGATTGAACATGACACTTCATCCAGATCAATTTCGTTACGAATAAATAATAGGCAGTAGTCCATGTGCCCCAAATAAGTCGGTCAAATTTATCTTTTCAACCAATAGAATATGAGCTCATTGAGAAAAAAATTATATTTTTATATTTTCCAGATGTTCTTGACATCGACAATTTTTTCTGGGCATAGATGCTGCCCGGAACCATCAAGTGAAGGGGAAGCTCTTGAGGGAAAACGTCTCATTTTGCAAAATTTTCGCTATCAAAAAGTTGTCCTACTCAACATTATGAATAGAAATAGGTCGGACGTCTCAGAAAAAGATTTTCAAGAAATAATTTTAATTCTAGGCCCAAGACCAAGATATTGAGGGGCAGACTAATTAACACTTTCAACGCTTGACAATCTTGCAGGGTTACTGTACAATTCATGAAAAAATGCTACTGACAATGCTGACAATTGAATGCTTCTGAAATTCGTGACAGTTTCAATGTTGTCTGAGAAGTTTCCGAATCTTGAAATCTCATTTGATGAAAATTTGTTCATTTTCTACTCCGTGGAAAAGTAATTTAATAATAAATCTCTTTAGATATATTCAATATTCTTTGCTTCTATGATCTGAGTTTTCACATATGAAAGGAGTTTCTTTTGTTTGTAGAGAATAAATTCATTTTTGCCATAAACCATGAAAAGCATCTCAATCATCTAGCAATATTATACCTACATATGACACCGACATTTTATCAAGTTTAAAACTTTACAGTGAAAACTAAAATTCAATACTTATACAAGTATGAAATTACATAAACACAGACAAACTCGCGAAGTTATGAACTTATTAGGCAGAAATATGTCCCTATACTTGAAATGTTGAGCTCAAGTAATTTAGAACTGATTGTTTCGGTTTCAAATTTCCATTTTATTGTACAAAATATCAAAAAACAAATGAGCTACGAAATCTCATGAATCATAAATAACCACATCACTGAATAGCCGATACAAACGGTAATTTTACTCTTTATAAAAAGTATCTTCACCTCAATAATTTTGAGTTTGCATCAAACCGTCCCTCTTATCCGACTTCCGACTGAATCAACGCCGACATTGTTCTCTTCCTCTTGTTCTTGTTAATAGTCGGCTTGATTAATTTTTAATAAGATGCGGCGATGACCGGCTGGCTGTTCCTCGAATTCCTAATTACACAAGCCGAAAACCACAAGAAATAATTGACCAGGGTGGATGATGATTAGGTATGCTTTGGTTTGCTCGAAGTTGTTCATAAAAAGCAAGTATTAGGTAGGTATCGAAAACTTTATTAAGCTGCGTGCACATGGCGCGAATCCGACCGGGTCCGACCCGCGTCTGCAGGTAAGAGATTTTCAATGCAACAGCAGACTTTTAGAAAATAATTTTCAATAAAATGTTATTTTTTAATTTCATCTATAACAGCACAATACATTATAAATCACAATACTCATATTGCATATCCTTACTAAGAATAGGAACTTGAAATAAATAATAAATCAAATTCATAGTTGCAAATTTTGTTTAGTTATCGAATCGATATTTTATCGTTTACAATCGCTTTAAAAACAAATGAATACTTTTGCAATGAAGTTCCCATACCGGCTGGAGCGGGTGGGAGTGAGTCGGAGTGGCGCCATGTGGACACAGCTTTAGTGTGTGGAATATATTTGGTTAATCTGAATCGAATATGGTATCGAAGCTAATTCGCAGGACTACAACTTGTATAGGTACTAATAGTCTACCCACGTCAATTTCAATTATTTAATAAGCAACTTTGGGTAGGTACCTACTTTATTAGATTTTGTACTGAAAAATAATATAATGATTCAGGTTTTGCTGGTAATTTTGATGTTTTACTGGAATATGTAGATTTGATATTTTTGGCACCTCAATAAAACTAATACCAATAAAATTATTATTATTTTGTATTTTTCTAAGAGCGCGCATGGCCTGTAACGAGAAAGTTTGTGATTTAAGGTTGCCATCTTAGTTGACAAAACGAGCAGAATATACCAAAGTAAGTATTTAGGAAATTTGGTTTCGTATAACTATGTGGTACGTGTTTCATGTCGCATTGAAAGATTTGTGCTTTCAAACTAGAATTTTCTTCAAGTTCCAAATTTTCTCTTAAATGTGAGGTTATACTGTGCGTTGCCGGTAGTTCTTAGAAGACAATTTTGATAACGTTAACGAATCCATTTCGTCTGTTTGTCTGGCGTTCAAATGAAACAAGAATAAACTTATTTCTTCGAACCATCGAATATTCCAAGAGTGCGCATAAAGCAACGGTGCGCACTCTTGGGATTCGCAAAGTTCTACTATACTAACATCCTTTCTTTTCTCTTTAATTATAGGTACAGATGGGAGGGTATAAGCGAAAAACTGATAGAAATCTTCATTTTACTCCTGAATTAATGGAGCAAATTCGAGATGGGGAGTCCAAGAGATCAATTGCAAAAGACCTGAGTGTAGCAGAATCTACATTACGCAAACGTTTAAAGTCTAACACCATCAAAACGTCTCTTGGGCGATTCAGACCTACTTTTTCTGTGGAAATGCAGGCAGCTCTTGCTACTCACATAACAAAAATGAATAGAATATTTTACGGAATAAATAAATGCAGCATAGATAATAAAAAAAGACAGTGGATCTCCAAGAAATCTGAAATATTGACAAGCTCGCCTTATAAAAATAAGCTGGTGGAGAAAAAAATACTGCTGAAACTAAAAATGTCAAGAAAACGGTTTTTAGAAGAAGTAAGGAAAAGAAACGTTCAAAAAATTCCACGAAATTTCGAAAGCAGAATGCTCAGAGAAGGAAACCAGTCGTTGCCTCTACAGGAATTGCGTGCGGGGAAGCATATTTGGAATTATGGTTCCACGAAGTGTGCACAGGTTTTGGATTGTTTACATGAGATTTGTGCTTCTAAGAAGTGTCGCGCACTTTTGGATCGCAAGCGCACTCTTAGATGATACTTTCGCGTACTCTTGGGACACGTTGGTTCCAAGAGTGCGCATTTTAAAAGTTCCCTTTTTGATGTTTTCTTTCAGATAGTTTATTTGCAATAACATCATTTGTATTGTTTTTTAATACAAAAATATATAAAGAAACTATATCGAAATTTTGATGTATTAATATTAAAACCTTTCTCTAGTTTGTCCCAAAAACCAAAAACTGCGCACTCTTAGGCAACCTTCCCTACAGTATCTGATGAAGGCGCTGGTTTTTTTTGTAAAAAATGTAATTTAACATTTAGTGTTCTGACACTAAAACCTTTGATTTTTTTTCAATGACCGATTCAAATATTGTTTTTCTCAATCATACCAGCCAAAATTTTCAAAATTGAGAAAAAAACATATTTGGAGAAATTAGATATTGAAATATTCAATATGAGAAAATCAGAAAAGAATAATCAAAATCGATACACGTTAAGTAAAACACATAAAATAGATAGATAAATATTCACTCAAGTGAAACTCAGGATCAAGTAGAGAGGGTTCCATACTAAAAGGGTATAAACTTTTTACGACAATTTTTACTTTTTATTTTTTCCAAATTTTACACCCAGTAGCTTTAGAGACAAGGGAGAGGGACGGTTAATTTTCGTATTTTTTTCTTCAATATCTTTTAAACCTTAGAAGTTTATTATATAAAAAATTATATGCCTACTTGAATTATTTAAAAAGCTTCTCTCCATTTTATGTCAATTGAAGAATATTTTTCCTCTAATTTCTCAATTTGACCCACAACTTTTCAGCGCACCAGCTAAGAAAGTCTCCTATTTTCGGTTAAAATTATTAATTTATTATTTTTGAGTGTTTCTTTAGTCGTAAAAATTGTTGAATGTACACTTATATTCATTGGTTTGTAATATGACGATAAGAATGTAACATGATGTAACATTTGAAAAATGTTAAATTCAAACGTCACTGGAAATTATCTTTTTTTTTAATCATGTCACTAAGTACTTTCAATTTCCGCAAAATTTTAACCCTCCACCCCATTGGGTGGTGGTTTCCAGAGTAAAGACAGTATTGGATTTTATTTTCTTCAATGTGGTTCCACTTCTCAAAACTCCTCTTTCCAAGGAAAAAACTCACGAAAATTTGTTAGTACACGTTTAAAATGCAAAAAGCGCGTACATACTTAAAAAATGCAAACAAACAGATGAATCTTTTATTGTATACCAACCGCTTTCATTCTGGTGAAGTCGATGAAAAATAAAGCGAATTGCTGAGTCCTTATATTATTCCTGATCATTCATTTGGGAGCGTTGTGATAATTTATTTATTTTTTAAACATAACCACGAGATTCCCTGGGTAACTAAAATTATTTACCCTAATTAAACAATTATAAATTATAAAACATTTTATAATTCTATAATTCAACTTTACCTAAGCTTGTCCACTTGTGAGGATCAAATGATGCCTTGACATTTATAATGATATCTGTTCATTCACTGGACGTATTCAAAATGACCTCAACCAACCCTGGATATACCTACTCCAGTTTGTTGTCAAGTTATAACCGAAATAAATCTGGAGAACGACAATTCCTCTTATAAACAACATGCAAGTTTATCAAACTATCAGATCAATGCAATACACCTCGAGAGAAGGTGGTTTTTAGAAGGAAAAAAAATATACGTCGCTCACAAAAATATGGCCGAGAACCAAAACCCGATTAGTGCCTTCGTTTATGAAATATTGCCTAGCTGCAGGCCATAATGATCGTTATTACTGTTGATACTAAGCCCTTCTATAATTACGGTTATTAACATTGTTTCTCATACTTACTTTAATTTCTTACAACATCTCAAAACAGTGCAACGAACGGTTCTGTAGTTAATCTTCATCTTCACATCACCTAAATGGGGAATATAATTTTGTATTTTATTTCATGTAGTTTTTCATTTTAATAAATAATGAGGTGATCCAATCGCAGTGTCACAAATGGAAATGTTAGAAAAAAAACTCAAAGGACTGTGCTGTTTGTTTGCAATTATAATTGCCCACAGAGTGCAAATAAGATTAGAATATGCAACCATTTATTGATAGAAGCTATGAAATAACTAGAAAACCGTTTCTAATATAGTTGTCGGTAATTTAGCTTTAGGGTTTATAACTTTATAGAATAAGATAATATCCAAGAATAAGCATTTCTGTTTTTTGCTATGTTTAGTATGATATCAAATTTACAAATCAGGCGACCAGTGATTTTCAATGAGTTATATAAAGGGGCAAAAGAATTATCTCTTTTAAAAGACTTGATCTCAGCTACTGATTTCTTCGCCAGAATTATTAAGCGTTTCGAGGATAACAAAGTTTTCGACTTATTTTTATCAATTATTGTAGGTATATAACCATGGAGACGAAGCATCAACTTCTACATCGTTAAATCTATCAACTTAAAATTTGGTGTACTAGCTTTGAGAAAATTAGAAAGCTACCAATTCATTTTATTGTAAAACGCCTCCAGATGGCGATGCAGTGAATAAAGTTCTAGATTGTTCTACTGATCGCTGTGACTTAGGTGATCGAGTCAGGACAAGGTCTTCCGGGTTCCACTAGTGAAATGTATAGATGCCTTTCAAAACATGTCTAGTTCCCTCTGGAACTGTAACTTTTCCCTGTTATTTTGTTTTTTTCATTGAGTTAACTGAAAATAAATGTATTGAAGAACTAATTAATGTACACTACTGAATTGGTACAATTATGAAATATTGTTACTTAAAATGAAATCAGGTTTTGAATACGTTTCTTTTTAATGAATAATAAAGGAAATTTAATGAAGAGCAGTTAAAATGCGGTCCTACCATCTCTGGCGTTCCCCAGGGTAGCATTTTTGGACCAGTGCTTTTCCTGTGCTCCTTTGCTGCTGAATTATGAAACAAACATTACTTTCCGTAAGTAATAATCCTGCATTAGCCTCTAATAAAATACAAAACCTTTTGAAATTGCTAAGAAGTTTTGTAAATATAATTATTTTTCAAATAATGACAGCCACGGGAAACAAGTTTCTTAATTCCAACCCTGAGTTTGTGCAAAACTATCAGTTATAATTATTCAGAGTTTCAATAAATACCAAATTTTTAGGATGGTTACAGCTTGGTACGTGAAAAAATCGGAAAAATTCTTTTAACGAAAGAATCACTCGTTTTTGAATTTAGATAGAATTTGGCATCAGGGTCTAGTATCCCCGTCCCCAAACAGGCGGAGAAGATGAAATAATTAATTTTACAAGAATCAAACTTTTAAATTATTTAATTGAATCAATCAATTCTCTGATTTGTAGACATGTTGAATTAGTGAGGGAAAATGCAAAAATTTAGCTCTAATAGGTATTTTTCCCAAAAAAAACTGATAAATTCTTGACTATAAAAGTGTCACTAACGAAAATAATAAGTCATAACATCAATGATTGTGCAATACCAAGTTGCACTTCTGTATTGTATAAAAAAAATATTTGTTATTACAATCTTGGGTAACAGCAGCAAAAATAACATTGCTATTATCTTATCCAACGATCTATCATTGGCTCGAATGATATTTGGTATGGATAATGTCGCTACTATCTGTAAGTAGTAGAAGGCGACAAATCAATACGGAGCGGACACATCTCCAAGGTAACTAACTACTTACTTGTGTATTGCCGAGGCTCCTCGCACACCTCATTAATATACCGAGAGACTGGTCTTCTGTGTTGTGTGTCGTAAAACGGGCGACGCATTAACCTTTTGACACGTGGGCCACTAAAAAAATTCCTTGGCTGCGAAAAATCTACACGAGGTATAGGTTTTACGGGGGCGTGACTATGAAGCGATAAATAAATCATCAGATTGACGTTTTAGGCAGTTTGCTTTTTGCATTAGAGTATTTTGGATTGAAGTAAAGGAGCTTTGTCAAATTTATGCTTGGAATTGAATCCAACAATTAAAGGGATGGAGGAAATGGTGGAATAGCTAACTGACTACATGGAAGGCTCTGCTGGATAGTAGTAGGTGACTTATATGTAGATACTGGGCTTTTACCTGGACTATTAGCAAGGACCAAGAATTTACAGTATCGTATCTTGTGACTCTGTATAATATTCGGGCTACTTACTAAAGCCTTAGTATGGTGGATAGGGGTTATGATGGTAATGGTGATGAGGATACTGCGAGAAACGTAAGATGGCAAATGGCTCGCACGCGAAGGATGGTTGGCCAGGAAGCAACTAGTTGCATGAGGATAACACATGAAACACAAAGGCAAGTGAGGCCTATGTCCTCTTTACCTAGTAATCAGGCAGAAGCAGATATAATTGATATAAGAACATCATAGGCCCAAGGCTCAAGACGTCCCTTTCCTACGTCTTGCAAACTAAGTAATGTCTAAAGAACTTTGGAAGGAAAGCAAAAACATTGGCAGCCCTATAAAATCGTCGGATTGACTGAAGTGTCAAGTTACAGAAATGGGGGCGATGATTCGTACTTTCTCCACAGTAAGGCACAGGTAAAGCATAGAGTACTCCTATTGGTGGTCAGGGTTCTGTAGTTGTGTTTCTGAGATCAATAAAACTGGAACAAGGCTCACCTGAATTTACCTATAGAGTCTATGTAGTTTAATCTGTCAATCTCATCGAAATCAATTTGCCTTTATTGTGAAGTGGAAACTTAAGCTTAGATTGCCTCCAAAAGTCGCAGTCGATGAGGCTAAGTAGCCATGACCGACTTATTGAGATAGCTCCATTGCATTTTTAATTTTTCCTAACTACTATCGAGTTGATACTACCAACTATAAGTTGTTGTTGGTTCAGTCGCTTAACTGCTCTGGAAGCAGACAAGCTTCCACGTCTCTCAGCCGAAACATCTCATCAACTTTTGTCATTCTTTCTTTGTGATTTAATTTTAATAAGAGGAGGAAGTTCTCATCTTTCGCTTTATAAATCAGCAACATAATAAGAATCGACTTTTTAGAGATGTTCATTAACACCAAATTTTTCATGTTGGTAATACTGTATAAAAGAATGATCACATTAGTCTTTTAGTTCTACAGGTCAGCAGACAGAGTCAGAGGGCAAAAGTTAATGAAAATTTGATACATTTACCAATTTTTACTTTTCAAGTGCCAAAAACTTACTTCTTTTTATAATTCGTTGGTAGTTTCTAGATATCTCATTTTTGTATGATTGGTTATACCTACCTTACCTTTTATGTTGCTTGAGGAAAAAAAACAATAATAAAACACATATTTTTATGATAAACTATGTTTAGTTTATTTGACTTTCATATACACTCACAAATTGAGAGCGGCTGAAGCCGTAGGATACAAACATTTATCTAGGTAATTCATTATTATTAATATTCATCTGATTGGTTTTTGTTTGGGAAAATATAAATTAAAAAAACGGCACAATTTTCATATGTAATAATCGAGAGAAATTTTAAACATTTTTTGCTTTTACACAGAACAAAAAGAAACAGTCCCATTATAACATTTAAATTAAAATTATTCAGTTCACAGCAGAGCATATATTATAATCAGACAGACGACAGTTCAGAAATTTGAGCATCATACGTTGATTATGGTTAAGAAAATAAAAATTATTTCCATCTAAACTGTTATTGACGAAAAAAAAAACTGTAATCATGTAAAATTCACGCAGAAACTTGAAGGATAACATATTAAACTTACCTGCTACATTTATTGCACAGTGTTATCCTATTTTCTGATTGAATAATGTCATTTAATTAAAATGATGTGTTAACTGTACAAGACAAATGATTTTCGTTTTCAAATTTCCAAAAGGGTATTTCAAGGATCTTAAGAGTTGATTTCAATAACAATCGTCTGTCGGCTTCAAAAATTAAAATGAACGCACTCTCTCAAACGTACAGAGCTATCGTAAAATAATAATATATAAACTTAAATAAAAAATATATTTACATCACAAAGAAGAGAAAAAAATAAATTACCTATGCATTCGAAGTTATGTAAAACTTAACCCTAAAATCACTGTCTTGTCAAGTCTTGCGTGGCGAAGAAAACATATAAACATCTTGGAAAATAAATGCTTAAATGATAATAAAATAATTTATACAAATATATATTCAACACTTAGATACTAAGTTTTCTCACAATATATTTACAAAGATGCTTCACTTTTTTTGTTTATCTAATGTTCATTTCAATAATATTATAGTTATAAAATATTACTGGCTTTATAGCAACAATTTAAACAACAAACGCAAAATATAATATTTCTTCGGGGGTTGGGGATAATAAACTCAGATAACTGCACGCCAAACGAAACAAAGTGAAAATAACAAAAACGGCCACTGGCCAACAATGTAATAATAAAATATATATATATATATATATATATATATATATATATATATATATATATATATATATATATATATATAGGAAATCGTGCAGGGACCAGTAAAACAAATTCAAAATAAAAATAGTAAAAAATGCTGTCGATATGTCCGTATACACTTTTACAGCTTAAAAAGATTGCATGCTATTTTTTTCTCTATACTCTCTAAAATATAAGAAACCAAAACAATTTTCTAAAAATGT
The DNA here is from genome assembly GCA_958507055.1 of Crioceris asparagi. NCBI lineage: Eukaryota > Metazoa > Arthropoda > Insecta > Coleoptera > Chrysomelidae > Crioceris > Crioceris asparagi. Next base: position 13,371,060 of record OY293830.1, on the reverse strand, counting down.
CTACAGCACAAAATAAAATTAGTAGAAAGTATAGAAATAATTAATTTACAAACAAGCAAAGGAGATCATGCAAGGAAGGAAGATTTTTAGGTTAGTGGGACCGTTGGCATGGTTACATCTTTGTAAAAATAGATGAGAAAACAAGCTGCATTGTCAAAAAAGGAACTGAACAAGTTTTGCGCTTAGGAACAATCTACCATTTAACATGAATACATCATCAATTGTATTGTTGGCCTCTCATGATTTTTATTTTTTTTAACACTGCAGCGTTTTCGTATGAGTGAATTTTCAAAGCGAGCATATATTATGGTTGAAGCTGAATTATATAATATAGAAATAAAATATGAGTATTGTCCTAGAGAGCATCGAAAATGTTTGTTAGTGTTATTCGTTATCTTCGAGGTATATATAAAAGTAAAATGACTCGAAAACAATAAAACGAGAACGTATATCAAAAATTCAACAGTTATGCTGTTTTTCTTCACTCAATCCTAATGCATAAATTAAGAGATAGATCTTGCGATCGGCAATTGGATCGCAAGATATATATCCTGCCGCACAAGGATTAAGGATCTTCATCATAATCATTTTTAATGCGATATGCATTTTTTACATAATAGGAACCACAATTTTGGACCACACGCGAAGGGAGGTCCAGCAGTATTTCAACCGAAAACACACACAGACTGCTTCTAAACATAGCAATAATATAATATAATATGAATAGTAATAATAATAGTGTAATACGTCAGAGGAGCTGGGAAGGGTATCCCAAGTAGTGTCACATTCACTTAGCGCTGCTACGTGGCGACAATCGCGCGGCCAGTCGCCCGACCACGTGGAAACCCACCTTAACAAATACATTCTTCTACAAGGCCTGATGTCTTGCATTTTCTGTTAGTACTTGCATTTTTATGGATAGCATCATATATTACTTAGAAATATATATAATTTTGCATTAAATACAGAATTTCGGGATAGACTTTCTCTTGCAGTCAGCCTAAAATCCTTTCTGTTCTACGATGAAAATGTTCTTGGTCATGATAAACTTAAAGCAAAAGCCTTCTCAGTTGCATTTAAATGGAATAATTTCCTTTGTTAAAGGTGGAATTTCCATCAAATGGTACGAGCGATCAGCAACGCTGCGCATTTTCAACAATCACACTTAGTTCCAAAGAAACTCACTATTATGCGAGGCAGGTTATACCGAAGTATTTCCCATTTTTGAGTTATTTTGGATAAGTAAACCTAATATATTTAAAATTTTAAATATATATATATCTACTACTATATATACGTACAATGCCGGTGGAAACCAACTTTTTTTTTTTCATCAAAAACATAATAACTATGATTACTTAAAACACCGCTTATCAATTACTATTAGTAGGAACCAATTTTTTCTTTACTGCTGGCCAGAAGTCGCGGAGCCTTTATTACCGAAACTCGGTCACAAGCATTACAACTCTTACCAGCTGATATATATTCAGTTACATATACATTTTATATGCCACGCCAGGGCATCCCCGGAACTGCTTTCCCACCTTGTTTTATTTTTTCAATTAGAAATTCAAATATCCCGCGTAAAATTCACAAAGATAGTCTTGCTACCTTTGCAGATCATAAAGTACATTTTTTATACATTCTTATAAAATGTATATAAGTACATTATTTTTATAGTTGGCGAATTTAACAAGTGGGGGCATGGAAGGGAAAGGCAGTGACGGCGTAAGCAGTGGCGTCGCGATAAATACAGCATTTGCCTTATCAACTTTTTTTTTCTTTATTAATTAGTGTAATAATAAAAGTTTCTTGTAATAATTTAATAATAATGAATAAAAAAAGCGTCCGGCCTCGCGTCTAGTCGTTGAGGAACGTTTATATTCTTTCATTTTTTTTGCTTAATAACGAGGCGCGGACGTTATAGGAACTTGTTTTACTGGGCCGTTGTTACGACCCTTTTTGTGGCCCTTTTTTCTCTGAAAGGTGCCAGCATGCAGTATCTACATCTTGTTAGGAACATTTTATGTCGCAGTTTGATATACACAGAAAATCAGGAACGTGTGGCGGTCGCTTTTATATATGAATTTATATTTTTTATATATATAGCGAACGGAGACCGCCAGCAAGAGCCCTCGAAATATTTTCAATTTATTAGTAACTATACGTTGCAATAGGAATCTTCTCACCTACTCAACTAGATGCTGAGAACTGTAATTCGAGTTTAGGGCCACCAGGTAAACAATTCATATTTTGCTATAAAAGCAAAAGAAAGCAACTATGACAATTTTGAAATTTATTCGGATAGGAATAGATGAACATAATTGATTTTTTCCATAAGTGCATTACCTGGTGACACCATCTGGTCTCGATTATGCCGCTTTGTGGGGGCAGACAAATTCTCTATCTATGTACAACATATTATAATAAACAACTACAATATTATGACAAACAACTACCGTTAAAAACATAGAGTGATAATTTCAAAAAATATATAGTACATCGATTGTAAATATAGAGAATTCTAGTAAGTAATTGCTTTTTTCGTTAGATAATAAAATATCGTCGCAAATATCGTATCAGAGTATGTAGGTGTAGGTATGAGCGAGTTCCCGTGCTAGCGAAGCCCTAATAAACTCCGATTGCTCTAAAAATTGGAGTAGGTAATTTTAGCCTCTACTTATCTCAGTCCAGAGAGGATGCAGAAGACCATGGGAGGTGAGCCTTTCACTTAGTGGCCGGCACTGGTGATTTGCTGCTGTGGTACCTCATTGGGCGCCAGGAACCTCCTCTTAGAATCAGAAGGTTGGCAGAACGTGGTGTTGGAATTGGAATCAACCGCCTGCTGTGGTGGCGATTCCTGAGCCGCTCTGGCAGCCAGCAGCGTGATCTGGTTGACCACATCTTCCATTTCGTGGCTCAGAGGCGATTCAGCGGGCGATGGAAGCAGCGTACCCATTTTGCCACTGTTGCCGCTGAGTTTCAGATGCTGCTCGGAATCGCAGTGTTTTTTCAGCTCCAGCAACGTTTTGAAGCGATCACCGCCACAGCTTTTGCACTCGTATCCCGTTTGGACGATACGGAAGGCGCCACGGTTCTCTTGATTGCCACCAAAGCACTGGCGCTGATGCGTTAGGAGGGTCGTCTCGCTGGGGTAAGCCAAGCGACATTTTTTGCACACAAAACAAATCTCGATATCTACCTCGCGGGCTGGTAGGTCTTGGGGACGGTGATAGTTGTCGGGCATCTTTAGGGTGGTGACTCCGGCTTCGCTGTTACCGGCCGCCACTTGTTCCAGGACAACTGTTGGAAGGGGTAAGAAGGAGGGGCCGGAGCCGGTGTCTAGTAGTAGTCCCCCTGGTCCGCCTGTAACAAAGTAAATAATATTCAGAATAACATTCAGGTAGATGGACATTCATGATTTAATTGTTATTTAGCTTACTGTGGAGCATATAATCGCAATCCATTGAAATATTTACAACAAAATCAAGTAATAGGAATGAACATTTGAGAATTGTGTCTCAATAGGAGAAAAGCTCTAATACAAAAATTGATGGGGTCCGAGCGTTTTTCGTTTAAACTCACATTTCAGATTTTTTTGATTTTATCCGCTAGTTTTCGAACGCAGTGCATAGATATATACAGAAAATTCATTAAATGAATTTTCCAGACTATCTGGATTCCACGGTCTTTGGTAAGAACCCCTTTCAATAAATGGGATCCAAGAGCTGAGAAAATGTTCCCAGTCATTGAAATGTATTTTCATGGAGAAATAGGTATATCATTTTTTATTTACAGATAGGTATACGTACGAAGTCATCTATAAGTTTTACTTTCAAATAAAGCAAGTTGGAACGGGAGATTCAATGATTTTGATTCAATTTAAAAATTAATTTTTATAATTCCAATCATCACACCGTACCTGACCAAATTAAAACAGACACTGACTATGACTAATGTAGAATTGTCGTGATTTCTCTCGACAGCGGCATCCAATAAGCACCATATTTTACCTTAAAGGTCGCTGCTGCTCAGCATTCGAAAGGCTTAAATTTACTACATTGAGAGAGACTTTCGATTCATCGTGGATCTCCTTATTCGTAACGGCAACACACACACACACAATTTATCGTTAATTAAGATTGTGCGAGAGAGACGATAACCCTATCCAACACTGGTTCCACTGCATGTGCCGAGAAGGATGAAGGCACGAAAGCTTTGATGACGTTGGTTCTGGAATCCGGCGCGTTACTAATTTCTTGTGACTCAGATTTGTACAATGGTAACGAGATACAAATATCTTTACCGAGAGACCGCGAAGGAGACCTGATGGAGGCAGGCGTATGCGGATAGTTGTTGCCTTTAATCAAAGTGTGCGGAATGCGACCGATCATTGGCGCTACAAGAAATTATAGGAAAAGGGTCGGCGGCTATCAATTTTATACACTTCGTATTATGATGCAGAGAAAACTTCTTAGATATAATGGAGTAAGTTCATAATTCCATACAGTCTTGAATAATTATACATTGCGAACTGTTGAACATTACATTTTCTGTAGTGAGAACATGTATTTGTTACATCAAATCTAATTAGAAAAAAACATTTTCTGAAAATAGCAATATGCAACTCTATGAAATTAGAGTTGATAGTTTTCGGTATAAAGGGGCTTACAATTTGGAAAATGAAATAAGAGCTAGAAACTGGTTCTTTTTGGGTAAAACACAGCGAACAGAAATACATACACACAATAACTTATCAAATAAGGTACTGAAAATGTTGCATAGGTACAACATATAGTGATCTTTTGTTTTTATTACAACGTCTCACAATCAAGATCTCAATTGTCTATTTTTCGTTAAATTTCATACCATACTCAATATCACAAAAGATGTTGAAAAGTTGAAAAGTTTCATAATAATTTCACCGTGGATGGCTTCTTAGATAAACGAATCTTTTCTGTGGAACTGTCTACACTGGTATCTGGACAAATTTTAAGTATTTTATCTCGAAAATTGTAAACTTTTTGTTCATATTGTTACTTATTTTTCCCAAAGTATGACATCATAACCAAAATAATAATTCCAAAAGAAGCGCGATCAAGTGAAAAAGATTGATGTCTCCGATAGTTTTTGTGTTTTATTAACGATTTCCATTCAAAACGTTCAGACTGTAGGTATATAATTTCCATTTTAATAGAAGAACAATAAATTTCAGTCTTCTAGGCTACTGATATCAATTAAGTTCAATTGTCCTACCTGTGATAAAATCTAACAATCAACTAGCGTACCAATCTAGGTATATATAAAGCAAATTCCTATCATATACATGCCATGTAACATTAGCCAGAAAAAATCATCATTACCTCAGATTAATAACTTAATTACAAATGCAATCGTTCGTTAAATTAAATTCCAACAACTCGAATGTTGTTTCTCTGTTAATATCATTATACTACAATATTATATTATACCTATATACCTTCGAGCAGCTATAAAAATTCTTCACGAACTCCACGATCATAAAAATACTTCGAAAAGCTTTAAACCGCGAATGAAATGTTGAATCGAATTGTATACAGCTTATATACACAGCATCTATGTAGCAGCTATCGATAAAACCGTTGAAATCGAAATTCTGGAAAAGTGAATCGAAAGAATGTCTGTCGACGACGACATACAAAAGGAACGAGAGAGAAGTTGAGGTAGGTCAGATATTATGCCGTGATTTTGGTGTTGTAGAAATTTGTAGTTGGTTGATTGTGAAGTGAAGAGATTTAAGCGGAGATTAGGAGGTGGTTTGGTCAATTTCCGGCCCACGCGATCTTGCCCAGGGTCTGTGCACGTGTATATTAGTTGATACGGCAGCAAATAATGAGGTAATAGATGTGTCTGTCTGTTCCTGCAAATTCCTAATTGTTGTAAACAAGTGTCAACATAAAGTTTAGAAGAAACCAATGGAAATATCAACGATTGCTAATCATTTAGAAGTGAATTATAGTACGATGGCCAAACTTGAAATAGAAAAGCTCAGATATGATCCCATAGAACATTTGCTTTTCAAAATTCTACAAGTTCTTCTATCCAAAAGCTTTGCTCAAGAGAGGAGGAGATAAGAATTGTTATAGAAAATATAAAATTTTATCTGGAAATATAGAAAAGGAGATAATTCTCAGCAACCTAGTAAATGAAATTTTTCAAAAAAAGGGTTTTCCGAGCTGGAGCTCTTGAAATGATTTAAGATTGTTGCCGGTATATTTTCGAATCACTGTCTTTAGAACACCATAAATATTTTTAACAAAAAACTGGACCGTGTTTATTTGTTGGTACAATGAAAAATACAAAATAATATTAATTGTATTGGCACTGGTAATTTTGAAGTAGTGCAATTGTAATTCTCTACTCTTGGCACCAACTTCAAAAGTACCAGAACCAGTAGAAATAATGTTATTTTGTATTTTTCATAGCACCAACAAATAAAGTTAGTCCAATTTTATTGTAGAAAGTCTTTATTTTACACTTTTGAGTGTAACATAAGTCACGAAAACCGCCGAACGTTCACATGAAGATAGTACGTATCTTATTACCCATGCACATTATTTGTTTTTATTCGTCTTAACTCAATGATCTAATAAAAACATCGTCGCGGAAATACGCATATTATAGACTTTAAGATTGCTGTAAATCGAAACTCTATGGAAAAACTGTGTTCAGTTTTAATGTTGCTACAAATAATCTGGTCCTTAATTCGACCGTCCCAAATTTTCAATTTTCGAAAGAAATTGCCTCATCCACATAGCGAAAATACACATATTTCAGATTTTAACATTGACGTAACTAAAAAATCGTAATTCTTTTGAAAAAATGTTCAAGTTAAACTTTCCGGATTTTGTCATATCTTTAATTCTGCCGTCTCAGATTTTTGATTTTCGAGAGAAATTGCTCTTCTACCCTCTTCGGGGGCGGTTTTTGGAGGAAACAAGATCTGGGATTGGAGTTTTTATGAATATGTGACCATTTCTCAAGTCTCCGCTTTCAAATGAATCAAAAATCATCAAAATCAGAGTACGTTCACTACATAAAGCGCGCGCACAAACTAAAAAAAAGGGGAAAAAAGCCGACAGTCGAATTATACCTTCTCCGTTTGGGTTCGTCGGACAAAAAGATTATATTTCTGATATACTGAAATAATCACATGAGAGATTAATTCTATTATATACATTTTTTAATGGAATGGAACAATAGGTAAATTATATGTATTTATCAGCAAAACAAATTGAAATATAGAGATAGTAAAAGAAATATAACCACAAGTATCTAGTGATGTCATCACTAATGTGTGACAGCGAAATCGTAGACCCTATCGAGAAGATACCGTTGTAGAATTTCAGCAACTGAGATTTAAGAAATAACTGATGGGAAAATCTATAGAAACAGCTATAAAAGATAAACAACTAAGCTGACTATGCCACCTCCACAGAATGGAAAATTAACAACAGAAATTTATGATACCAGAATAAAGGGAAGAAATAAAAAATGGACGCCCCAGCTTGAAAGGACTGGTTCGGTAGGCTGGAGAAGAAAAAAACAAAGAAATCCAGAAGTATGACATCATAAGTTTTGCGCGGTGGATTGTCAGTGGAAGACAATAATGTAAGGAAAATTATTTGAACAGACTCACGGCCCCACGACTATTGGTATTAAAGGATTCTGGACTGCATAAAGCAGATAAAATAATGCCGAATGTGAGTTTATTTGCTTTTTACGCTTTCAAGCTTTAACTACTCAACCAAATTTTATATTCATGTTGTCAGAGCTACAGAAAATGTGATAGGGTACCTTTCATCCGAAAATTCCGAAAGGAAATATAATATTAATCATTGACATTTCGCCTTGAAGCTTCAAAATAGTATAGGTACTTACTTAAAACAAATGAGGAGCAAACACATATTTCGCGATAATTTCCGAAAATCATCTTCTTAAGGGGTAAAACGAGGTGTCAATTTGTAGGAGATTCTGCTGAATTCGGAATACAAAGCTACTCACTAGTGTTTGAATAATGTTTGAAATTCTAAATTACTTAACCAGATCCATTTTTAATCAATGCCGTTATCTTTCACAAGCTTTCGACTTTTCGTCGATAGTTTTACTTACTTTGAAGATAAACCAAGCATTTCGGAAATGTACATTAACAAACTACAAGATTATGAAAAAGTATTGATTCTCCTAAAAAATATTTCTCATCAAGAATGGCAATAGTATAAGAAGAATAGCTCATTTAAAAGAGTAATCAATTATCTTTGAAATCCATGAAAAATGAGACCATTTTACAAAATCTTCTCCCTTCCTGCATTAGCTATATATTCTCTAATAGCGTCTCAATGACCATCATTCGGAAGCCGGCTAAGGCGCGCATAATGTGACGATCAATCACCCCAAAAGTGTTTTAATTATATTTGTACCGGAAGCAAGAGATGACGATGGTATAATTCCGATGCTGCTGCTGCTGCTGCTGCTGCGGGGATTACTTTTATTCGGTTATTGAGACAGTGAAGAGAAACGAAGTATAGAGATCTCCAGTGGGTGCTTGAAACTTTTTAATTTCCAATAACGACGATGGCGACGTCGCAGGTCGCGAAAGAAAGAGATGACGATGGCGTGGTAAAAGGGTGAGGTGGGATGGAAGGGAAACGACAGAGAAAAGGATACTTTATAATTTCGACGACGACGACGACGAAGGACGTGGCACGACAGACGGGAGCAGCAAAAATCCATATCTACCTCCCCCGGGATGAAGGCTAAGCCAAGGGCGTAGGTCGGAATCAAAAAAAAAAATATGACGATGTTACCGCTGCTTTTATATTGCTTCCACAGATCGTATATTGTATCTCATGTATGATATTCATTAAGTAATCAAATAACAAAGAAGTCAAGTCAGTATTCTTGCACAGATTTTTAAAATATCCTTTGGTTCATAATAACTAGAAATCTGTTTGTACGTTGGAAATCAGCGATAGATTCCTAAAAACCTAATTATAGATCATCAAAAACTATTTTATGCTGCTTTTGGTGAATGGCTGATGGTCTTCTAATATTGGAATCAGTTGGAGTTTATTTTAATAATAAGGGTCTTACCGATGATAAACGCAACTCGTTTTGTGAAATGAAATGTCTTTTATATCTTATTATATCATAATTGAGTTAAAGTCTACTCTAAAGACATTGAACCATATGTGGTGACATAATTTTGGCTCCGAGATAGCTTGAACGTCCAATTCAAAAGAATTATTTTTTCTCCATTTCAATCTCTAAACACCATTTAACATTACATTGTTTCAAGCCTCGATCTGTCTGACTGTTTCCAACTATCAGATCAGCTAGATCAGCTTAATTACATCAATGCATGATCGTCAATATTGTAATTGAAAACTCAGCTGACCGACTAGTTTATAAATTTACGGAGGATCGAGGTTGGAACAAAGGTAATAATGAGATCTGGCTTCAATATCCCACCTTCTGGGAAATTGTAGTGATTAATTTTTGACGTAAATTCATTGCATACACTTTTAGAAAATGTCTTAACCGCTGGTTTGTCACCCCGTAAAGCAGATACGAGCTCTACATTTGATTGAAATTTGAAAAGCGGCAAGGTGCGTGCCAGACTTGCTTAGAAAGGGTTTCGTACTAGGTGTAAGATATTCATTCAAAATTTCCTGCGAAGTACAGATATATAAGTGAAGCTGTATAGGTATTCTGTACATTAAATATTTGTTCCTCCTAGGTTGTTTCGTAGATAAGGAAGAAAAAGTCATGTAAGCGATTTCGTTTTTTAGTCAAGTTTAAGGATCCCTAAAGATAATAAATAGATCATCTTGATTCACTAGTACAATTTGACAGATATAATAATTCTGCTAACAATAATTTTCGTCTGTGAAATAGAGTTTTGAAATGATTTTTGGAAAAAAGTTAATTTTCAGGGAAAAACGTTTTTCCTAGATCTGTATTTTATTTTCTAATCACACACATTCCATAATATATTTAATCCAATTGAGTGAATTGCATCAGAAAAACTATTAAAATTAAATTTCATTCAATTAACGATTTAAATTTACCATTCTTATTGTGATATTTTTTATGGCACGCCCCTGTTTCGATCCCCTCGTCTATTATAACTCGCAGAGCGAAAAAGTAAATTTTAAGAAACCCTCGCCCTCGCATTTCACAGTCGCTCAGTATTTTTCTCGTGCACACCAGAATCCTGGCAGCACAATCACTGGCACTGGTCGATTGCCATTAAATAGGCAATTTATTTTTTTATGCGACTCAGAATTTTTTAATCAAAACCACGATATATAATTAAAATACACGACTCAAGAGTGTAATTTTTGGTCTTAGCGGTGCTTTATTGTCGAGATACAGGTATACATCAATTTATGCTACCAAGTCGGAGTTCCATTACAAGATTCCATTGTTTCCTCCTTTTTCCTTTTCCTATCTCATGCAAGTAGTTAATCTTTAATATAATATAAAAAGTCTATCAGCCTTTGAACAAAGATATACCTAAGAATCAACATTTATGTTGGACGGAAGAGTCATCTAAATTCCAGATACATTCAAAAATGACATCGCTGTCGAATTAAAATGTATAATTTTATTTATTAATCGCCTTCTTCTTCGCTTGAAAACGATTTCAGTGAGAATTGATGTAAAAGACTGAATACGAAAATTCTAAAATTGCTCTTACCCTCAACTACCTACCTAAAAGTAATTTCAAAAAATAGAAAAAGAGGACAAATATGACAATAATTGATGCTTCTTACGTTTGTAAATCTTAAACTTAACCAATGCAATTGAATTTAAAGGAGTTAATACAGAGAATTTTGATTAAGCAATAACATCAATGGAGAACAACAGAACTGACATGTTGTGTATACTTGTAGTTATTAATCAAGACAACGTGTATACATTTATTAGTTTATTCGAATCAATAGATTTCATACATAATAAATACTATACAAGAGTCATTTGTGCAAAGTAATCTTTTTCAATTGCTTATATACCTATAATATGAATATAGACGTTGAAAGTTTGAGATTCATATCTCATAGCGTGTACCTACTAGATGACATGACTTATTCTACAATAACTTTTTTTGTAACTAACTATAATATATTAACAGGTGAAGAGAATTATTTGGATCCCATTTTAAGAATAACGCGGTTACAGAGGAATATGAAATTTGACATAGCTTAAGCTAATATGGCGAAGGAGTGGCAGGAGAACTTCCACAGTGTTGGAACTGGAATTTTATTGAATTACGTTCAAATTTCGACCACTGCGGAATCTCGTAATTTATTATTAAGAGTGAAAAACAAACGTCACAACTTTTGAAATAATGAATAATCCGCCCCCGCCCTCTTTTTACACGAGCGACTCCTTGGTGTAAATTGTCCCGGGTAATTATTTTCAACTAGTGTATCCCTATTAAGACGCTAATTGCGGCTCGTTAAGAGCTGTTCACACACACACTCACACTGCAATAATTATAATAGATGGTAGCGTCACATCCGCCGTGTACGCGCATTCTTCCTGTCCACGGATTTTACAATTATTATATTCATTCAGTCATGTAGTCAGAGATTCGGCAAATTGTGGTTTAATGAGGAATCAGAACATACTTGCATGAATAGGATTTTACAATAATTAGTCGATGCAATATTGACAGCTATGACAACTTCAATGATCTATAAACTCATAGCTGATCAAAATGATTCCCAATTCTTGTAAAATGAATATGGTGTATGTGGGTCCTTGTCTGTCACAGCCTATTTCCTCCAAAATTTGGAATTATACATAGTTAAGTAATCGCATCACGGTCCTTTAGAGTAAATAAATAAAGCAGTAATGTTGGAGTAGATTTAATGCGGTAAATTAGATAGTTAAAGAAACACTGTCTTATTTGATATAGAAAAACGAACTGCCATCCGCAGATATTCTGAATGCTGCAACTACTGCAATTCCGTATTTTTGACCGACGAACCAAACAAAGGAGATATACAATTCGATTGTTTGTCAGCATGTTTCTTATGGTTGTCATATAAATACTAAACGAGCTCCGATTTTCATTTGATAGAGGACAATGTAGAGTCCTTCCCCTCAAAAGAATTTTCTTTCTCGAAAATCGAAAATTTCAGGTAACAAAGTTAAGTACGAGACCATATCCGGCACCGTTAAATTGGATTTTTTTTTAAAAAATCATAGGTTTCGGGGTTACAGCAGTGGTAAAGCCTAAAATATATACGTGTCGGCTATGAAGTGGAGGCAATTTTTTTCGAGAATGGAAAATATCAGACGGCCAAATTAAAGAAGAGATTATATTATTAAATTGGACATTCTGAAATATATGTATTTCCGCGATGTTTTGAAATTTCTAAATAAGTATAAGCAACGTTGTATCTTCTTTGATGAACATTGAATGGCTTAGATGACTAATGTGACACTCAAAAGTGTGAAATAAATATTTTTTACAAAAATTAGACCGACTTTATTAGTTGGTGCACTGAAAAATACACTAAAATATACTAAATATCGAGTTATACTGAAAGTTTACAGGAAAATCCATACGAAACCCCTTACATGCAAGCCACAGTCGCATTTGACCATTTTTTTCATTTAAAAGTCTAGTTTCGGAAATAGAGATGAAATTGTTTTTTCTTAATAACCTTAAAATTCAATATTTTTGACATATATTTTGGTAACCATTCGAAATTGTTATCTGTAGAGCGTTTCCTGAATACGGAACACTCAAACAACTCGCATTCATTGGATTCATTTTCCTATTAAGACTGTCAAAGTTTCTTTCAATAAACAATAGCAGAACCAACACGATGACCTCCACACCTGAAGTTATTATTACGCGTAGTCTGAAAAAAATCTCCTCACTTATCATAAATCTTTTTTATATAAACAATATCAAGATTAAAATGCAATTAATAGATATGAAAACGATATTTTTCCTATCATTTTTAACTATAAATATTTTATAATCAGTCTTTATAAACGTTAAATGCTGAAAAAATAATGTAACCAGTATATCAATTACTAAATCATACAAAGAAGGATGTAATCCCTGACACTTGACGTGACTAAACCTCTCTTCCCCCACAATTTCTCCGTAATCATAAAACAATAATAATTCCATTTCTAACCCTTTGACTATTTGACATCTCAACACTCTTTCACCCTCCTTCAAAGAACAACAACCAACGAAATTAGTCTTAATTGTCGCCAGACATTCAAGGCAAACAGCACATCGGCTTTAAAATCAAAAGAGTTATTTCGCAAACAATGTGACAGCGAGTGTCTGTCTGTGTGTCGTTAATTAGAATATTAAGAGCTATTAAAGCAAGCCAACCCTTTTCTCGATGGCAACAAGTGGTAGTCGGAAGGGTTGATTCAGAGCGCGGAATGTTAATTTTTATTACGATTACACTTCTTCCTTTCCCCCTAAAGCATGGAAGGCTAATTAAACGCCACCACGGCGATGAGGAGTGTCGGCGGCAGTGTTTTAATTAGAAGGAATTCCCGACTAAAGCCTCAAGGATTTTGGGGGAGAAAGCAAACAGAGAAGGTTGTTTCTGGGTCAGAAACTCTGAGTTTGGAGACGTCTCAGATTGGTTTGTCTGAAGCACGACCTAGTGTAACATTGTGGAAGATGGACAGTTACAAAGAAGGAGGAAGTTTATCTAGGAAAAGTATCTAAAGAGAATAAATTCTTTGTTGATTTTTATAGAGCTTAGATTTGAATAAGAATAGAGGAATTAGGAGTTGGTTCTTCGCGAATTAAAGGGAAAAAAAGATGAATAAGATTATAGGAAAAGGTAGTTTTATTTTAATATTTCGTTTTTTTCTGGCGCCCATAAGGAACACTGAAGTTAGTGTATTGGATGAAAGAAATTAAAAAGTACACAGTTCGAAAGGTATAAGAAGTTGAGGGAAAAGTTTTAGAACAGCCTTTTGATAAATCTAGAAATAAAAGAGTTAGAGAAATATTTCGAAATAGACGATTTTCGATTTTTTTTTTTCGATAACTTTGGAACTAGTCGAAATTCAGTTTTCACGGTGGCATGTTAGTGAGCTCAGAATTCTGCACTACTTTCCTAATTTAACTGACTCTCTATCTCCACTATTAACAAAGCTAGCCATATTGGCCCACGCCTGAAGGGACAGACTGTATAAGGGCTGAACGATTACAAAAAATCCTATGCAGAAAATTCTGAGTACGGAACCGTTTCCATGCAAGTCCGACTCGAACTTTAAGACCTAGATTCTACTCATATTGTCTATCAGGTGACAAGTTTCCGCCTTACATACAGCAAGTTAAAGTTTTCTGGAAGTTTGAGAACTGAAAATGAATAAAATCCATTATAAAGTACAAAACAATATAAGTTTTGTTTTTACAATTAAAATTATTAGACTTATAACAATAGTAAGATAATTACGGACAGAAGATATTGTGAATATAGAAAATTGAAGTAGATCAAGGTATTTAGGTGTCTGTTAGATACTTGTAAAAAAGCGTGTTTTTGTAGTTCAGTCTAATCAAATCCAGTTCTATTTTCAAATGAATCTTATTTTATCTCAATTCCGAAACGTCTTCAGCCAGCTAACATCTATAATAAAGCTATAATCGTCAAGAAGAATGTGATTCTTAGTAATCGCTAGCAGAAACTTATAGGTTCGATAAACCCTGCGACATTTTCATATCCCCCCAAACCCATTTCTCCCTATCAGTCAACATATCCACACGTATATATAAGCTATAGCCGAAGATCGCGATCAATAATTTAAAGCCGCGGGATCTTTTTTAAGTGAGGGTGTAGTGTTTGCGTGACTCATTTTTTTCCTGCACCCTAATATCTGCACATAAAAACGTCACCCTCTCCTTCGTTGGAAACATCCTCCCTAAATTATATCGGGAGATGTTTTAAAGAGGAGACGTAGTCCAAATTAATTATATATATATATATATATATATATATATATATATATATATATATATATATACATATATATATATATATCTATATACAAGACGTTGAGAGGAAAATACTTATCAGCAGCGGCGTCAGCATTATATTAACGATTTATTTTGATTGGGGATTGTTATTCTAGGATATAATGAGGAGGTTTTCTTTTTGTTTGGTCGGGAATAATGGGATTATTATTCAGAAAGCTAACGAAAGATTTTTTTCATTAGAAAGAGCTCTATTTGCGAGAACAAGAAGACGAGCCATACAAACGATAAGGCTGGCCCGGTATTGTTATGGTAATTTCTATCTAATTAATCTCTTGGTACAAAAGGTGCAGATATTAAGGCAGGAATTCATAACGGTGTGATTTTTCAAGGAGGAAAATTCATTTGTTCCTGAAGCGCGCGTTATTCTGGCCGAGGATCCAACGTTTTCTTTTAAAGCATCTTTTTTTTTCTCAACCTGAAATGAAAGAATAAAGGAATCTCGCCAGTAGAAAAAAAAATGTTGAAGGTGAATTACAAAGGTAGAGATTTATCTGCTGATTTGAGTGATTTATCTTTATATATCGCAGAAATCCACAGGAAACATTTAATCTTGGAACATCAGAAGTTATTAGATCTACCTAATCATTATTTCGTAAATGAAGGTTATAAAATATCATCTTCATGATAAGTTTTCTCCTTCGAGAAGTAGAACATGGTTCATATCGTTCATGGTAGACCATGCTTCAATCCAATTTACATGGTGTTTATTTACTTTTTGGACGCAACGTTGCAAAAACTACTAAAATGATTGAATATAACGAATCATAACGGCATTATTTCTAATATTAATCTAAATAATTTTTCTATCAGCTATTTGGTAGGTACCTCTGGTATATATAGCTCAATGGTCCCATGATAAAATTTGAATTTAAAATCACCATTGATGATGTTTTCGAGACTTATTTAAACTCAATATCATTTAAATATTGTTAGTAGTGACCCAGTATGATAATGGATACATCTAAACTACAATTTCTAAGTATTTTCTAATGTTTAATTCAATCAGAAGTGTTGTTCTAGGCATCCCAACGTGCTTTTAAAAAATATATAGGTACAGGTAGGTGATTTAAATTACTGACCTTCGACACCGAGGCCAGAATTGGTCCGTAGTCACATTGAGATGAATCGTACGCTGAAAGGATCAAAAAAATCAGCATCAGACAAATTTGGTAATGGACACAACAATATGTATCTAATATCGTTTTCAAAAATTTATTTACAACAATAAACAAAAAGCTGGGAAAGTAGAAGTAACACAATATATTTTATGTGGTTTCTTAAGCACGTCAGGAGCGTACAGATCAACATTTCTGTTGGGTTCTAATATAATTACAACAGCTATCTACCATGCTTTGGGTACTATATAAAATGAAAAAAATCATGCAATAATTAATATATAACAAAATCCAATGAAAAATAGGGGTTGTTTAAAGAAATACATGCTTTTTAGAGAAAGCAGAAGTTAAGCAGTAAATAATTTTATGCAAAAACTACTACAGATTTTGCTATTGATTTTTTTCTCATCTATATCTGCTCAATATCGGTGGAAATCGAATTAATATTGATGTTACTAGTATATCGATTAGATTTACCCTGATGATCAGATTTTCTGCCTGTTAAGGTAACTACCTAATTGGCTCAAAACTAACTGGTATTGTTCCATGCAATCAACAAAGCAACTTCCACAAAGCCTACTGAAACTGAATAAGATGTAGGGACAATTATTTAATGCCATGCATATGAAAATATGTTTATCAAAACTGAATAAAGCTCTGGAAACGTTCAATATCCCGTCAATGATAATAGATAGCATCTATTTTTATTAGCTCCTACGTTCTTCATAGAGCCAAATGTACTTGTAAGCTAACCCAACCTGTAATTTTGCTCTTTCTTTAATGAACATACCAAAAATGATTTCTTTATCCAATCGATTAAAATCATTCATAGCAATCTATTTCAACGCAAAGCTATCCTGAACCTTACCTACACCTATATATTTCAATTTTTGAGCATATTGATAGAAAAAATCGTGAAACACATAAAATTTTGATGATCAAATAAATATTACGATATTCATATACTGTTGGTACCTCCGTAGAGTGACAGTTGTTCACTCAATTTTTTTATAGAAAGTAGGAGCTTGTGATACATCAATTGGAAAGTACCTATTTTTATTCTCTATGGTTATGGTTTAAAATAATCAATCAATTGCTGGACTGAAAGGTATAAAATATTAATTCTATTGGTGCTGGTACTTTTGAAAATAGTTGAACGTTGACCATGCTTTATTATAAACTTTACCACTCTTTTATTGTCCCGGATTTTCGATTTTCGAGAAAATTTGCCCCCTCCACCCCCTTCGGAGTCGGTTTTCGGAGTTGCGTTTTTATGAGTATAGGAGCATTTCTCATGTCTCCTCTTTCAAATTATCAAAATCGGAGTACGTCGAATTGTATACCTCCTCCGTTCGGGGTTCGTCGGTCAAAAAATAATCATTTGTGTGACAAAATTTGCCAATACATAATAAAACCTTAATAAGCAATAACATTTAGTTCTTTATAATAAGAAAATAAAGCCAAATCATATCAGTGTTGTTTTTGACGGTTTTAGTAAAACTTGAATGTTTCTAAATCGTTGGACAGGGAAGCGAGGATGAAGAGAATGACCAGCACGATACCCTTAACTTAAGCTTTTTGATGTCTTTGGGTATTTGTGAAAGATTGGTATACAAAACTAAACCACGATTTAACTTACTAAAGAGAATCATGCCCTTTATACTGAATCATGTTAGAAGACATTTTAGAAGATATGTTTTTCTTTGTTTTATTTCTAAATTACATCAAAAATAAAACGTATAACTTATCAAGTGTGTTGAAACGAATTACGTTACTCAAATGATTTCATTTTTTCAGTGTTAATTTTTAGATAAACTCCAAAACAACATTTTTGTACTCAAAAATTGATGTATTACAAGCCTCAGAAGTTACAACTGTCACTTCAAGAAATTTTGAAACAAAGAGAATGTCATGAATTAAAATTGACCTGTAATAGAATGTTTAATAAATATGAATAATACTAGCTAATTGAAATAATGAATTTTGTCCATTTGAATGTTCCACACTGTATATAGAGACACAATCATCATTTCCATTCTCGCATTTGCATCTGATATAATATTATTTTTTAAGAGAGATCAAGAAAGTGCGCACGCATGGGAGGATCTATATTATGTATTATGTATGTATTTATATACCTACGTATATAAGAAGTATCCTGTTGATTTGGTCGATAAGATCGAACGTTTGTATTAAATATTGATAAATCATCTGTCAGAGAGCATTATTTGGTCGCCGAGGTCTGTCTCTTTTCTTTCTCCTCCTCGGAGTCGGTGGGTCCACCAAAATAATACATTATCATATTATGCGAGATAAGGTATGTATGTATATAATATACAATATATGTATACAACACGTGCAAGTCGCGGAGATCTTCGGATGTAGAGAGTGCAGGAGCGTAGAGAGGTTGAATTTTGCAAATGGTTTGGAAAAAAAAACAAGTACATATATTGAATGAAAGTGTTGAAATGATCCCGACAGAATACTGTACAAAAGGCCCTATTCCACCATTAACCAATAAAGTGTTAAGTAGGTAAGCTAATCGCCGGTTACAGGAAACTATATTACGAATTTCTCGACGTTTAAGTAACACTAAGCAGTGATTAAACTGACCTTTAACTTACTCATTGCTACTTTAGTCAATTAGCGTCAAATAACTTAACCTAATAATAACACATAACGTATAGCTATTGTCAAATGTCTTATATAATTATCAGCAAATATTTCATAGAAAGTATAAAATATTATCTGTTTGATTTGACTCATGATCAATTAGACGAAAGAATTGGGTCTTTTTTTCCTGTTCATGACTAGATGAACAAGATTTCGTCTATCTTACGATGCTGTAAATGGTAAGGTGATTCTCCATTGGATTAAAGCTCAGTTTCTAGTTTTACAAAGTAGTACACAGTAATTTGTACAGTGTCCTGTTAGCATCCCTACCAGTACCTATATCTACTGGTCATATCCGCCTTTGTTGACCCAGTCTGCATGACATTGAAAAAAGACCATTTTTACAGAAAACTTTTCTTCTCATTTTATTGCGATCGATAAAACACATATCAGAAATTAAAGCATATGGTACGCCACTGATAATTTTCGGGTGACACAAACACCCTCATAGTCATCAGCTGCGTGCGGTCGCATGGATAAAGAAGCGGAGGAAAACACTATATATATATATATAGATGCAGCGGAACGATGATCCATAACTGGCCAAGATCACAAAAATAAAAGAATGGAAGAAGAATAATATGCGCAGCCCTATATACTACTACTACTCTGCAAGATGACGAAGATGCTGGGCTAGGTCTTCTTGTTCTCCTAATAGATTATTGAATTCTGCTACCCAGGTATATAATAACGGAGGATGTGGATGATAATACAATAGCAAAAGGATTTCATTGGTGTGATATTATTATGTCTTTTTGTCATTTGAGTATTGTGCGGGTGCACCAGGTAGGTAGGTATATTTTTAAGATACATTCGAACATAATAATATATTGTATAAATTTCGAAATTGATTAGCAGACATAAGGGACCTTGGTTTTGGGTACAAATTCCATTCTTTTTGGACATGTGAGATTAACGAATTATTATGGTAGGTATCTGTTAGAAGGGCCGGTATGTATTGGGTACAGCCGAAATTCAATTGTGTTCTGGAAAATAATGGAATCCCTTGACAAAAGCAACGAAATATTTGTTCAGGAAGATACGATTAGTTACATTTTTATTTACCAAACGTCGTAAGTAATACACATAAATTTCTTTCTTAGTTTTTGAAACATTTCACCAAGATTAAAGTGTAAGATTGATGTAATCTTTCTCTTTGATTTAGTTTTCACAATTTCGAAACAACTGGATAATTTGTATGTACTTTCTCCACTAAACTAATCTTCAAAATGTTAATTAAACATTGTTTTTAGAGAAGCACAAAACAAATAAAAATCGTACCTATAAGTTAATTCACAATACCATTTAGCAGCTGGAGTTGGAACAAGGAAAAACATTGCCAACAAGAAAACCAAAGCAAATGAGTTTTGAAATGATTTTCAAAATTGGTAGGTTGAAACTTTGATTCAAACTACGGTGAATTTAAGCGAAATCACACAAAACTATGTTTCTTTATGGCCTTTTTTAAGCATAAAGCAGAACAAAATTGAGGGACAAAGAAATGCAAAGAAAGTTCTAAAAATACTAATTCTGAGGTGTTAAAAAATCACAAGGATTTTGCAGGTTTGATATATATTTTTTACAAAATATACGACCAACTTGATTAGTTGCATGATCTCAAAACTTCAAAATAAGATCAATTTTATTGATACCAGTAATTTTGAAGTGGTACATTGTGAATAGAAAACATTGCCATCAGATCCAATAGAAGTAAACATATTTTGAATTTTTCAATGCACCAACTAATAAAGTAGGTCCTATTTTTAGTAGAAAATATTTTTTTCACATTTTCATTGTTGAATTTACTTATATTCAGTTATTTCAAAATTTAAGAAGATAATGAAGTATATTTATTATATTTATTACATATATTAAATATTTATTATATTGATGTTAAAATTACAAATACAGGAATGATGCTTGCGTTAAAATAAATGTTTATTACAAAAAATAGGATTAAGTTTTATTAGTGAGTACTCTGAAAAATAATAAGTATTATTAATTAATTATAATGGTGTTGGTAATTTTAAAATTGTGTTATTATAAGTATATAAAAGATTTTTTCAACTTCAAAAGTACCCGCACCAATAGAATTAAAATTATTTTGTATTTTTCGGTGCAATTACTTATAAGTAGGTCCTATTTTCTTAAGTAAATATTTATTTCACATTCTGTAGTGTTTTAATAGTTACTAAATTTGTTAAACTTTAACTTATATTAAGCGATTTCATAATATAGATGCAAAACAAGCAATCTTGCTGCCACTCGGAAATCGTTGAAGTTTTTGAAAAACGTTCGATTTAAACTTTGCCAGATATGGTATATGTTTTTCAATTTTGCCGTCTCAATTTTTCGATTTTCGAAAAAAAATTCTCGCGAATTTTTTTTGGGACGGAAATGTTGGATTTTTCTTAATAAAGGACCATTTCTCTCAGATTTCAAATGGCACATTTACCATGAGAAAGGTGCGAGCAGGTATAAAATAAATATTTTGTACAAAAATTGGACCGACGTTATTAGTTGGTGCACTGAAAAGTACGAAATAATATTAATTCTATTGGTGGTGGTACTTTTGAAGATGTGCAGTTGCAGTTGGATTGATAACTTTTGGCACCAACTTCACAAGTACCAGCACCAATAGAATTAATAATATTTCGTACTTTTCAGTGCACCAACTATTAACGTCAGTCTAATTTTTTGAAAAAAATATTTATTTCACAATTTTCAGTGTAATATTAGTCACGAAAATCGTTGAACGTTCGCTAATACCACTAATATCCTTTAACCCACGTATGTTCTTTGCTTATCCTTGTTACTATTTTCGAAAGAAATCGCCCTCTCCACATAGCAAAAATGCACATATTTGAGAATTTAACATGCATCTTACTCAAAAAACGTAACTCTTTAAAAAATGTTTAATTTAAACGTTTTCAGATATTGTCCTATCTTTAATTATAACAACTCAGATTTTCGAGAAAATTTGCAACCTCCACCCCCTTCGGGGGCGGTTTTCGGAGGGCATGAGTTGTCGGATTTGCGTTTTTATGAATATGGTACCATTTCTCAAGCCTCTTCTTTAAAATGAATCAAAAATCATCAAAATCAGAGTACGATTATTATATAAAATTCGCGAACGAACAAAAAAAGCAGACAGTGGAATGTATACCTCCTCCGTTCGGAGTTCGTCGGTCAAAAAAATCAGACAAACAGTCGAAACCTCCTCGGTTTGGAAGTCAGTCAAAAAGACTCTAGCATTAATGTAAAAAAATTTAAAACTTTGTAAATTCTTCATTATAAGATTATTTCTTAATTGCAATTAGATTCGTTTCACCTGAATAACATCCTGGACAAAAAAAATTATTAATAATCACAAATATTGCCTCAAATTAACAATCATAATAATAATTACCGAAAAGTATACACACGTTCCATTTTCATCGGAAATAGAATGGCATGTGGTTGGTAGGTATCATTCAGGTACCATTTGTCAAAATTAGGCATAACAAAAACCCACACATTACACTACCCACCCCTACAGCGATAATGATACTTTCACGAATGTTTACAAAATTTACAATAATTACACCATACTTATGAATACTACTACACCAAAGTATATCAGCTTAATTGCAGGTTTTTTTCTTCCACGCAAGAAGAATAGAATAACTATGTAGTTAGGTAGGTATACAGGTTACGACATATGTGTATGGTTGGAATTGGTTTTGATACAGTTTCCAAAAGCTCAAGAGATGCCGGAGGATATTTCACTTTGTATTACAAAGAGGTGTAATAGAGAGTTTAGTAGTTGCAACAATATAATGTAATAAAGTGCATTATATTTCTTGTTGAAGTGCTGCTGCTGCTTTTTGTATCGTGTTGTGTATAGGTACCTGTGGCTAAAAAGTACAGTGCAACAGTACCTACCTAATAACAGCTTGTGGTGATGGAAAGGAAACAGTAATAATGACAGGTGGTATGCCATGAAATAACATTTATATAGAATTTATTTTTGTTGAAGTTGAGCGATTCAAACCAAATAAAGATGTAGGTATAGATAATACGATAGTGCAGCAAGAAACAAATGAAAATTGGATCAATTGAAAATGGGCAGGATTTCAAGAATTCTGTAAAATGTCAAATTGCCACTCTTGAAGTAAAAGTAATGAAGGGAACTGATCAATATATTTTTGGAGACAATATAGCAGATTCAGAAATGAACATCGCTATTAAACATCCCTTCAAACATACACTAACAATTTTTCTGATAACAAAACAAAAACAGTAGTCTAAATTGATTTTTTTTAAATCACTGAAAACGTATTCCCCTAAAAGGAAGGCCCTACATATCTGTGTACACCAACGTGTTTGGTGAGTTGCCTACGTTATCGATCCAGATAATAGTCGGCGGTCTATTTAGCACTGGTGCTTTATTAAAGATTTATGGATTATTTAAAATATGATCATAAAGAAAATGAATAAAAATGAAAATGTCTTTAAAATTTATGAAATATACCATTTTGCTACATAGTCTAAAGAAATTCATAAATATTATGAGAATATATAAGAAATGATGAATTCTTGCGCTCTGAAAAGCATACATATGAGTAGGTATATTTCTTTCTACAGAGCCGCATATCTTATTAAAAAGCCTCGTCGTACGTCGTCGTTTCTTGACTCATATATGCCGCCCTTACTCCCCCCATTCCCTTAGGTGCTCGCTTTACTCCACCACTTTCACCCTAATCTCGTCGGTGAAAAGAAGGCTCGAAAGAAAGAAGGCAGTTAATATAGCGTATATTAAAATTTTAACTTCCAACTGGCGTCTTCGTTCTGTACGTTTGTGTATGTTAGCTGTAGCTTGAGCCCGGGGATCGTCTGGAAGGAGTACGCGAGAGCTTCAAGGTGAGCTGGGGGAAAGTTTGGGGAGTGGGTATGGAGCTTAGCCCGCGCCGAGTTCAATTTCGCGCGTCTCCTATGTCAACGTATGCCGGATCTGCAAGGCGAGGAGTCTCTACTGCTGCTCTGGAAGATAGAAGGCACTCGCGAGATGATCCTGCCAGGGATAAAAGGCACGGGAATTCATTACATGGTTGGGTTCGTTGGGAGATTGTGTGCGAGTTTTTTTGGAGATGCTGCGACTGCCTGTATCGAAGCTGCCCTTCGCGAGAATGCACACACAAGACTGTTTAGATTAAGGATAGGTGGTATGGGGATGTTGTGCCGAGGAAGAGATATATAGCAGGATTTCTATATACGTGAAGAATATATTATAGATACGACTGACTACTGCAGATATCTAGACAAAGTTGTAGTGTACGTTCCATACATCCCCATCGTATGAGAATGGGAGGTATTATGGATTTCATATTTGAATCAAGGAAACACAACCACTAGGTGGATATTGCGATAGGGGGTTTTGTTAAAAAGCTGATAAGTAAGTAGACATTGGCAGGGCAAGCATAGAATATAAAAGAAACTTAAATTTTTTTTAATATGTATAAAATTTTCGAATTTAAGACGACCAAAAGGATACTATGGATTCCTTTCTGTATTTTCCTATGACCACCATTCATTAAAGAAGTGATCTCGGTTATACTTGGTTTATAAATTACATGGACTTTATTTATATTTTCTATGTCAGATCACATAGCCACATAATCTTGTTCTTATGTGAGACCCTGATTTCTTCTTCTGATAGGTAGAGCTGGAATAGGTTGTGTTTAGTCTTCAAAGCAAGATGTTTTTAATAATGTATAGAAAAATACTAGCCATAGGTTTCAAGTAAGACAGCGAGCTATGGAAAGGCGAATCCTAAACATAAAGCTCCAAGACCGCATTACCAACACAGAAATAAGAAGAAGAACAAGTTATAGTAGGAAAATTATGTATAATAAATAGAGCTTTTCCACCGACGTCACAAATATGGCCGCAAACAGCTGTTCTGGAGGTCAACAAAGCCACTTTGCCATAAGACACCATTGTAAGTTTTGTTAGTTTTCACGAAAATTTTGAAGATTTTACTGCTATATATTTACAACAAAACCATAAAATTCTTAATTCAAGTAATCCTGAAGGTAAGCATTTAAAATTTGAGTAGAAATAATTAAGATTAAGTATGTTACTTCAGGAAATATAATTTGATATACTTTTACTTAGAAAGACCTGTAAGACATAATAATCATATAAAATGGCAATATGAATTATATTTATGATTAAAAACAGATTATTTTTTGTTTTATTGATAAAATACTACAAAAGTATATATAGTAAGATGAGAATGCTTCAAAAAATGTTTCTATTTCAGATGTATTATCTAAGTAGATATTTTGAAGGACTGGATTTTGAAAACGAAAGAAGATATCTTCAGAAAATATAGTTGATTGGAAATATTGATTCTTATATATAAAAGAATACAGACTTCGATGCAACAACGAACAAGATGCCAATCGATTATGAACATATGAACATTATAATATGTTAACGAATTAGTGGATATTTTCGAGCAGCAATTTTTCTCACAAATCGACTGCCACCAAATTTCTTTTTTTTTCAGATGAAAATATGGAGGTACTAAATTACCATTACATACCATGTTTAAAAACTAACTACCCCACCACCAATTGATTATATACAAATAAAAATAAAATTATATTGTTTCGATGAATTATTATATATTTTGTATCTAATAAATATAATATAAATGGAATCTTAGAACTATGTTCCTTCTTTTTTAACCCTAGTGTACCTCTCTCTCGCTACTTTAGGGGTTGTTTTTAATTTGGATTGGGTGAAACCCGTATGTAGTGTTGGGATGTAATCCGGGATCTCCTTGTTTTCAAAATTTTCTGGCATTTCTTCAGATATATTTGGTGAGAAAGCATTACACGGCTATTTATATAAGTAATTGTAATAACTAATTATATTTATTTAAATTGATTGAAATACATAAAACACATTATGTATGTAATAAAAAAATGCATGCATTAGAAAAATAATAAGATAAATTTACCTGAAACAAATTATTTGCCATTTGATTTTGCTTTCTGTTAAATCGTCTCTATGTAAGGCCTGGATCCAGGATTGCCGACGAGCTGCACGTTCTTGAATTAATCTACCTCTAATGTCTTTTTCCGATTGTAGTATAAATACATTTTTATCATCGGTTGCGTTTACTATTGTTTGCACAACTCCACAAAAATGTGGCAATTGAACATAAAAATAATGTTATTTAAGGGATTAAAACTTCGGTGAGTACCTACTTTTTTAATAATTAATTACAAACTCTAGTTTTCTCAAACATATAATCACTCTAAAGCAATTCTATTAGTGTTAAAATACCTTATTATTGACCTGAGTGTTTTGAAACTGTATAAAAACAACTAAAATAAAGTAAAAAGTACAATCTTAAAATTCAAACTTGCGATTTGTTGACCTCCAGAACAGCTGATTTTGACAGTAATTCAAATGGCGCTGACGTCACGTGGAAAAGCCTTATTGGAACTATGACGAACATTTTGGAAGAATGACAGAAAACAGACGCAGAGGGTGAGAGAATGGGGTCATGGGGGGAACAAAAGAAGCAGAGTAAGGCCGCAAACAAGATGGTCAGATGATATGAAGAGATTGGCTGGACATGACTGGATGACGAAAGCCTGCAAGAGAGAGGACTGACAGAAGTTCAGGGAGGCGTTCACTCGACGATGGGTGGAATAAGCTGCTGAAGAAGAGCAAGAAGACACTCCTTCATGTACACAGATTCTTCATTTTCTCCAATGTGGCTCAAGGCTCAAAGAATTAATTTTTATTGTTAACTTAATTTATTAACAAAGTAAAAGGCAGGCCCAGATTTAAGTGAATTTCGCTATATCTTTTCTATAGTCCATTGGCGCAGATAGAATCCTTCAAACTGATAAAGGGTGGTTTAAAAACTCTTTTTGTATATAATAGTTGTTATGACCAATATATTCTTTCTATAATGGTGGATATTTTCATTACGGTTTATAGAGACATATTGATTTGAAGAATTTCTGGTTTTGGATACATCTGATTTTGTATTACCAATTCACATTGTCTCTGCTTTTGCCGAAGATAGCAAAACAAAATAAACGAAAACATTTAGTGAGTTTAGGTACGATATTTCATGTCGGGCCCCCAGAAAGTAGGGTGTGAGATGGCAGATCGCCCAGCTCATTTGAATATAAAGAAACGACGCGCGTCCGAGAGTCCGTACGTTATTTAAAACCTTAAATCTCTGTGGCCAACAAAAAGAGAGCTATCGTCTCACGGACGGCAAAAGGCATTTTTAATGTGGAAACTTTTCAAGATTTATTATCGCAGAACAATGATGCCAGTTTTTTTTTGGTATATTGCTACAAGAAATTATCGGTTAAGTTTTGGTCATTTGAGACCTCGGCTCTTTTTGATAGTCAATATATATAAATATAAACTTCCAAACTGTGAATTGAATAGATCGCTTTAATGGTGATTTTAGAATAAATTTGAAAAATAGAATAGAAATACATAAGCGGGCACCTTTCACAATACGTTTAATTTAGGAACAGCCATTGAGTTCTGCAGTCCGTGTTTCAACAGGACAACCGAATAGAGAAAACTGTTTTCTTATATTTTTTGGCACCATCTGCCTTGAATGTTCAGATTTTGGAGAATGAGGATCGTGACGAAAGTACTTACTCAAAATTATTCACTGCAGTATTTATCCATGACTCAGGTATCAGTCAGACTTACATCCAATACATAAACTTTGGGTCACTAGATACTTACGCTGAAATTCTGCGTTTAAACCAGTATTCAAAAACTAACTTGACTTCCATCTGCATATGACATATGCAGATGGAATTCAGTAACTTTTGATTGAAAAAAAAAACCATAATAATTCTGTCCAACCGCGGTTCAAATCCTAACAAATGTTATATTAATGACTTGGAACAAGTTTTATCTTTTCCTCTTATTCAATTTCCAAAACAGGTGTCGCGTGGTTGACACTGCTCGCCTTCGCCTCGTAATAACATATACCCCAATCAGTGAATTTGAAACATACCAAGGTTCATGCTACATTACATACGGCCCTTTACACACAAGTGGCATAAACTACTATACAATATTTCATGGCAACTGTTTCACCTTATTTGCCAATAAAATTGGTAGATATTTTTAAACGGAAGATTGAAAATATATAAGTGAATATTTGTGGGGACTAAAACATGCTCTAGTCTAGTATAACAAGAAAGTATAATTAGAGATATCATACAACTGAGAATGATACAACTGCATTTGCATTTAAATTAATCCAGTTTACCAATGAATAGATAACACAACATAAAGCAGCCTAATTAATCATTTAAAGCACGATCACCACTGAATCCACCCAGCGAAAGTTCCATGACTTCTTCACTCCCCTTCACCATTTCAAAAATTAATCACCTCCCATTAAACTTCTCTCTTCTCCCAAGTTCCCAGCCAAACTTGAAGGCTCTGCACACACCAAATCTGCGAGGTGGTTCGTTCTTAATTCTTTGATAGATACGATAAATCCCCCAGAAACTTAACATCGAAATATATATATATATATATATATATATATATATATATATATATATATATATATATATACATATTGACCTGGGAGTAATGAGGCCCATATTTCAAGCCACAGCCCATTGATATTCTGTGGACGCAAAGGATACAGATCGGTGGTGTTGGTGTTCGTGAAGTCCCGGATGCCGCGTATTTGTTTAGAGGGTGGAGTGGCGGGGGTGTGTTCCAGCAGGGGCAAAACTAATTCGCAACACGACGGCCGCCGTGGGTGAGGAGGCCAGGTAGATGAAAGCGAGATATTATCGAGATGAATGAGCTTGGGCAGAATATTTAGAAGAGTAGGTATATTTTGTTATGTACATTATTTTTTCGATATATAGCTCATACTGAATGGAGTATTTGGCTACTATTTTTTTAATACATAAATCAGAATGTTCATTATATGCTTAATTTATAGGTGATTTAAATCTAAAATTAACAATACAGGGATTTAGCAATAACCTCAAACGACAGTGAATTAAATATTGATAAAGTTTGTATCAGTAACAAACTTCTTTCGAAAAATACTGGATAACTCTAGAAAGCACGTACCTTCTACGAATTGTTTGTTTGTGACTGTACGACATCACCTGAGTTGCAACCAAACAGATAGTGTTTCTAGATATGTAAAAAAGTTAATAGCTAAAGTTATTTTTTTATGAAATAACTAAACTTTCATTATGAAAACCATTCAAATAGAATCCCACACCCTGTATCTAGGTATTGTTTTAATTATTTTTGTCAATATTTTGTCAAATTTTTTTACTACCGATGGCCACCATTCCGAAACTATTGTAACCATCATGCTTATTTAATTTTTTTTAATAGTATAAATCATGAATTTTAAAATTTGTCTACTATTTTAATTAACAGAAAACTGAAATACAGATTTTGATGAGAAACTAATCATCAAGACGGTATATGACTAGTCTGAAGTCGATATCAATATTGTGTCCTCAAAATAAATGAGCAGTAAATTCATCACAAAAACAAATACATAGGTACGGACTATTTCTAAGAAAACAATTATTCGATTCAAGAAATCGAAACGTGAAGATTGTCAAATTTAAGAATGTAGAAAAATCAGTTCCATTGTAATATGCCAACTGGAAAGATAATAAACTGATAACAGGATATTTGCTACTTAGCTCTATTTACAAAAGAAGGAAAAGAACTGATTATTATTTAAGTTTACTAGGTTAATCACAGAGCTGCATTCGATGGGTGTGTAGTATTTTAGAGGTGTTACATTTTGTAGAAAGAATTCCATCCAAATGGGGTCCCAGGTAGATGGATATAAATGAATGAATGAATGAACGAACGATATTGTGTATAAAAGTTTCATCTATGGAAAAAGGGCCTGTAGATCGAAACAATACACCAGTGAGTTGAAGACACCTGAATAGTATACTGAGTTGGTCGGATACATAGAACAAACCGTCAATATATATATATACCTATGTATATAGGTAAAGGCAGAAACATCGTTTGAAAATTTTCTAGTCGGCATTCCATGAAATTTGAGAATTAGTCGTGGTGCTTTGTATTTTTTTTTTCGCTTCAGCTTCTAGGAAATAATCTCCGAAGTAGATTAGGTGATTAGTTTCCCAAGCAAATAGCAAAATCATTAGATTCTAAACAAATTGAAAGTTCTGTTTACTGCAGAAACAATTTCAATGGATTATTTTGTCATATTTTATAATCAAGAATATGATGTAGATGGAAACATTTAAAAATAATAAGAATAATGTTTGAATAGGAAAAAAAACACAATATACAAAAAAGTGTAGATGGAATGATAATATATTTGTTCAGTACATATTTATTACTGATGAACTTATCTAATAGTTAGTCGTTAAATAGTCGAATAATTTAGAAATTACAAGTACCTACACATACATAAAATTAAAGGGAAAGTAAATTCCATTGTTTTAAAGTTTTTCATTCTAATTTCTTGGAACCTGAATAGCGACTATACTTGTTACCAACTTTAAACAGCGTTAAAGATGTAGGTAATCGGCAAAAAAAATCTTAGTATTTCCAGCAATTAACGCCATACGCTATTTATTTTTATCTGATATAGACAAGGAAACAGCTTGTTATGAGTGATACAAATATTTTTTTCTAATCAAATTGATTAAGTATATCAAAGAGAATATCCAACAATGAAACATTTCTCAGTTAAAACCAAAGCATTTGAGCTTATTTAATTATATAGAAATATAATGCTTCAGTCAGATTTTACAGGAAAATATAAACAAAATTTCAACACCTTCTCCGCGTAAACTCTACTTGATATTTATTCTTCTACTTTTTATGACTTCAATAACAGTAATAGAGCATAATTCAATTAATTTTTTTTTCTTCCTTGACTTAGTTTCGAGCAATGTAAATATAGCCAGCACAAACTTTTTGAGGACGAAAAATAAACCCAAAGTCATCTTAACTATTGTTGAAAATGTTAAAAATGTGAACAGACATAAACATTTTAATTACTAACCTCGGATGAGGTTAATTTAATTGCAAACCCTCATCAGAGGGAAGTAGGGTAGTTATTACAATTAAATTTAGTTTAATAGAATTCATTGTTTTAATTTTATGATTCTGATGATTTCGATGTACCTAAACACTTTTCCTCTCCACATATTTACCTTGCTACCCCGACTGAAGATGAGTTTTTTTAATCTCAACCTAAAATTTAAAATTGTTTAACAATGAAAAGAGTGGAAATTACTGAGCTTATTCTGTCCCTCAAATATTTCCACTCAACTTTGAGAAATGGACTTTTTTTCCACAACTACAATAGAAAACGTTGATTATTATCCAAAAAAATCTCACTTCCGTGTTTTCAATCATGGCCAACACTCACTGAACATCACAAAGCAGTAGAGGTATGAGAGACAGTAGTGTAGTTAGGAAAGGGAATGAATGCTTGGAATTAATCGAATTTCCAAAGAGATGTTGAACTGCGGCTTTATTATCTTGTTGCACGTGATAATAGAATCGTCGAACGGAATTTCCTCCCGTCATTCCCCAAAGAAAATTGAAAATTGCTAAAGGCGGTGTAGTGTGGTATAGTTGAATACCATCGCAACCAACCAATCTATATGGGCTCTACAAATAAAAAGATACGAGGAAAGAACGGCCCTTTCGGACGAACGACAAAAACCAAAACAACCAAGAACAACCACCGCGAATACACATATATATATAGAGAGAGGAAGATTTACGATGAAATCGACTGCATAATGGCGTGAGATGTTCCGTAGACAATAGACGATAAAAAATAAATTATAACCAAACCTTTAAGAGTCCGTTACGTTTATTTAATACCAGTTAATCATGCAACATTTAAATATACTATATATAAAATGCCCTGTACGCGGTGGTACGTGATAAGGTGGATGCAGCCGCCCACTAATACTACATTTTCAACCTCCGATGACGATTTTCATCAGATGTTGAAGAAAAAAAAGACAAGGAAGGAAGGAAGGGTGGTTAAATGTGGGTAAACCCTGAAGAATTGTCAAAATTAAGAAACAAGAGAAATCTACCAAAATCAGAAGCGATGTTGGGCAGAAATCATAAAAATGACAACAGATCCAAGGTTCTAATTGACCAAGAGGCGTAATAAAAATTAATGAGAAATTTAGAAGTTCAAAAAATGTCAAGTTATATAAAAATATAAAATTAGGTATACAGTTGGTTCCAGAAGGAGGAGCGTTAATTTCTTTTGCCCAATATAATTACCAGTGCCCCCAACAGCCCATTACTAGCAAATGCCCACGATTTTGCACGCGGAAATCAGCTGAATTCCTTTAAAATTACATACCAAGGACGTCAATAAAGACACACATTTCGATTTGTAGATTCATAGTACCTACTCTTTAGAAAGTTTGCATTAGAAATCCTGTTTATTAGGTACTGTTTCCCAATACAAACTCTGAAACCTTGTTGCCCCACTATTCGGTTTTAATTTTATGTCATATCCACCGTCTTGGACTCCAAAACAAATGGTCATTTTCGGCATTGAGGTCCCAATGTCTTCCATAACGATACCCAGATATCCACATCGATTTTTAGATTTATTTACCACACGAAATACGCGTTTACTTGCCTATTTGTTTTTAGGAGTACTACGATGTTTACAAAATTTGAACCCCCAGAGGGGTATTGTTGTATGTCATTTTCTGTACTCCTGACAACATGATTTTGCAAAATTTCATGATGATCAGTGGAGTAGTTGAGGCGTGAAACAGTAACAAATAAACAAATAAACTCACTATTCGCATTTATAATTTAGCATATACAGGGTTTTCTCAAAGTTGAATCATCTATTTTAACAGGTTGTAGAACTCCTAAAAATAAGTAATCGTACCATAAGTAATGTATACAAAAGTTGCAGAGCAAAGAAGTTATTAACAATTGAAAAAATGTATAGGGCGGCGCAATGACTACAATTCTTGAACTGCACGCTCCCTGGATCTAATGCCCTGCGATTTTTTTTCTATGGTGCAATTTAAAAGAGTTGATTTATCACGATGGAGAAGGGTGCAAAAACTGCAACAGCTCAACGAAAAGGCTTGTGCTTTCTTTGTGGACACCCGGATTTCATTTTTGATGCATGTATTGACTCATGAATACGTCAGGCAAGATCTGGCGCAAACCGAAGAAATATTGACAATTTTGAACCATTTTCGTAACATCGGGATGCATTGAGTTGCAACTACAATTAAACGCAGTGGTCGAGAATATCAAAAAATCAGGTCTTAAACATTTTTTCAATTGTTAAAAACGTCTTTATTCTGCAACTTGTATAAAAATGTTTTAGGTACCACTACTTATTTCTACGAGTTCTATAACCAGTTTAAATAAATGACTCAACTTTGATAACACCCAGTATAATATGTACTTACGTACCTAATATTTTTTATAAATATGGCAAGGTAAGATATTTTTCTCATGAACAGATTAAGATATGGGTTTAAAACAATTCTTTCATTTCGCTGGGAATTGTTTATCAGTTTTATGTGAAGTGCGGCCAATAGGTTCAGACAGATAGACGAAAATTCTAATAGCTGTTGTTTAGTGGAATTTATGATATCGAAAATGATTTTTCTATTATATTTCAAAACTGAATTTTATTACATGTCTAGATTTTCATTGGAAAGGAGATGGAAACTCTGTGGTGCTATTAAATGTTTTATTCTTTTCAGATGAAGTAAATAGTTATCAAATTAAATATTAATGAGCATTTTGAATAATTCTTCAGATTTTTTTCGATTATTATCTAAAAGCTATCAATATTTAGAAATGCACTCATCTTCTATAACACGTAGTATAGTTTTTGTTGAAGAGTCTTCAGTTTTTTTTGTATTTTGGAAAATAGTCAAATTGGTGAGTATGGAAAAGAACCATGTTGCACTATTAAATTTATATTTAATTTATTATTCAGTTTTTTTTAGATAGAACATTCTAGAGAATATCTGCTATTAGAGTTGTATTATCAAGCATAGAAAATTCAATTATGAAAGGCAGAACCTTCACAGGTTTCATTAATAACTCAAAAACATACGTTATTAGTCATTCGAGGAACTATAATATTTTTTCCCGTGGCAATATTTGTTTGTTGAATAGAAAGAACATGAAGAAATAGAAAGCGACCACCGTAAATATTTCTGCGCAAAACTAATAATTTTTAAAGTTTTCGCATTAACGGTAGTGATTTATTTCCATCTATAATGATGAAACGAGAAAAACGATCATAATAATTTTCAGATACAACCCTGTACCATGCTGTGTCCCACCGCCGCCTGGAAAAAAACTCTCTTGATTTTTGTCACGCATATTTCCATCGGACCGACCCAACAATATATTTCAGCCTAATGATCGTGAGCATATTTAATATATTATACCCCCTATTAACCGTTTTGCTCGTCAAGATTTTCGAAGAGGGAAAAAACTCACCGATTTATGTGCTCGTTTATTTTTTGATGGCCTCCGAATATTTCATTAATTCATTATTACTGTGGGTAGTAGTTCATGAAGAATTACGGCAGTTGGAAGTACCTAATTATTTTGTGTGCCATTTTTATTTTTCAAAGAGACAAGAGAGACTGTCAAGAAATGACATATCGATGCCATGGTGTACCGGTTAAAAAACGGTGATTTTTCGGTTTCTTTTCGTTCAGTGCATGTGTCTTGATAGTTAACATTATATTATATGTCTTATGAAAAATAGCTCCGAACAAAGTTCCGTAAAATAATGTTGGAATAATTTGGGGTTGCTGTCATAAATACAAGGATGGTCGTGATAGCTTCATAATGTTTATGTTTAGATGTAAGACCCTATTTTTAAAAACAAACGTTTAAAGAGGCTTCTTTCCAACTGTATATCATTTTCCAACAGTTTGTAAATCGCCCTCAATGCGTATGTCTGCCTTGACAGGGATTGGAATAACTTAATAACTTTCTAGAAATTAAATAATGCAATGTAACCTCACAAATAATAGCCATGATACTATTTATATTTGAGTACGTTGATCAATATACAATTACGTAAATGTTATTTGTATCGGTGAAAAGTAGTTGTTTCTCTAGCTTTTGGATAGGCAAGTGCTTAATGCATAATTCACAACAATAAGAACAAGAAATCAAATATTCAACCACTAAGTTGTCTTACATTCAAGTGAATTGGCTACTTGCATCTCAGACAAGTTCTCTCTGATCATACTACGCATGTAACTAACAAAAATCCGTAAACCGATCTGATAGTTTGTAAATTGTTACGATCGTCCATGGGACATAAAACTAACAGTTTAAACGCTAAGCTTGGACAAGTTTAGGCAACAGCGATCCTGACTGTAATAAACTGTTTCTGATAGGAACTGGAACGAACGAAGAATAAATTTTCGGATATGATTAGAAACAATAATAACATATTTAGGTAACCATCAATAATGGTATGCTTATTAATGAACTAAAAGGAATAAAACGTGTAGAAATACAAATAATTCACTCAAGGAACTGATCATAAAAATACTAAAATGCAGTAAGGCACATTTTCCATCCAACTGACAGCCATAAACCCTTAGGTATATTTAAGGAATCTCCATTTGACATACCTCATAACAGATATAACGACTTCTCGAGGTCCTTAGGAAATGCCTTTCGATCATTTGATGACCTTAATGACACCATTTATGAGATGGTGCTTTATGAATTGTTAGCATAGACATTTTTTGACAGAATTCTCCACGACACTTGGAGAAGAATTTTATCAGCTCTGCTGGGAGAACTGGGTATTGAGCAATAGACAATTCGCAGACAATCCTATGAAAAACGTGCTGAAAAAGTAATGGAATAATACAAATTTATAGACTGTTTTATCCTAATTCTATGAGATTATTATTACCTACGTTAATTTAAGGATTGTTAAGGGGCTGAGAAGATATGAATGTATAACAAATAAGAAGATTGTTCCCTAATTGGAATATGAAATTTCAATGTTAGCGATTTCACTCGAAGGTAATTTCATTTAGGATAAATATCATACTCTTCTAGTTATTTCCTTTGACACTAATACGATATTTTGAGAGTTTTGATGAAATCAGTAGCTCAATGAACGGAGTATAATTTCTACCTATAATAAAACTTCAGAAACTGGTTTGTCGGTACATTGAAGGTATGTATCAAAAATGGAGAGGGTATGATAAAAGAAAGGTAAAAAACACAAAACTTTTGATTTTTAGTCTGTTCGTTCATAGTCATCTCCGAAATTACTAAACTCATTTTAATGCGGTTGTTATAGGTAAATAGAACCTGGCATGGAGCTTTTAAATTGCATTTCAGTTATCCTTTATAAATTAACAAGCCTGAGAAATTACAAGACAATAAAATATTTTTTAATTTCAAAGGCCTATAGACGTTACAAGACAAACGAACAATAATGTTCAAACGATAAAAAAAAGCTCTTCAAGCAGTCTGTGTGGACGAAGTCATGAGCATCAACTTATCGTTTTATAAACTAGAATGCAATTTGTTGCATTTTCTTCCATTTATCTTACATTCCTTTGGTTATCTTCTTATTCATAGAAAATAATATTCCTGTAATGAATTCAGAAGAAAGAACTATTTGAAAATGTCTATTTGTTGAGAAAGTCCAGGTGTATAATAACAATGCGATCTAAATAACGGAAACACACAAATTGATCTAGCAAGCACGATTAAGCGTATTAAAAATATTCAGATACAGCTTTATCATGTTCCTATATATAACCTGAAATACTATCCCAGGCCTACATTATTATATTTATGAAAAACATAATCTAAGCCGGCGGCGAATGGAAAACGGGAGCGTATATTTCCGAAAACACTGCGACTAAAAGTATATTTCCGACTCATTAATCATTTTGGGATACAATAAGTCGTTAAGAATAGGGAGGGAGATTTTGCATGGAAAAATACATTTTTTCGAAGCACAAAGAAGAATCGCCTCGACAGTCGCCGCCCGTCCAAAACACCTCGACAAAGACTATTTAACACAATACTACCCCATATTATATATACGAAGCGTATACCTAGAATCGGAATTCGCTACGAGTTATGCACACGAAATTCGCCTCTACTGAATCAGGAAATTGAGATCCAGAAATGGATGTAGATATATCTATTTATATAAATATATAGTGTATCGAAGTATCGATTTTTTTTCTCTTCTATATGGCAGCTGTGCGAAAATTATTATCATTAATTGATGAATTTATGGTCTCAAGGGTTGGTGGAAAGTATATGAAAAATTTCAAAAAATAATGTTTGTTTTTGAGCGCTCAAACGCAGGGGTGAGATGATCGATTGATGTATTAACCATTGAAAAACCAACAATCGCGCTAAATGGATTGGGATTGGCCAGGAAGTTTCGAGTCTAATATACTAAAATGAGTGAAATGAAAGACCTTCTTGCAGTGCCCTGAAAGGTCGAAACATTTTTAAAGGACAAACAAGCCAGTCCCACAAATATGAGAAAAGTGATTCTTTTAACAAAGTTAACTTTACGAAAATAGTTTAGGTCAAATAATGTTTCCAGTATGGGAAGTTTCATAGAATCGGATGTATCATCCTTTGAATAAAACTGAATTTTTGCTTCACTAGCTGAAATATATGTATGAAGATAACATAAATATGAGCATCGTACCTTTTTTTGATTGTTAGCAGTTTTAGTAGCCCAGTGATCCAGCATCGACAATTTATAACATGACCGACGGATCATTAACATGTGTTTAACCTGTGGTTAAGCCACGTTTAATTAACTTTTAAATAATTAACACACGTTTAACTAGTCTTTGGTTATGGTTAAACATTTTCTCTAAATTCCGCACATCTACATTTCAACACTTTTAAAATAATGTGTAGAATATCAATATCTGATCCTTAAAAGCGTAAAGTCTATAATAAATAGATTTGAATTTTCATAAGAATAAACTTCAAAACACTACTTCCGTATCAAAGAAAATTTAAGGTAATGTTAGAAATGTAGGATAACTGTCAGTAAAGTCGATTTACATCATCATAAAGGTCCAACATCTTTAGGAAATATCTAACTTTTAAATAAACTTGATATTGGAATAAGAGCCGCTCTTGTATTCGAGCCTTGACGACTTTTCTGCCTCGAAAATGTTACCACAGACATAATTTAAAGTTGATTCCGACCAAAATGTCACAAGATAAATGCTCAAGACGTACCTTTACATGGAAATTTTACCAGGAAAATATACTCCCTTTGATTTCCCATTGACAAATGAGATGGGAAGTGTATAAAGCTACAAACAGGGATTCAAACGCGCTACCTGCTCATCACCGGCTACTCACCTAAACCTTCCACCACGCTGTGCGTTGCTTAACTTCGATAATTAAAGTCCGCAAGCATTTGCCCGCAGAAATGCGTT
This sequence comes from Crioceris asparagi, assembly GCA_958507055.1. Classification (NCBI taxonomy): domain Eukaryota; kingdom Metazoa; phylum Arthropoda; class Insecta; order Coleoptera; family Chrysomelidae; genus Crioceris; species Crioceris asparagi. The sequence continues at coordinate 13,332,658 of OY293830.1, read as the reverse complement.
TATTTTGGAGCATTTTAAAGTAAACTTTATTTTTATTGTGGAACTATCTGTTAATAATCCAATAAATTCATTCGGTAAAATCGAAATCCAAGAATACTTTGTATTCTCTCTGTAACGAAGATAAGTTCCTTTATCTACAGTATAATATGGAGTCCATGCTGCCCATCACTACTACTATTTTTAATTCGGCTGCCGAATCGTTCTGTTAAGACGAAGTGTTTTCGCTTTGCTTGATGATCGAATCATACGGTTAGTTAAACAATGCTCGCTCCCAGACAACGCAAGATGCCTCGGGCGGAACGAGTTATATATATTATTGGAGATATTGATTGATTAATACACACAGGTCACTTTGTTTTTCACCCTTTTTTCGGCTGCAGACACACACACAATGATAAGATTGTGAGAATGCAGGGCAGCGATAAAATTCTTTTCCTTCCAATTAGGTTTAAGAGGACAAGATACAACTTGATTGGGGAAACCCTTATAAGCAGGGCATATCCCAAATAACAGAGAAAAGTTATTGATATTTTTTTAACATAGGCGTTTCACTAATTTGAGCATGGAACTAAAGGCGATAACCAATTTATAAGATATAACAGATATTTATGTTGACGTTAATTATTAGTTTACTCGATGTGCATGAGCATGGATTTCCTTCATTTCGGTAAAATTTGAAATTCAAATTAGTAATCTTAAAAATTATCAAGATGAATTATTTCCTTTTAAGTGTCAAAATCGGACAATACAAAATAAGATGGGGTAGAGAGCAGGATAAAAAAAAGATGATTCAGTTTCAATACCCTGAGGGTAGATGACGCCACCGTCAGAAGCATTTCTTGAATATAAAAAAACTGTTCATGTTCACTTGCCATAGTAAATATAAACATCACTAATAAAGTCAATGTCAAAAGTATCTTCTGTAATGATTCAGAGTTAGCATTGACATTCAAAGATGAAGAATTCAGGAATTCAACCAATGCCAAGAGTCGTTTCGAATCTCGCACGAAGAAATAGTTTCTAAAAAAAAAACTATATAGTTACATAAAGTGTGACAATACATTTAGCGATTAGCATGACAATAAATGAGAAAAATGTGACGGCAAATAACAGTTGTTGTTAACAGCACTTTTCACATATATCTTGTAATTTCACAGGATGACGACGGAAATTATAATTCATCTGATAGAAGAAAAATAAAACATAGCACGCAATTTTCATTATAACAATATAATAATGTGATATTAAATATGCTGGTAATTAAATAATTATCGAATGCTTACATAACAATTATTTTTTCGTCAAGGTTCCATTATATTATTATGGATGGCAACAATTAAATAATTACTACGAGCATTTTCCGTTGCCGTTTATCCATTTGAATAAGTAAACAACATGTGCGATGTGCGAGTAGGTATGACTTCTTGAATAATCTTGAGTGAAGTACAGGGGGCATTAGAAAAATATTATCCAATCTACCGAACAAAACCATACCTAGATATTAAAATATGTCAAAGTGAGTCAGTCATATTTGCTATTTGATCATTGCGGAAATTCATGTTTCTAGAACCAAAAGAAAATTAAAACCCTCCAGTACTTGATTTGAAAATAATAAAATGAGGCATTGAAGAAAATAACATATCAAAACAGATAGAATTCATTCAGAGTTTGAAAACTGGCTCCGCAAGATAGCGAAAGTACACAATCAAATCATAAAAAACCATTAGGTAATTTTCCTAAAACCTCCGTATACAACTTTTAATGTATGTCATCAAGAAACATTAAAAATTGATTAGTTGTATTTTTAATTAATCTCTCGAATGTTTTTTTATAAAACATAATTAATGGGTAATATTCAGCGCGTAGGATGCTGCAGATAATTATTTTCTAATTAAGTTTGCCGTTGATTAAGGCGAACCACTGTCAATTTTTTTAATGTTTTTTCCAACAATTATCATCTCAGCTACGCTTACGTATGATGAATCATTAATTTTAGAATAGTTATATTAATTTTTTTACTTCTATTTTTGCTCATATCCTTAAATAAGTATTGAATACAGTAATTATTGTTAGAAATTAAACACAAATATACCTATATGTGATCAAACTTGTATCTAACAATATTGAAGTATTAGATATGAACATCTAGAAATATTTTAATGTAGGTATAAAATACACGTTATCATATATTGTATCGAACTTTTTTCATGAATTTGAAAGAGACACTCATTTTTTTTTAAGTATTCTCGCCATAAAATTTAAAAACTCCTAATAACAGCACAAATATTTGCTATTTTCTATCACATCCCTGTAGAATTGAACAAGTATCGCATGTAATACCCAATTTCATATCAAAATACCTTCACATACGGAATGAAATAGTTTATTTTTCTACACTATTCTATGCTATTGATGAGCTGTTATGTCCAGAACTGGCAGATTGACGCTAGCAAAAAGAGATAATATAAAGAAAGGAAAATCGATTGCCAAAGACAAACGTCACATTCCGGATGCCCCGTCCCTTCGATTTATTCCGGCGGAGACAATTTGAGCGGTTTAAAGAAACGGCAATAGTTAAAATGGGACCATCGCTATCCAAGGCAATGTCTTTCCAGTCGCCCCGAACAAACACTCAACTTCATCCAGGGATGCTAGGCCCAGAAAACGGTATGGTCCACAGCCAGCCCAACTTATCTGCGTCCGAGCTGGAAATTGGAATATTTTAAATTCGCGCTTTCGTCTCCCTAGGGTGTACGATGGCCCCGGGCGTGCGAGACGTTCGTTCGTTCGTTCTTCTACTCTTCGCTTTCCTCGAAATTTAAATACTGCGACTAGGCACACGATATTGGGCCCTTTTGCATTCGAGCAAATTCTCGCAATAGTGTATATATATATATATATATATATATGTGTCTCTTCTTCTCGCATCTTCATTCTTTTCATCCGGAATGCCATTATTGGCAAAAGTTGGGAACACTCGAAACCTTATGAGATCCCTTTTCCGCATCTCTCTCATTGATATACATTAGAAAAAGCCGCTCTGATATCACATATTCTCGTCCAATCTAAATAACATGAGAAAATCTTTAATATTTTTTATTTATTTTATAGCAAAGTTCGAGCTGGGATAGCCTTGGGGAACGATTCCGCAGCCAGAAATAAAAATTAGCAGATACAGAACTAAGAGATAAAAGGATTAGAGAGTTCAGGGAAAACAAATAACAAAGAAATCCAGCAAATAATTGGACACGACTGGGTGCTGAACGAAATGTGTTGGATCAATATTTTTATTCTCATCGATCTCAATTACAAAAATCTGGTCTTTCCACGCATACAACTCTCCTACCACCCTCAAACGAGTTCCATCGAATAGATATAAAAATTCTCTGATCAGACCATTAATTTTTTTTCAGCCCAGTAGCAGTAGGAGAGTAAAAGGAACAGTCAAAACTAGAAATGAAAAAGATGAAACTTCCAGAACGTTTAGAATATAAAAGTAGTCAAGTGCGATTTGGGCTCGCGTGGACTGGGTTCCGCTCTTAGGATCTATACGACGTAGTATAGGAAGATAATATACCAAATAATGAGAAGACACATCAAAATATTTGCAGGGCAGAGGATGCGACCTGCTCAAGATAGGGCCTCTTGGAACGTTTTGGTGAGGCTTATGCCTTAGAGAGGGCGGTAGTATAAGATTAAAATTTAAAAAAAGGAATAAGATGGCGGTTTCAACTTAAATCTCCACAAAATTCAGAGTAGAATGTGTAATGACAATGGTAATCCTAAAATCAAGATCTGTTCTGACGGATACTCTTGAACTTGAACGTGTTATTTGTTAAAAAATAGACAGAATTACCGATAACGATAATAAACAGATCTATTCTCGAATGTACAATATTCTTTTTTCAATATCCAGCAATACATCAAATCAGTAAATTACTATTTAAATAGCAAAGTTACTCCGACCTCTATTTCGATATCCAGGAAACATATTATTTGCATTGATTTGTGAGGCTCTCGAATTTTTTGCTTTCAGATTTGTTCCCATCTGTTCAGTTGTAATATGAGCATTATATATATAATACATTTACTAGGTGCATATGTGTGCCTATAAATATAGTCTAATTTTAGCGAAACACTGTTCAAGACGTACCACTATTTTATATCGCATTACACATTATTCAGCACCCTATTTCAAAAAGCACACGATAAATCACCTTCGTTCATATATCAACAAAATCGTTTCTATACTCACTGCGGCTCAAGCCCGAATTCACAATTTCATTAAACTCGTCATGATTTATAATAAATATATTCGGCGGATTTGGCAACACCATTCAATTTTTTATTATAGATATACCCAATATATTAAAAATATCAGAATGGTTCACTTGTCAATAGTTTAAATTGAAAATTTATAGTTTCTCATTATGCTGCATGTTATAGATTCGATAGTATCGGTTACCACCGCTTTCAAAAAAAATAAGGGGGTTGTTTTTAATAATGTGAATTTTGTCGAATGGGGTGTGTTGGTCGCGTGTACACTATCAACGGTTGCTTGTTTGTTTATGCTTTTGCTGGTAGATTCACAAAGACGGGGATTTGGTATAAGGACAATGTTATTCTTATCAAGCAGTATAATATAGGAAATATTTGATGATATTATTGAAGAAATTGTAATGCACTTAATAAACTTTGAAAAAAAAAGTCCAATGCGAAAGACTGAAGGTGTTTTGTTTTGCTTATTATAACATTGAATCAAATTAATGTACCAATAGGAGATTTTGTAATTTTATACAGTTAACATGAAAAAAATATTTTTTGTACGACCAGTCTATTGACAGTTATGTTGGGTTAGGTTCGGTTAGCATTTTTTTCAGTCTGATATTATTTTTACTTCGGTAAAAGCGCCCGTAATAAAACTCTTTATCATTGAACGTTATAACAAAAATGGTTCCTATGTATTTTTTAACATCTAAACAATAACAGGACAGCTAACAGAATTTATTGATTTCACTTTTATCTAAACAAATATGAAAATTAATTTAATTTTCTTAAATATGAAATAAGCATTTATATTAAGATCAGAGAAAGACGTAACAGTCTTAATATAAATTACAATGAAACTGTTCAAGTTAATTTCTTTCAATAATCCAAAAGCTATTATTAGACATTTCCCGTGTAATGACACCGTTTCATACGCCACCTCCTGCATATGACCCGCCGCCGAAGCCGGTTGAGCGCACTGCCTTGCGGTGTAAGGGGACGGCTAGAGGCGCGCAGGTCTTAATTGACGCCGCCTCCAATGCACACGTATAACATCCGCCAATTAGCTGCCTCTCCGACCGTCTCGATTGGATCGGGAAAGCGACGGTAATTACTCCTCCGCCAGAGAGGAGAAAATTCCCACCAAAACCGCCTCCGATGCGCGGGGAGCAGGTATAGCAGTAAGAAGAAGAAGGCTTCAACCACTACTATAGCATTTCTTCTAGAAAACGACAAGGAGAAAGCTACTGTATATACTACTTCACTAGAGGACTGGATTGAGCATCGTTTCATTTTGTTTTTATTTCATCCTGATTGGAACAGAACGGGAATGGAACTTCTAATTTGTGAGAAAAATTACCTTTCAACTCTGTACTACTCTACAGAAAGCTGCAGCTCAATTGGTTGGTACAAAGTAAGTAACAGAGGAATCAGCTTTTGTAGGAGTTTCTTGATATTGCGGAAGTCGATAAGTGATTTGGCAGATATAGATAGGTATAGGTATATGTAGAGATCAATAAGTTTTGCCGTTACCATTTTCCAATTGGAAAGATGAAAGGAAAAACGGGGCAGACAATTAAATTGTATTTCTTTGAATGAACATAATTCATACATTCCATAATTAGCAAGATGACTAATTAACTTATCAGTCAAAAGATTTTCTTTGAGCCCCTATTTCTTTTATCTTTGATTTCTTCTCATAGTGAGAATAAAAACATATGGAAGATGGCATTTTGGCAGTAACATAAAAAGGGATATACCATGGATCTATTCGCTACCAGCGAACCTAACCTAACCTAATGAACAGTAGGTAATGGCAAAATACTACAAGTAAAAGCTCTCATTGAAATCACAAATATACAACAATAGAGGTCGCTACATACTCAATAGGTACTTTCAAGGAAAAGAATATTAGAAATAAACTCTATTTCCGACAATTTGATAGTTTCGTTTCATTTTTCCAGGGTTCCGTACCCAGCTTTTGGTGCAAACGAGACCTTCTTAATAAGCCTCTGTTGTCCGTACATCCGTCTGTCGGATGCAGGATGGATCTCATGAACAGTAATAGGAAGATAGTTGAAATATTCAAAGAATGTGTATTTCTATTGCCACTATAACAATAAAATTGAATACAATTTTAAAAAATGGGGCCCCATCTGTTGAACCGTACTATGTATCTACCTAGACATATAAATTTAAAAAAAGTAAGTACCTATGTCGGTATTAAGTGACTGATTTATATGATACATGTGAACACTGTTCACGTAGAGTGCTTCCATAGGTTGCAATCACGAACGAAGAAGACGAATATACCAGAATCCAGAGTTTCCAGAACAAAGAGGTACGTCGCAAAATTCCTATAATTCCACCCCTTTTTTCTGTTACTTGATTTATATCAAACTATTTGTTAAAATTCGCGGAAAACAGTACATAAAATAATTTATTATTTATATTATGACTTCATCACATCATCAATATCACAATTGCGATAACAAATAATGACAATAAAAAAGTGGCACAAATTGTAAAAAGTGTTATTGACAGACTTCGATAAACGTATGAGGTATACAATTCAATTGTTTGCTTGATTTTTTACGTATGTACCCGCCTTTTACATACTGAACGTACACCGATTATGTTGATTCTTTTTTCCTTTGAAAGAGGAGTGTTGAAAATGGTACATTAAAAAATACAACATCTTCAAAATCGTCAAACAGGATTGAGGGGGCAGAATATCTCGAAAATTGCATTTTTTTTTGTAAGAGGGTTTTATGAGTTATTGAAACACTACAAAATATGAAATTAACAAAAAAAACATAGAACTGGCTTGATTAATTGGGTAATGGATCGTTATATCGGTTTCTACTATTTTGAGAGATTTTTGAAAATTTATTTTTATTGCCTTTATATATAGGACGAATATAACATAAAACCGCGAGCGCCTTTGTAAAAATTGATTTATTTTATTTTTTTATTAACAAAAACCTGCTTAAGGACGGTGGAGGGGGTACTAGGTGGGGATAAAACAGCAAAAAATGTAAATCACTTCACATACGGCACTCTGTATTCATTAAAACAGAAAAAATAATTTCAAAAAATTTAAATTTTTAACCAACAATTCGATAAATATGTTGTTGTTGATTTTGTTCAGCTGATATATCGAACAAAAAGAGAGATGCAGCGTTGCCAAATTTAATATGGAATAGTAGACCTTCGGAAAGTGGTAAAAATAAATAAAACTTTAAAACTGTATGTCATTTCCTTTACCAAATCTACATAACACAATATAATTTTTTTTTTAAATACAAGAGTGTGAATAAGTTCGCCAGCCTTTGCTTTGCTAAGCAATAGATCAGCTTCTTTTCTCTAGTGAGAACCTATTTTATATTTTAGAAGAAGGGGTAACCATTTGAAATAGTAAAATAAGATAATAAAAACTCACCTTATGTGGCATATGAATTGCTGCAGGACAACTATACAATCGATATGCCCCGTAAAGTGAGTTTTTATTATCTTTTTTCAAATGATAATCCCATTTTCTAAAATATTCTGTATCCACATATTCTGTCAAGGTCCAAGTGCCCAGTACGTTATTGTCGTTTCATAACCTTTTCATGTTTTGAATAATATTTCGTTTCAATAAATTATAATGTTTTTAAATTTTCATGAACACAAAATGCCGTGTGTGAAGGGATTTACTGGTTTTGTTTGTTTTACATTGGATTTTTGCTGTTTCATCCCCACCCTGCACCCCTATTAGCTCCACCATCCCGTAATGTATGTTTTTGTTAATACAAATTTATATAAATCGATTTTTACAAAGGCGCTCGCGGTTTTATGTTATATTCGACCTATAGAAAGGCAACAATATTTTTTTTATCTTTTAAAATAGAATCCCGTAAAACGAACAATTACCATTAATTGGCGCACTGAGAGATTCTAAAGAGGTTAAGTAATTAGGTTAATATTTTTGCTTGATCTTTATAATGTTACGAGTTCGACTCGCACTTAGCTAATAGTTTTGTATTTTCAATACTTTAGATATTCATCAGAATTCATTAATTCGATGGAAAGGATCAACTAGTTTTGAGCGTTTTTTTTTCGGCCCTGTCAAATGTCATCACATCACTGTTTACGGGCCCATCATCATCCTATCCTTTCAGATTCGGTCATCATACTCATTTAAAATGACAAACGCGCATCTCTCTCTCTTTGAAGCGATGAACTGGTTCAAATAGCCTGTTTACTATTTAAATATTTAAATATGTTAGTGATATTCTTTTGTCTGCGCAACAACAGTCTGACATAAACAAATGTAACTTTAGAATTGCTAATTATTTTTAAAAATGGCTGCCGCCCCGAGTACCTATGGATGGTTAAGATACCGTGTTCCATTTTCATTTTATGCCAAATTTAAAATCAAGGTCTAGACCAAAAAAAAATGTCATCGTTATATCAAGTAAGCTGTAGGTAGGTAGGTAGGTACGAATGCGAATGGGTGCTGCTAGAGAAAGAAAGACAGATTCGAATTTAGGTAGTATTATATATAGTATAGAAGCATATAGAGACGGGATTTCAAATTATCGAACATATCGTGAGTAATTGATGACTGACAGCTGAACATTTATAGAAAGAGATCGAGACGTGCTTTTGTCTTCGCGTGCGAGTTTTGTTCCTTTTTGACCGCGCTCAGAATTCGAGTCATCTTGTGTGCTTTTGAGATTTTTTAAGACGCCTCCATTCGCTTGCTACAGTTTTATAATACTTACACACACGGCTTCTTTTTACAGCCGCTTGTAATTATTTTTCTCTCGGCTATTGTTGCAATAAAACTGGTTTACTGCCGGTGTGAAGTAGTTCGTAAATAATCCATAAATGCAATTTTTATTGGTCAGAGCGCTCGTATTTCATTCATTTGATTTGATTGCGAGCTCTGGCGAACAATTCGTTTCTCAATTACCAGTTGAATGCAAATTATTCATCATCTTTGGTCGCATTTTGATCCCATCGTTGTGGATCTGCCAACAAATTGTGGTCGGATTCGGAGACACTATCTAACATAAATAATGATTCTCGGTACATCCCGAGCAGAATCACTCTACAAGATTTTACTTGGAGAGAGTATTTTTATCAAAATATCAAAGTCATTAAATTAAGTACGACCATTTATAGCTACTTCTGACATATTAAGATCCCTAAAGTTTTGTAAAATACAAGCATATGCTGATGATACTCAAATTTACTGTAGCGTTTCTCATGCTGAATATAAAGAAGCTGAAAAGTTTATAAATGAGGACCTTAAAACAGTAGATCAACTGTCTCAAGATCATAACTTGAACGTAATCCTGATAAATCTTGTGTTATGATATTTGGTAATGATAAGGATACTAACTCTCTGAAACATAATTTAAGTGAGTGTAGTAATCAACAATTCAAAATTGAACTATAGAGACAGTATTAAAAATTCGGGCATAGTTTTCGACAACAAACTTGGATTTGAAGATCATCTAAGAAAAATATTTCAAAAATCTCTTGGTTCTATGAATAATTTATATAACAATAGACATATTTTAAGTAGACAGCTAAAATGAAATTTATGTGAATCGCTATTTCTATCGAATTTCAGCTACTGTGATTTTGTCTATGGCTTCTGTCTGGACCAGAATAACAAGAATCGAATTCAAAAAGAGCAAAAATTTATAAAGGAGCGAATAATATTTCGCAAATTCGCCGTAATGTTAGAAACAGTGTAAAATTAACAATGCCACATCATAATGCAGCAATGTTCCAAAGATCATTTTTATATAAAGCTGTGAAACAATTTAATTCAATTCCCACCCAGTTTATTAAGTTATCTAGTTTTAAATCATAAACTATAAAATGTATCTATTAGATTTGTACCAGTAGGCATCAAAGAACTACAATTAGAATTATATTATTGTGTAATTTGAGCTTTAGCATTATAGTCAATTGAAAAAAGCTTCCCAAAAGTTATTATGATTTACAAAGAATCTTCTAAGTTATATTGTGTAAGAAAGATTTCATTTCATCAAGTCAAAATTAAAATTTATTCAGTTTAGTATGGTTAATTATCATTTAAGTTTTTAGTTCAGTTTGGTTTAGTTAAATAGCCAGACATGAACTTAATATACTTACCTATAGAATATATTTCTAATTCATATTGTAGTTTTTTTTATATTCGCAATAAAGTCATTATTATTATGATTATTTTCCCCGGCATGTACCTTGATAAGAAGGTCAAGGCCTTCTAGGAGAATATTTTAGGTTAGTTCCATCTAAAATCCTTTGAGTCGTTTTGGCGCTAGGTATATTCTTCAGCAAAACACTTTCTTCGGATAAGCGCCGAAACTATGTTGCAAAAGTAACATGACCATGCTGAGTTACTGGCGAGTGGGCTCGGTACCCTACAAAAGAAGGTATGTAACAAGACCCGTCTATCCGTTTACGGGAGACTCTTGTCACAGGTACCTCTGAAACGTACACATCTTTCGAATCCTGAAAATTTACAATTATTACAATACTTTCCTTACATAGCCACTAGGTGTATCGGTAAGAAAGTAAAAAGTCCTTCAAGTGCAAGTCTTGCTTGCCTGGAGAGCGTACTCAGGATTGTTTCTGTTTGATTTTTAATTTCTGCTTTTTAGTTTTCGAGATAAATACACGTGAGAATTTTTTTTAGTAAGTAAACCAGGTCAAATTTAAAAGAGATCTGGTTCAGTATTTGGGGTTTTGAGACGATCATAAGTCGATTATATGGATACTCCGTACCTTTATCATCAATTTCCTAATTGCTTCGTAGTTACAATTTCAATTAGGTTTAGCCAGGAACTTTTTAGTGATTTTTTTATTCATTTTTTAAAAACATTCGACACTGACAATTTGTACATAATGTAAGTATTCCTACAGAGTTTGTTTTGAAATTTGCGTGACCTAAATAGACTAGAATTATACATAATATATTTTCACTGGATATCGAATGAACGCTGCATTGCCAGACTTCCTGTTAAAAAGGAGATCTTAGACTCTGAACTAAGGACTGATATATCTGGTGTTAGTCTCGTCACTGATTATCCTGAATATTATTTATACTGAATGATATCCTATCCTTATCCAATTCACTAAATATATTTTGTTTATTAAATTTACTGGATCACTGTGCCGAATTTGATCAAATCCTGAACAGATTCTATAGAAAAATAGTAATAGGAAAATTCTGGTAGGTATATGATTTTTCGCGGTAGAAGAAAAATTATGTACAACTAAGAACTTAATAACTTATCAATAACAGAAAGTATTTCTGAAACCATCTCTTCGATAGTAATGACGAAAAATCTACATTTGTAATGATAGCGATATTGAAATCACGTGACGAAGTTCTGTATATCCCTGGCAAATGATTAAATTATATTCATAGAAAGTAAACATCAGAAGATGGGGACTATTGTCATAATTAAGACCACAACCTGGCATAGTTATTATTTATCATCACGTCATGTAGACAAAGAGAAAAAAAAAGCTTTTGGTCGACCATCACGTTTACTTATACATTATATTAGACGTTTCTTACATATTCCGCCCACACCCCTCTCAGCAAGGCGCACGTACTAGATAGGTAGGTACATAGGAGCAGACGATATGAATTGTTAATGTTTTTTGTGAGTTGGTTGGCTCCGGCAATGGATGGTGGTTGGACGGCACAATACAATCGCGGAAAACGAATTTCCCGCCTCAGGGGAAAACAAGACAAATGCCATAAAAGAGGGAGTAACGTTCGAGAGAAGTGATAATAACGATATGTTTTTGGTGGAACACAAATGTGCAATCTCAAAAAAGTTTGTCTAATTCTAATTATACCTACTTGTACTTAATTAGTGTCTTAAAACAAAACCTAGGACGTGCTTCTCGATCATAGAATTACAAACAAAGGAACATTACGTGAATTAAACATCATGTAGTTCGTACTTACACGCTTCTTTAATGCAATATGTACTACTTACATCAAAAAAGGTTCAATTAAACAACGACAACATTTTCATAATGACTGTTCCGTTAATAAATATTTTTTACAAAAAATTGGACCGACGTTATTAGTTGGTGCACATAGAAATACAATATAATATTAATTCTATTGGTGCTGTTACATTTAAAGTTGTGCAGTTGAAGTTAGATTAATAACTTTTGGCTAACTAACTTCACAAGTACCAGCATCAATTGAATTAATATCATTTTGTATTTTTCTGGGCACCAACTAATAACGTCGGTCCATTTTTTTGTAAGAAATATTTATTTCACACTTTTGAGTGTAACATTAGTCACGAAAACCGTTGAACGATCTCTCATACCAATGAAATTGGTACTTATCCTATTACCCACGTATATTCTTTGCTTGTAGTAAAAGATGTTCGAGCAGCGGTTCAAACCAGTCCCAAACCGTCAGACGCCTGCGCACTTAAATGTACGATGAAATAATTTATTCCCAACTACTAGTAAGATGTTCGAGTAGTTTGAAGATTTCCAAACTAGTCCTGACTCACTTTGAGACAGGCGCAGCTGAAGCGTCTTCTTCTTCTTAGAGTATAGTGTTCTCTATTGTTGGAGAAATCCCTTTCAGAGAACATTACCACAGTCCTAAACTAAACCCTGGTTTTGTGTTTTGTCCATCAGTGTTTCATTGATGTTCTCTCTTATCTTTGGTCATAAAACACATCTATCGGCATAGTCATTTGTTCTATGCCGACTAAATTGTAAGAAAGTGGAAGGGGTAGTTTGCAAACTGCAGTTTGGTGTTCGAGCAACAAAATCTCAAACCATTTGGAAACTGTTTCAACCACACATGCGCATTCTAAACAGTTATCAAACCGTCCCAAACTACTGCTCGAACAGCCTTATTATTGAGATCTCAAAACTTCGCTGCGGAAATACTCAAATGTTGTTACAAATAATTAGGTCTTTCATGTAGGACCCAGAGATTTTCAATTTTCGAAAGAAATCGCTCTCTCCACATAGCAAAAATACTCATAATTTGAGAATTTAACATGCGTCTAACTCGAAAACCGTAAGTAACTCTTTTGAATAAAATATGTAATTTAAACGTTTCCGGATATTATTCTATCTTTAATTATACCACCTAAAATTTTCGATTTTAGAGAAAATTTGGCCACTCCACCCCTTCGTAGGCGGTTTTCGAAGGGAAGGAGATTTCGAATTTGCGTTTTTATGAATATGGGGCTATTTCTCAAGTCTTCTTTTTCAAAAATCATCAAAAACGGAGCTCGTTTACTATGTAAACCGCGCGCACGAACCAAACAATCATCAACACAGTCGAATTGTTTATCTACTTCGTTCGGGGTTCAACTGTAGAAAATAACATTTAAGTACAGAAGATCGCAGCTGATACCAAACAAACCATGCTTCTATTGAAAGTATTTTTTTGTCAATCATTCGACTTCTATTTTGTTAAACATTTTTTTTCAAACTGGCCCTTTTTAATTTTCATTTTCTTATAGTCCACCAGATTTGATCATATAAGTACCTAATACCTTTTATCTTAGGAGCTACAATGAACTTTTCAATTACTTAATTCATCTTCGTGTAATTCAATCAATTCATCGAAGGCCTAACGCATTCCGTAGAATTCACAAATGTACAGTAGACCCTCTTTACGACAAAAACCAAATAGGTACCTTATAAAATGTTACAAGTAGGTACGCGCCTCTGGATGAGCTTTACTATTACAGCCAAAACATAAAAGTAGTTCAATTGCCGTACCACAGATGTCACTAATCCACTTAACTTATTTAGCTTTAATTAATAAGTACGTTATTCATGAAATGAATGCAACCTTTCACATTGTTTGGGAATCTGGAAGTGAGCGGAAATTGAATCAAAAGATCAATTATATAAACAATCCTGGCAAAAACTTCAACATCTTTATACCCTCACATTATTTGTTATTTATAAATAGATGTTTTTTACGCGATATGTTTCTATTTCTGGTACCAATAGTTATAATGAATATTGTTTGCCTTTTTTGTAAACGTTTCTATAATTGATCATTTTTGATAAATCAGGTTTTCTGCATCATCATCAAACTTTTTTGTTGTGGGGGGACCATTTAATTCAAAGTATAATAAAAAAAAAAATTGTAACTATTTAAAAGTACCTACCTAACTACTACTGAATCCTCTTGAGATATTAATTACATGAAATTTGTGGCGTAAAATAAGAACAAACTAATGTTAATGTTAATTTGTTAGCCTGAAAAACTGTCATGATTATTTTCCATATAACACATATTTCAAACATTAATAGAAAGAAAATATGTGGAAATCTATTCCCATAAACTATAAGAGTTAACCATTTTACAAAAATTTAAAAAAACTGATTTGTTCTATTAAATCCCTGTAACCATATGTATATAAAAACCAGATTGTCCTCAAATATTATTCTAGTTTATATAACTGATAATAATATGAAAATTTCATTGCACATTTAAAAAACAATCTATTAAATATTTCAGTAGAAAAACTACCGAAAACTTAACCAATCAAATTGAGCAACGTATATCAAAAAGTAGATTATAGTCATGTCACGTTTTTTTTATTCAAGTAAAACAGCAACTACCTTGTGAATCACTTAGAAACGTTTGAATTTTAAATGAGATTGTTTTTATTTTGTGTAATAATAATATAATAATTGTATTTGGCAACCTTCCTCAATTGTCTACCTAAACATTATTAAAATGTTGTCAAATGCTTATTATTATGTAACCGACTATAATAAATGCCTATTATTATTATTATTGTTATAATAAAAGACTTTTTATTTATAATTCCAAAGTTGGTGATACGGATTTCAAAGCCACACATAGCGTAATACTTCTTTTTAATTAAGTGTATAGAAGAAAACCGTTTGGTTTCCTAATAATATCAATATCTAATAATGGCAGAGCAGTTTCTCACGCCATAGGAATGAAATGATATATGTATGGACATGATTGATTGAACATGATCCGTTTTGGATGGCTGGAGAATTATTATCTTTTATTGTTTTGTTATGGTCTATACTTATGTGTGGTTTTTAATCACAATAAGACGTAATATTCTTACACATGTTAATCAATGAAAAAGCTTGGTTGATTTTCATGACTAGGTTATTCATCTTTTTAATATAGGTATAGTTCTTTTCACAATATATGACTGCAATAAAACTACCCCATTATGTACACAATCCACAAGCAAGTACACTACAGGATCGAACTTTATACAGGGTGTTTCATAATATACGCGCAAAAATATGAAAAAAAGTTTATATTAACTTACCCTCTAAAATGCACCATTGTCGAGATACAGGGTATTGAAATTGAAAAAAAAAATAGTTTTTTGTGAATATCTCCGGAACCGTTTATCGTACAGAAAACAGCTTTTTCACCCCCACTTTCTACGCCAATTGAAAAATTACGGTTTTCAGACACCCAAAAAGATACTGTTGGTCGTGAGCTCTAAAGTCGACCGACCTTTTTCGAGAAAAATCAACTTTTATGTTGAAAAAACACGGTAAATTTTTTGAAAACAATTTTTTATACAATAAATTAACAAAATCTATGTAAACGTTAGAACAAGTAAGAATAGCTTAAATTGACCGTTTTTTTCAACATAAAAGTTGATTTTTCTAGAAAACGGTCGACTTTAGAGCTTACGACCAACAGTACCTTTTTTGTGTAGAAAACATTGGCGGTTCAAAACCGTACTTTTTCCATTGGCGTAGAAATTGGGGAGAAAAACAACCACTACTTCAAAATCTTCACCAATTATGACATAACAAAAATAATTTTCTGAATGAAAACTTAGCTTATTATAAGTGGAAAATGCTCACAAAAGCCGTTTTCTGTACGATAAACGGTTCCGAAGATATTCACAAAAATATGATTTTTTTTTCAGTTTCAATACCCTGTATCTCGAAAATGGTGCATTTTAGAGGGTAAGTTAATATAAAGATTTTTTCATATTTTTGGACGAGCTATCACATCCTAAAGTCCTGCGCAAATATTATGCAACTACCCGTATATTTAATTCGGCATATATAATATAGCTAGGTAATTTAATTAAAATTATGGAGGTATTTAAGAAACAAGTAATCTTACACACATTACACATTGTATGTTTATATATTTAATGACATGAATAGATGTTAATTATTTCGTAAAAAAAATTTTAGGTAATATTATTATACTGCTATGTTATTATCCGATTCGACAGTTTATTGCATGTTTATGGCCGATCTCTGGAAAAACGTCCAAGGTAGAAAAAACGTTTTCAACCATTTAGGTATTGTGAAAAGAACTATACCTACTTATAGCTCAAAATATATGAGGCTTTCGATTTTAATATATATAAAAATTCATTCACTAAACTCAATCAGTTGAAAAAGAATAATTATTTATTATTTTATTAAAAGGTATTTCCAATT
This sequence comes from Crioceris asparagi, assembly GCA_958507055.1. Classification (NCBI taxonomy): domain Eukaryota; kingdom Metazoa; phylum Arthropoda; class Insecta; order Coleoptera; family Chrysomelidae; genus Crioceris; species Crioceris asparagi. Next base: position 13,315,903 of record OY293830.1, on the reverse strand, counting down.
TCAAAACATTTTTCTACTGAGTAGACTTCGTACCCTGAAAGTTAACTTCTTTGCTCAATATCAGCCTCGACGATAATATCTCATTTCATCACACTACTAGCTAAAGTAGCTGATTCCAGAACCAAGAGTTACTTTGCCGCTCTAGTATGGAAAGTAAATGATTCCGCGCACGCTTTTATTCACGTGTCTGTCACGCATAATAACAGCTGGCTTTACGTCATCACCGATTCAAAACGTGTCATACGATGGAACTGACTAGTTTTTAATTCACTATAATTAATATTATTATGTATATTTATATTTCATCACTTTTATACACGACTGTGAACTGTGATTAGACAAATGCAAAACGTCAATCAATTGAAAATAAGAAGTGCTGGTTCAATAAATGTAATATAGGTAGACTGTTGCGTTTTAAGTTGAATATCCAAGGCATGTGTCGCAGAAACTAACGTAGCTAAGTCATTCACATCCAAGAACGTATCCAGAGCCCCCCCTCGAATCCCCGAAATTGGAAAAAAATTCAATTATGAAATGCATGTTAAGTACCTAATACAACTTTTTTATATCTCACATGTGGCAGCATTGGACATTATCGTTCGATTGTACGAATCGATTCTGATCGAGATCTAGGGATTTTTAGCTTTTTTTGTTTGAAAATCCCTAAACTGAGAAAATGAATCATTGCACGTGTGTGTTATGACCTACAACTTATAGTTTTGTATAAATCCAATCAACCTTTTATATCAAACCTTGGAGATTTTCAAAAAACAATTTATTTCACTAAATATGAAACGTAGCCAAGGTCAAACAACGATTACATCGTTTTTCAAGAAGCCGAAAGCAGATAATTCAGACTTAGGCTCAGACGATGTTGATAGTGCGTAGTGACGTTTTGGATGCAAATTTCAAAGTTTCGTTGAGATCGATTCCGAGGAAAATTAAATTCATTGTAGCTTACGTTTGATTTTGTTGATGCGTTTAACTCATAACGCTTTTCACTGATTAAACTTTTGTTATTAACCGCTATTTTTTGTGGAACATTAAAAATGCTCAACCTTCTTTCAAACATAGTAAGTAGCTGTTTATTGTACACCTTGTATTGCATCTTTATATTGCACTATAAATGATAATAGATTAAACCACATTTTCTAACGATTTTCGTCCTTGAGCACACCCCCACCCCCTCCACGAGAATTCTGGATACGGGCCTGTTCACATCTAAATGCAAGTCATATTCGCTTTAGGACTTGTGTCTGTGAAACTACTGGCCTTCGCCACGTAGAGATTCACTTTTCAGTTAATTTGACGTAAACACGTTGCATTATCACAACTGTCAGATTTTAAATCTATCTATATATTTTTTTTGTTATTAAAGGACCAGTATCTATCTCTTACGGATTGCTTCGCCATTTTGAGAATTCTTGTCACCCTCTTTGGAAATACTCACCGGACTATTTGTTGTAGCCAACTTCGTTGCAGTTTATTCAAAAATACCGTATTGACGGTCCTTGGAAATTTCATGATCTCATAAATATATGAACAATTTTTTTTTCAATAGTTTTTTCTCTAAATTAGAAATTTTCAAAACTTACCAAAACAGTTCTATGATAGGGAGAACTTGAAGCCCAAAATAAACACAAAAAATTATAAATACAACATATTTTTTATTTAAAAATAACTTATACATAAAAATTAAGTTATTTATTTATATATATCATAATAATAGCTCGATGGAAGTAACTTAAAAGCCTACTAGGAACTAGCATTTAACTATACAAATATTCATATATAAAATATATACAAAATTTTGAACAGTTTATATATAAAATATTCAAATATCACAATTAGTTCATTTTAGGCATGGAACATAGAAAGTCTCTTTCTTCTCATATACTCATAGAACGCTTTTCATCGATCGTTTTTTGAGTTTTTGTTTTTTTTTTCAATATCCGATTTTCGTGACACATGCACACTCTGTCTGTCCTCGCCCTGTCCTAAAACTTCACACGTCAGTCCCGGAACACAAAATTTAGAGAAAAATTTAGCCTGAAATAAAATTAAAATTTCAAAAAAAAAAATAAAAAAAAATAATAAAAAACTACTAATCGTCTAACAATAAAAATAAATAAATCAACAAATAAATATATGTACATCAGGAAAAAAATAGTCAAAAAAGGAAGAAAGTTAATAGAATAATTTTGATAGAAACCATTATACGGTGGATCTCTTGAAATAAATTTTCGATAATTTTGAGAGTATGAGAATTATCTAAGATCTAAATAAATCATCACATAACTCTGATAAAATTTATATAAGGAAATAATAGCATGCAAAGAAATGAAACAAAACAAGTAAATCATTCTATGTTACATAAGAAGAAAGAGTCCATTCCCAGTCCCAAAATATTTTTTAAATAAATTAGTCAGAAGTTATCGTGTTTCAAAACCTGTGGTTTTTAATCGCAGGTGTGAGAGTAATTAATTGCTTATTAATAATCCGTTTCAAGGTAATAAATCTAAGCATTCTTAATAAGACCCACCCAATTTAGATGTAGATACTGCTGGATAAAATTACGTTTTTTTAAAGAAAGCAAAGAAGATATACAAGATTTTCCTTGTAGCAATAAATTCGAAAACAAATAAATAAATATATTTCTTAATGAAGAAACTCGCGGTGGTCTTGGAATGGAGGCCCCCACACCACATCATCTCAAGTTACCAAACCAACAACAACCGAACTGTAAAAAGTATCTTTGTCTTTTGAATGAGTGCCGTCATATATCATCTCTTTTAATACAGTTGCCAATGCCAGCATTTAAAGTCCACTCAAAATTATTATTATTATTTATATTATATAGCAGCGTTGGACGGTCGGTTGGTTGGCCACATCGAAGAGGTTGTTCGACATTTTTTACGATCGTACAAGCAGTATTAAACACCTGCAGAGTCATTAAAATCTCTATACGACACCTCAACTATTCCCCAAATGCTGTGTTGCCACATATACCTATTACAAGATGATTCAGATTATTTTAGCTTTGCTTTGACAGATTTTTTATTCACGACATATATTGTCGATTGGGTCGATACTGGGAAGTTTTGCTTTCTTCTCCACGAGGTAAAATCATAGCCCATTGCGCAAAATCACATGCCTCAATAAGCATTTTGGTTTTGAAGGCAACCAAAAATGTAGGTATAGAGTATAGATATGGTTTGTATGGTGAATTGCATCTCTTCGTAAAGACTAGAGATGAAGTGAAATATGATTTTTATCTTTAAATTGAGTATCAATTGTCGCGAATGTCATCGTATTTTTTATAATTTTAACAGAAACTCGCAAATGTTCAATAACTCGTAAAACTTACTTTGAATTTTGTAGGAGAATTGATCATAAGTATATTAATTTAATGATATAAGTAAGATCATAGCTTGAATAAAACTTTGACACTTTGTAATCTAAATTATACGAGGTTTAAATAAAAAGTTCTTGATGAAAAGAGATCAGTTATAAGAAATATATCGAATGTCTTTTAAATGCTAGATTGAAACGTGTTAAAACTTCTAGAGTGAAGGAAGACTAGGTAAGGTTAGTCAGACCTTGGATGGGTTGACGTAAGTGAGGTTAGGTCACAGTATAGGTATATGGAGTGAAGCGAATAATCGATTTTCCGAAGAATCAATTTCTTGAAGGAATTCACATAGATAACTAACCACAGCCTACAGAAGTAGAAGAGTATATTCTTCTAAACACACTGAACTATCAAAATAGAAAAAAGCAACGGCAGCACCGCACCTTTTACACCGCTGAAGATCCTATAGGTACCTAATAACAACAAGGTAATTTACGATTGTCGTCCAATATTATTATTAATTCATAAAATACTTCTTCGGCCAAAGTGCCTATTTGGCCTTAACTTGTGTCTCAACACGATAAATTTTAATTTTAATTTTATTTCGGTGGCCAGCCAGAGGCTTGCTTGCTTGCCTGTTCGAAAAATAATGGCGATAAAATCGGGTTTTTACAACATCCTATGTAGGTATATGTATACCAGCCATTAAAGCTACCTATTGTATTATGTTTATGGGATCCATTGTTGAAATCACACACACACACATTCCTCGGATTATTTTAATCTCTTCTTTGTCAGCTTTGGAGGAATATTATAGTTAGGTATATACCCAGGTTTTTGGTTCCAAAACGGATGCATATACAATTAAAAAATATATAAAAATGGACCACCAATGTTTTTTTTTGGTCTCTATTGTATTAAAACAAATTCCAAAGTAGCCACCAAACGTTTTTCTAGTATGTCCAGTACCTACCTAATAAAATATTTACTTAATAATTCTGCTCTAACCTGATCACGAAATTGATTGTAACGCCGGCGAAATTATTGGATTTGATAGTTGCACATGTTGATTAAATTATAACAAAACAATCTAGTGAGGTTATTTGCAGAAAATGGGTGAGAAAAGGCAAACCAAAGAGGTTCCCAACGTGAGTAACACATGATTGACTCGAAGGACAAGAAGAAACTGGTGAGAAGAATAGAGGTGAAATGGAAGACAATGAGCGATGCGAAAAAAATAGTGACGGAAGAATGGAAAACCAAATAAGTTCTAGGCGTGGTTATCATAAAACACAAAAAGTTGAGAGAGGCCAAGAAGAAACTGGTAGATAAGGAGGATTTTATAGAAATGGGAGACAGCGCCCACTTCTGAATCGGATGAATGTGCGAATTCAAAAGTTAGTAGGTATATCAAAACAAATTATAATATTTTTCATAATAATATATTTCCTTTTCTTATTTCATCATTATTTTACCATTTAATTTAAAATTTTCAGACCCAATATCCATAACTGTTTATTTTTAATAATAAAGTTTATATTGTAGTTAATTTACTATAGGTAAATAACAATAGTTATTTTCAAATAAGGCATAATTAGCTCAGACTTGTTCATAATAATGCTATGCCAAGTAAACATAAAACAACACATTGAACTTTATGAAATCTTTAAGAAAGGAAAGGAGTAGATAGTGATTCGCTGTGTTTTGGTCGATATCTAATATCTAATTCGTTAATAAATATAGACGATATACCTATACTATTGTCTTGTATGAAACTTTGTTGTGTAAATATTGAAAATAATCGATATAAAATCTATCTGTATATTTACCAAAGCACATAAAAGGCCCTCTCATATAATAATGGAACAAAATGGACACACACACATATAGACAACTTAAAATAATACCTAATCGGCCACCAGTTTTGCTGCTATATACGCATTATCAATTCACAGATAGAATTTTCTAATGGATAAATTAATAGATGGTGTATAAGCATCGCGGTGTGTAATGACAGTCACGCGAAAACTCTTATTGGAAAAAAATATTGTACCTATATACATATATATGTATATGTATGTAAAATGCCCCGGGGACATCCCGACCCGGCTATTAGCAGGTGTATTTTCTTAAGGCTAAACAAAAAGGGTGGGTGGCAGCGGCAGCATTGGTTGATGGCAACCAATGGAAAAAATAATGGAGATGTGTGTGTTATTGATTTCAACACTATACCTATATGAGTAGATATAGAGGCTTTGTTGTCTTCTGGGTGTAATGTAATAAACAAAAGAATTTACATATAGTAGTAGTAATATGCCCGCCGGCTGTGGAAAGAGGGCGCCCTGAGGCATATTATGAAACATATGTGTTTATACCGTTTGGATTTTCCTTCATTATTTTATGAAGTCGGAGACATTATAAAGTGTAGGTACAGTACACTTCATGAAATTATCAGCAGTTATAAGTTATAAATCAGTAGTTCTATCAGGACTATCGAACTCATGTCTTTTTAGAAAAACATTTTATATTTATGTGAGTTTTGAGTAGATCTGAAAGAGTTCTGAAGTTCCTATATGGAATTTTCAATAGTTCCAGCAAATCTTGGGAAGTAAATCAAAAAATTAAAATGTGCTCGCTAACTTCACGCAGCGCTGTTTGCTTTTTTTTTCGTTGTTCGGAACGGAACTATTTTTGAATATGGTCGAGAACTTCAGAACTGTTCCAAATACAACGAAAAAAAGCATCAGAACTATTTTTTTTCGAAGAAAAACGGCGCTGCGTTAGGGTAGCGCCCACATTTTAATTTTTTGATTTACTTCCACGATTTGCTGGAACAATTGAAAATTTCATACAGGAACTCCACAACTCTTTCAGATCTACCCAGAAATCCAATAAAAATAATGTTTTTCGGAAAACACGGCGCCATCTTCACATGCGTGAATATCGAAGGTTAAAAAAAAAGTCAAAATTCATTCAAGACACATTTCGGTCTGTTCTGAAAGCAAAATGTTCAGTTGTTTTTTTCGAACGCATAAAACAGAATAAACCCTGTTAAGTACTTAACATATTATCTTGTTATCTAAAATTAAAATTTTCACCAAAATTAACAGACGAAATATAAGTTCCCATAAAAAATGTAAGATTCGATCTGTACCTAATTTTTTTTTCAAGGTCATTCCAGAGGCAATGATCGTTTGAACTATTGAAAAAACGTTTACATCGTTGACGGGATTGATTCGAAGAGATTGGAAGATTTTGAATGCTATGGCCACGTCAACAACACAAACATCGTGTGATGCACCTTTTTTATTGAAAAACGTTGAGTATAAAGATTATGGTTTTAGTTTAAAGTGTCCTAATACATATTTATAATGGAAAAGTTTGACAATAAAAATTTCTAATGCTTCTGCTTTTATTGCAGTCTTTTAAGTGAGATTACGAGAATTCCTTTTATTATACTTATAGCAAAACCTGCTTGTATCTTTGGAACGAACAAGAGCATACCAAAAACCATCCATAGGAGGAAACAAAGCATATCGCACACCAAAGCTACAGAATCGACTATAATTCGCCATACTTATTGTTCGTACTACTCCTCATATATATATAATATCACCAGCAATGGGCCAGGTGTTACTTTGTTGTACCTACAGTGTATGAAAAAGGAGCACGTCCCTTTTTCAGATTCCACTTCTCTACCTGAGAGATCGCTTATCATTACCGATAATATAAACAGCTGCTTTGTTTGACACGATTCCGAAAAACAGGGTAGATGCATACATACATACTACACTCATTCTTAGTTGAAACTATTTGTGTTAGGAATTTACGTTAAAACTGTAACAAAATTATTTGGGGTCCTTATGTTACCTATATAGAACATAGAACTTTGGTTGGATGTATTTGGGATTGTTTGTTCGGGTTTGTTTAATTTAGTAACCAAGGTTATCAGAGCAGAAAACGAATCAGAATATATTTCCGAGAAGAAATGTCTTGACTCAAAAAATATACATAGAAGATACCTAACTGTTAAAATTAAAATAATATTTGGAATATAGATAGCCTTCTTGAATTCTGGGCCATAAAACAATTCCAACCTATAGCTATTGAGCAAAATGGTTCTAATACTCTCGGGAGAAAATGAGCATGTGAATAGACTTAACGAACTCTTTCTTGAATACTTATTGAGTGGAGTTGATTCAGAAAAACAGACGCTAATACAATAACGTAACATCCCGGTCGCATTAAGTTTATAATCGAGCAGATCGAAAGTATGAGAATGAGAAGAAGAATAATAATAAAGAAAAGAGAGGCCCGCGCATCGTCATCATCCAATGAGGCCGCGTAACTCGGTAGCTATAGAAACCGAGCGTCTTGTTTGTCTTATTGTAAAAGCGGAACAGAACACGCCCATCTTCCACACATATTATACAACATCTCTGTGTTTGCAAGTAAGAAGACCATCTAGCGTTATCCTACTCTTTCGTACATACAACTTTTTTTTGTATTCAAACTCAATAAACGTATATGTATATCATTATCCACTTCTTCTGACGATGATGTTCTCTCTATATGTACATTAGAAGGTTTTTTTTGTGTGAAGAATTAGGTAGGCTTTGGATTTTTTGTCTGACAACGCGCATTGAGAGGCTCTTTGTATTTTTTTGTTCTTTCACTTTTCAATCATACGGATTCTCTATCAAAAAAATAGTGTTTGGAACAAAAACACAGTCACAGAATTTGGAATGTTTACTTTTGACAATAACAAAGATAGGTATATCAATACAGGGTAAATCGTCCATATGTCGTCAGACTGCCAAGACAAGTTGACACAAATAATAGAATTATAAGGTAAGCAGTTCGACATAACCACAACTGACTGTTCCATCATTTTAAGCTTATGAATAATAGGGCAGAGATTTTGAATCAATTTAATTGATATCAGAAATATACCCAACTGTGTTTTTGTATCTTTCAAACACAGGTATTTCAAGATTCAAAGCAGACGGAGAAAATATTGCTGAATTTTGTAAGGACCTTAGTTTGAGAACAATGGTCGTAGAAGAATGTAACTTTTTTTGACAAGCTTCCCCAAAAACATAGTGTAGATATCGAATGTTTGCTATTTTAAATGTTTGTTCGCGCTTTTCTTCTATAGTGCACTGTTACACAAAAATATTTTTGTCTTGTAAGAAAATGGTTGTTTCCGAAATATGAATTTAGTTTTTGAATTAAGTTAGAACAATACCAAATCTATGTTCAGGACTTTCTAAATAGTCTAACAATGATCGATTTTCTAATCGAACATAATATGATGAGATGTTCTCCATAATAAAACAAGATCAATTGTTCCTCAACGACATCTCGGCATTATAATAATATATAATAATTTATCGATAGCTAAGAACAATGGGAGAAATCTTTCTCTGGAATATATTACAATATAAACAAACCGCGACACGTATCACAATAATACCTATTGTCATATTGGATTTAATAACAATAATAATAACTGTTTAAAAACGTTATTTATGAATCATCGTCTCTTTGGATGAGAAGCACCACAAATCGATAGACCCGATTGGTTACGACGGAGCAACAAAAAAACAACGACACGTTTGCTGCTATCGGAAAATGGATTCGATGAAACAATAGCGACACAAGGGCAGTCACACGCGTTTTTTTTTTCGCCCCCAAAACTCATAGTACCTTCCTAATAATCTGTCCCTCCCCCCACCCCCGGGATGAGTCAGCCAGACCGCAGCTTGCACGATTAGAACTTGATACGTTATAAAAAAATAATACGAAAGAATATCATAACATATATGTATGTATATATAACATAATACGCAACAACCTGACATGAACAAAATGACAGACAGATTGTTTGGTATAGGTAAGAAAATAAAAAATATGGTTCTTCAGTATCTACAGCTGACAGCTTTCTTTTGAATACTTAAGATTTATTTCTATAACATTTTGATAGAAAGCTAAAATAGGTAGAAAATACGAAATCAGATTGAAAACAGGTTCAAATTATAGTTAATATTTAATTTCTTATTATTAAAAAAATATACTATATAGTTTTAGGTATTCCTGAACTCTAATTTAAATTTATTATCAATTCTTGGTTCGAGAATAACGAGAAAAATTCTAAATGGATTTTGATGAAACTAGTTTCAGTGATAGCTCATATATTGAGACTTATTCCAGGATGATTTGCTTCCCGGAAAAGATACGCGTTTCCACACCAAGAATCAAAAACAATTCTCAACATTAAATGGAAAAAATAGAACCGGTAGCGAGATCTGTTGCTGGATAGTTAATCCACAAGCTCACAAAACGTTCGATGGGACATGGGGTAAAATGACAAGTCTGGCAGATCTTAGTCTAGTATTAATATTAGGATAAACATTAATGAGTAAACAGTAAACTATCGATTCGAATTGTAAACATTCACTGAGATAAGTAAATGTTTGGTTTTTCATGTTCCCAATTTTGTTGTTTTTTTGAAGTCGTTTACAAATGTAAATGCAGAATGTTTATTTTGAATTTTCAAAAAAGGATTAGGTATTCTCAAGTAAGGTAATCGTACAAATGAAGCAACCCCATCAATATACAAAGCGTATGCGTATATCCTGCGAGGACAACGCATCTAATTTATTATTAAAAGCATCGTGCAATGCACTAGAGTGGGTAATACGTTCATCATTATTTCCGTGTCGTCCGAATTCAGATATCAAGAGACTACTTCAAAAAGGCCCACATTCCTTTACCACACCGATTCACGTGATGGCATTTTTCCGTCCGTCATTGGTACTCCTCTTCTTCTTCTTCATCATCATCATCGTCGTCGTAGAGGTCTCGGAAACAAACGGTTACGAATTCATATTATGAGAAATAGGGAGGAGGAAAAGGGGGTCATGAAAAATTAATTCATATTTCTCATTTTCCTTAGGGGGGGAACACGATAACAACCCATGTAGTTTGCCGGGAAATTGGTATTTTAGGATATAAATAACATACTATTAAATTAAGTAGGTTGTTTTTATGTGTATGTTGCCAGCACCGTATGCTTCTGCTCAATTAATAATAGATAAGATATAGGCTATCTTGTTAGTTATAACTCACATTCTTTCCTTTTTGAAACGATAAAATCTTCGGCTCGAATGATAATATCTACAGGATTTACCTCACACACATTTTTTCACGATTTACTGAATAGCATAATCAAACTAAATTATTCAAATAAAAGGCAACTATAAATTTCAAGAAGGACAGATCAATATTTGCATTAACCACTTGGAATTTCCTAGATTCCTTAGATTGTTTATTAAATATGTAAAACATTATATGTGTCATGCTCCTATCAAAAATTGAAGATTCCAGATACCCTCATCAGAAAAAAACAACTAGATATAGATAAGCTAGCAGAGATACTTTGAAATAGATAAAAGAAAAATAAATTACTACTCACCATTTGCACCAAACATGGCATGGTGGACGTACTGGTTCTGCACACCAAAGTTGGCGTTGTTGCCCAATGAATAGAGCTGCTGGAACAGGGACTCGGGACTCTCCTCCTGTTCGCCACCCTTGTTATTGCCGCCCATCTGCATGCCGGCCATTTGGAGTAGCTGCAGGTGGGAATTGTTGTTGAGGTTTTGCTGTTGCTGTTGAATTTGCTGTTGTTGTTGTTGTTGGGGATTTGTCGTGGAATCTGCATTGACGGCACCGGAAGCTCCGGGCAGCGGTGGTACCGTAAACTCTGCCGTCTCGACGACACTGTTGTTGCTCTCTTTGTTCTGGCTCTCCAAGTGTAACCTCACATTGGCAATGTGACTTTTGGTGAAGATATGGTCTTGCACGGAATATTTGTGCGAGTACTTGAAGTTGCAGAATTTGCAATCATCGGGCATGGGAGGATTTTCGTTCTCAGGTTGTCCGAGAGCTTTCTGTAAGGCCATTTTGCTCTTCTTCTCTTTCGCTCTGGCATTTTGGAACCACACCTGCACCACTCGTTTGGGTAGTCCAATTTCGCGACCTAAGCTTTCACATTCGGCCATCGTTGGTGTTTTGTAGTCGTGGAATAGGATTTTCATAACTTTGACTTGCACCGAAGACATCTGAGTGCGATATCTCTTACTGGCTGAAGAGTTACCGCTGTTGTTCATCCTCTGAGTGTTGCTCTGAGTACTGCTGGCAGGAGATGTGGGGTTGCTTTCATCATCATAAAACTCTGTTGTCTCAGACATGGTGTCACTTCGTTCGTCACAAAGTGATCGCTCGCTGAGATCGGTAAGCGGGCCTGGATCACAGACATTGCGTTCATGGTCCATTGACACTTTCATGGGTCTAGAAAGATCGACTGGTTTGGAGAGGTCTAGGGGTATCTCACCACTTTCACCTTTTTCGGTTTTGATTTCACTTTTATCGCCATTCGACGATGACGATGTGGCATGCGCTTGCAGCTCACTAATGTATCTCTTCATGCTCTCCTCGTAGTATTTCTTGATGGAACTTTCCATATCAGGGTGAAGAGAAGGAAAAAGTGGTGGCATCATGTTTGGGTTCTGCTGTTGGTATTTGCTTTCACTAACTGAACTTAGGCTAGGAGATGACTCCATGCTGATTTCCTCGTCAGGTAGAGCGTCGATATTAATTTCTCCCCTAGAGCATTGATCAGCGTGTTTCGTTGATAGATGAGACTCTAGAGCCGATTTCACTTTGAACAATGCCGGACAAAATGGACACCTCTTGTTGATAACCTGGGCATGAGCTCGGAACTGACCTTTGCGTTCTCTAGCTCTTGTGTTTTGAAACCAAACTTGCACTACACGTTTTTTCAACCCAACCTCTCTAGCAATGTTTTCCAACATTTTCCTGGAAGGGTTGCTTTCCACCTGATATTTTTGGTATAAGTAATCGAGCTGTTCTGGCAAAATAGTCGTCCTCAATCGTTTGTCTTTGGGCTGATCAGAGGTATCACTCTCTCCGTCAAATTCGTCAATTTTTCGTTTTTGACTAGTAACATTGTTGAGCATGTTGATCAATGGATGTTGTATGTTTGGTGGAGTAACAACGTTGTTCGGTTGCTTGGCTAGCTCTCCAAGACTGCTGTTCATCTGTTGCAGTTGCGCATGCTGCTGAAGAATCCCGAAAGGCGAGTCTGGAGGATATGTCGGAGGAAAAAGGTTCGGATTCATCAAGTGCACCAACTGATGCTCCCGCCAGAGTTCAAAGCGTGGAAAGACTAGATTGCATTTGTCACACTGAAATGTGCTTTCTTTCGATTCCGAGGGTGCGGGCGATGTTGGCTGATGATAGCTGCCTTGGCTTGGAGTAGGTGTGGTCGATGGATTCGGTTGTGATGGACTGAGTGCAGAGTTTGATTGGGTATTCTGCGGCAGTGGAGTTTGTGGCATTTGATGCGACTGTTGTGGTTGTTGCTGTTGCTGCTGCGATTGTTCCACAGTTGTACTTGAATTTGAATCTTCAGAGCTCAGTACAGCGGCGATCTGGGCAGCAGCCGCTTGAGCTTGTGCTGATCTCTTTGCGTCTTCTTCTTTAAAACAATGTGTCTTTTGGTGCCTAATCAGTTCATAGTATCTTTGGAACACTAGGAGGCATTTCTTGCACTGGTAGTTGAGACCTGGAGTACGTTGAAATCTATTGGCACCAGCCTCGTCAGGAATACCGGGAGAAGGCTCAGCAGCCGGTTGATTTTCGTAGACTTTACGTGCCTTTTGGCGTGCATTCTGGAACCAAACAACAATTACCCTCGGACTGAGATTCAAAAGTTTAGATAGATATTCGAGGTCATCGTCCTTGGGATAAGCATTGTTCTCGAAGAATTCCTGCAACACCTTGATCTGATAGTCAGTGAATCTGGTTCTGTTCGCTCGTTTACCGCTAGACGATCCAGATCCCTGACTGCCAGGATTCATGTAGTCTCTGTTCGGGCTGAGACATCTGTTTGGAGTCAAAGGAAGCATACCCTGCAGATTGTTTGGATTGGAGAAGTTCTGTTGGTTCAATTTTGGTGGTGGCAACATAGGACTGGTAAGTCCATGATGCGATGACATGCTGGATATGTTCATGGTTGGAGTACTAGTAGTCATGGTATCACCAAGCTGTGAAGCTATTATCGAAGTAAGTGTAAGATTGTTTGGTGTATTTGGATGTGTTACACTTTGATTTTCTGAGCTAGCAACTGATGTGGCAGGACTTTGAGGTGGTTGGAGATTCAAGGGTAGGTTGAACATGTTGGGTTTTTCATCGACAGGTTCGTGGATTTTTTCTTCGTTGTACTTTGGTGGCTCATCGACGGGCTCTTCCTTCATTTCGGTCTTTATTTCATTCTGTGCAGGTAGTATGGCAGACTCTTTTGACTTATTAGTCTCCTCAACACTGCTTCCAGAACTATTTAAAGGCATTACCTTTGCCTCTCCAGTTTTCTCATACTCTTCCAGATTTAAGGTAGTTGATGGTGGGTTATTGAAATTGTACGGACTATCTTTGTTGCGTTGTCGTTCTTTGAACAGCGTATTTCTGAACCAATGTTTGATCACTTTTGGTGGCAGACCACTTTGTGAGGCCATTTCGTGTATCTGTTCCTCAGAAGGAGAATTGTTGATGTCAAAATGGGCGCGTAGAATCTTTAGTTGATCATCAGTGATGCGAGTCCTGGCACGTTTTTGGTTGGCAGCAGCGTTAACAGCCTGTGAAATAAATCGCAATAATAAATAACGATAACTAGACGTGTGTACTACCGTGTACAGTATGTATTTATTGATATTTTATTTATTCTTGGGTGGAGTAGAAATCGGATTGCAGCATTATTCGAGAATCTATTAATTCTAAATTGGCTAAAGTGTATATTATGCACACACCAAAAAAGTACATAGTCGCTTAAGGTTTCTCGTATTATTATCAACGTTCCCAATTTCTTTTTAAATGTGTGCGCATGCATATACGGAGACCTTAATAAATTGTAACAAATTGGCAATAAATCAATTAAGATAATTATCACAATACAACACACACAAGGCTTCATCTTACCGAACGCAATTAAAATAATCATCGCGGAGCTGAATCGATATGAAATAATGCCTAATTGTCAGATACGATGGGTTTAATTTATTTGTCGACTTAAGACTATCGAAACGCGTTAAAACTCTGATGTTTTCCAAGGTGATTCTCATTAAATGACAATGTTTTTTGTTGGGTTAATACATGATTATCATAACGTAAAAAAACAATTCTGTTTTCATTTAATTTTACAAATGAACTACTTATTCATAATAGTCAGTTTGATAAGATGTTATCGATTCTGTTCATATTCATATATGTATTTATTTAATGCTATAACAGGCATGTCAATAAGTAATGAATTTTGACGTAGATAATCATCGACGATTTATCTCGTTTGTGGAACACACTAAGCCAAATTAGTTTCAGAACGCTTTTTCATCATCAGCATCACACTAAATTACCAATTGTATGTTAATGAACAACAAATGTTGTATTAATAAATTAAAAACTTTTGCACTTCTATACTCAGTCTCACTGTAATTTGTGGGCGTTTAAAATTTGTATGTAGGTGTAAATTGAATATATTTATGTTCAAAGTTTCTATTCTGAGGTTGATGAGAAAATTTGGGACGTTGGCTCATTAAAAAATATGATGAAGAATAGGTGGCAATCACTCTTAATTACATTATTACATATTTTTTCCTTTTAACAAGGATGTAACTGATTTAGACAACTAATTAGTGCGGATGGGTCTAAATGGATGTAATTGTTAGATGTAGCAATGTCGAGAAATCATATACATATGCACTGGAATATTTGTTCGTTGGCAGCCCTGAATAGGATTTAGGTAGGATGATTAGTACTAGAAGAATTTATATTGCAGATTAAAATGTTAATTAGGTATTATATTCTTCGAAGGATTAAGTAATATAAAAGCAGACTTGATTTCTAATTTTCAACGAAAGCATTAAAATTTTACCTGATCATTATAGGGTAGACTTCCACTTTATTTTGAGAATATTTTGACATTGAATACGAATTGTAACAGACTTAAATGACAGATATCGATGAATAATTTGAGATTTTTTTTTGGTTTCTCGACAAAATAAGTAGTTCATATAAGTATTTTTGTAAAATTGATTTTCTAGGAATGTTCGCCCAGCAAATGGCGGTTCACTGTATCTGACTGAGCTACTATATTGTTGTATTATAATCTACATTTCAAAGAAAATTTATCTATCTGTAAATAATAGCCGAGAGAACTATTAAGCCGCATAACATTTGATTACACACTTTTTGCACCCGGTCGGCTATAGACTTCTTCTTTCCCAGAGGAGACAATATAAACAAATTAGCTTACCCTTTGGCAAAGAATTCCAAGTCGAGAAAGGACAATGAGTTTTTGTGGAGAAACTGATCGATAATCAGCACAAAAGCTTGTTGTAACTATGCCGATATAGGTATATATAGAGAGAAGCCAAGCTTCTTGGAAAAATAAGTGCAGGTGTCCCATCAAAGCGCAAATAACAATTAGAAACTATGTGGCCCTTACCTGTTCTGTATTGAATAGACAATTAAATTTGTCCAGGTAGGAAAAATGTTTCTACTGGTAATAAAATTTGGAATTGTCTTATTCGTATTAACAGAGAGGATTATAAAAGGCCTTGCAGAAGTAAATTCTAGTCAAGTCGATGGATGGATGATCCTCATAAAAGAGCTTTTATTGCTGCACCCAAAAATCTCACCAAAGTTTTAACTTTCATGATGAGAATTTAAATTACTGAATTTATTGTTTTACGAGGGCAATGACGAATTATAGTTTTCAACACAAAAGTTTTATTCGAAGACTAAGAGGATAATTTCAGATAAAGATAAAAAGAAAACATTTTTTTCTCTACATCGAATAAAATATTAAATAGCAAGAAAAAATAATTTCAAATAAACCGAGCCTTTTTTAAATAGAATATTATTCTCAAAAACTAATTGTAGCTCTGAAAGTTACTGACACAGATGATCACAAGTTTTCTTTCAAACCAATTATTGATGATTACCAAATCGAAATGAAATGCAATTCTAACAGTGACTCTCTAAATAACCAGATTAAGTTCTGTAAATTAAATTATTAACCAATACTCCAATATCTATCGTTTCTCTTTCAACAACAAAACTAGAGGAACATTACAATAAAATCAATTATCAAATTCAATTACAATTCTAGGTCATCAATTCTTGTATTGGAATACATTTAAGATTTCGTCTAATAGATTAGCTGGTGGTGAATATTCCCAGACAACATTTTAAATGATTAAACAAATAGAAGCATGTTGCGGCGGCTCAGTGGTAGAAAGCTTACGTAAGACTAATAATAAAATCACGAATTTAACATTTCCTTCCAAGAAAAAAAAGTTATCCAAGAAACGCGTCAAAGATAATTAGCGGCCTATAGCTGCAAAAATCAAATAAGTAGAAGCACTCTCTCATAAATCACAACGCACAAGTATAAATAATTTACGTTCTCACTGTCAGAGCTTTAATAATAATAAAACAAAAAGCTATTTAATTATTGACATGAAAAATAAATGCAATACATAATTGTTTTATCCGCGTGTATAAAATGCTATCGTTATAATTGTTGTTTGTTTTATGTAACTCGATTTGTACAATACAGAGTAAATTGATATCTCATGAAGCGTAGAGAAATGAAATTATTTATCTAACAGTCTTTATAATGACATGAAAAAGAGATATTGGATTTTCAGCCTGTGTGGAATTGGAATGAGAATATTCATTTGAAGATTGGATAATGTTTATGCCTTTGAAATGATAGGAATCTAGTACATTGCGAATAAAAAACACTCACGGCTTGCTGTTGCATCATAGCCTGCTGCTGTTTGGCCATCATGGCCTGTTGGTCTTGGGGTGCGTACTGCGCCATGGGGTCGTACGGCGGTGGAGGCATCATGAGCGGCACCAGAGGCGGCTGCAAATTCATAGCTGCCAAGGCGTTGAGCCCCAAAGGCAGACCCATGCCCATCATTTGCATCATCGGATTGAAATTTAGCTGTTGCAGTTGCATGACATTCAATGCGGCCTGCATCTCGGACATTTGTTGCGCCAAAGCCATCGGATTTTGGGCCATGGTTTGAGCAATCATTGCCTGGATATTGGCTGGCAGGGAGTCGGTGCTGCTGGCACCAGGTGTCGTGGATGAGGTAGGTGTCGAAGGCGCCGTCGAGGCAGCGGCCGCCGCCTCCGGTGGCGTCTGCAAATTAAGTTTGGCATGGAGTGTTTCCTTGGAGTCGTCTTCTTTTTCGGGCGTCGTGTTTTCCACCACCGGGCTCGTCGAGGACGGCACCGTCGTCGTCGTCATTGTAGGTGTGCTGGCTCCTCCTGGGGTCGATACCCTCGGTGTGGAGTTTATGGTTGAAGATGTGGCCGCCGTCACCACCACGGTTTTCTTTTCGTATTCGTTCTTGAACTGTTGAGCATACTTTTCTAAGAATTCGAGTGGCACTAAATCTTTATGAACTTCTTCACAGTGAGATTTTAACACCCACACACTAGAGAACTCTTTATTGCAATGTTGGCACGTAGATTTACTTACTTCGGGTAGGCTGGTTTCAGCGTCCTCTTCAGACTTGGGCTCTGTCGGTTCGGTAGCGGCGCCAGAGTCCGCACCACAGTTCTGATCCTCTTGTCCTGCCTGCGACGCCGGCGGTGGGGTATGCGCCTCATTTGCGGCTGCGGCGGCGGCTTTCTCTTCGGCCTCCCGCAATTGCCGCTGCCTCCTCTGATGGCTCTCGTTATATTGCATCACCAGATCAAAGCCGAAGCTTTCCAATAAATGTTTGTACATGTGCGAGCCTGTCTTCTTCGGAAAATTAAAGCGCAACGCGTTCTCTTGTGTTTCACCGGGTGGCGGGCTCTTAGCCAACGCCGCATCGGGCGTACCTTGAAAGATCGCCATCGGCGCAGCGAACATGCAGTACAGCTGTTGATGAACACTCAACTGATCTTGCGAACTGAATAGCGCGCCGCACTTAGGGCAGCCCATCATCCCTTGGCTACCTGAGAGACCGGGTGACGGTGGGGTGGGAGAGGGTTGTTGTTGTTGTTTGTCCCCACTACCTGGCGCCGGGCTCGGCTGTTTCGGAGACTGCATGGCTTCTGGCTGCTCGATTAATGGCTTCGTCAGGTCGATCTGACCGGCCATCGCCAGGTCCTGTAACTTACTAGCCCTTGTTTGATGTAGAACGCTGCGCATGTGGATGTCGAGGGTACTACCCTGCGTGTAGGCCACTTTACATATATTGCACCGGTACCGCTTCTTGTCATCATCGTCGGAGGACGTGCTCTTTGGGGTCAATGACAGATTTTGTACTTGGGTGCCACCACTGCCCGTTATCGGCGACACAGGGTTGTTATTGTTATTCTGCTGTTGCTCCTGCATGGCTCTCTTTAATTTATGCAGGTGACTCACCGAGTTGTAATGTACCAAAAGTATGTTCTTTTGCGTGAAACTTTCTTTGCACACATCACACTTGTATGGACGATTCGGATCTAGATATTTCTCCATTGGATAACTTAATTTCTCACCTTTGCGATGTAACAGAGTCTTGTTGTGAGCGGTGAGATAACTTTGTCGTGTAAACGCCACTTTACATCTGTGACATTTGTATTTTCTATTGGGATCGTTGTAGCTGTCTTCAGCGATTGCTTGACTGTTCAGGTAATCTTCCAAGAACTGTTGGTCTTTGTAAATGATACTATCATCGGAGTTCTCACCGTCATTCTGATTGCTATCGTCCAATGATTGACTAGTACTCAGCTCCTTGCTCTCATCATTTTCTGTGGGTTCATCTTCGGTTCGCAACGATTCCTTTTTAAGAATATCGTTTGTCGAACTGTCTAAAACCTGCCCTTGCAGTCCGGCTAGTAACAGAGGGTTATTCATTAAACTTTGTTTGTAAGCATTCAACTCTTCATCTGTTAATTCGGAATGAACACTTTCGACGTGTTTGTGCAGTGCCACTAAAGATCTGAAGCTGCGACCGCACAAAACACATTTTGTAGCGTCTCTAATCATGTGGTACTGCGAATGTAGCTGCAGCTTTTCCAAAGTTTTGAAAGCTAACGAACACTGATTGCACCTGTATTTGTAAACGTGTTTCTCGGATACTGACATGTTTGCAATGGAATTTTTGGCATGTACCTCTTTGAAGTGCATCTGCAAGGTGTGTGCTGTTGGAAAAAACTGATTACAGCCTTTCTTCCAGCACAAATAGCCAGGCCCAGTGGGTGTTTGTTTAATCTCCAAGTGTCCAGTCTCGTTCTGATGGTAGCACAGCTCGTCAATGTTGCGAAATGTCTTGAAGCAAGTGCCGCATCTCTCAGATTCCGACTCGACGTTATCGTCACTGACTGGCGACATCAGATCGGGATCGGCGTCCGCATGGCTGACATCGCTCTTGTCCAGCTTCATGGACTCTTTGGAAGACACGGAAGTGGGTGACACTATTTGATTGGGTGTTGTTTGCGTCTGGTTCATTGAATTGTTCGGCGTTGGCGTTCTCGAAGATGTGGACTGGTTCAACCAGTGGCTCTGATCGACTAGCATCAAAAGTCTTTGTAAACCTTCGCTGTTGACTGAATGTATTTGCATTACGTGACGTTCAAGACTGCTGCGATCCTTGAAGGCATCCTGACAGAGTGGGCAGTGGAACACTGGTTCTGGCATTGCGGTGGCGTTGTTGGTGCCATGCTGCGCCAAAACGTGAGCTTGTATGCGCATCTCTGAATCGCTGCTGTACTCACAAAAGGGGCACATGTGCTGGGGGCTGTTGCCACCCACACTTTCTAAATGATTGGCTTCATCGTTGTCTTCACGCGGCTCGGATTTCACCTGCTCCCGATTGGCTTCGATCTGGGACAGCTCGGAATTGACGCTGTCACGTCGCTCTGGAAAAAGAAGAAAGAATATGTCAGAAGGCAATTCATGAAATAATAATAGTAAAAATTATGATGTTTTCATTATATTCTTGTTGATAAAAAAAATTAAATGACTCAATTATAAATTATAAGATGTTAACTAAGTATATTTCAGACATCCAAGAGTTTTGACTGTATATAATTTATTTTCAGCATCTGTTCCGTTTATGGCGCTTTTATGATAGAAAAATTCTAGTGACCATATCTATCACACAATGAAGATAATATGACATATAGGTATAAAGATAATATTGTGATCTAGTTCAATTCATCAAAATCAAAGCAGGTAATAAACAATGAAGATTACAAAAAGCAATAGATTTTAACGATGAATGAATTTCAATGATTGGGCACCTTCGTGTAACTGTTTCTGCTGCTTGATAAGTTCCAAAACGTCTATATATATTATTTTTAGGTTGTCAGAGTCAACGTTTTCGAGAATTCAATAAGAATATAATAGATAATGACGTAAAAATCTTACTTTCATCTGTAATCACGAGATGTATGAATTACAGTACATTAAATGCTGCCAATATTTCCAGGAAGACGTTTTTACAACTTTCAAACTTCATTATTGATAAAGAACCTTTCAAGTTCATTTGACTAAGTAAATGTAAAATTTCTAAACATGTTTTCAATGTCCATCTTTTGCTTGATTTAGGTAGGTATATGTCGGTACCCGTTTAGATAACCCATACTGCTTCTCAAGTTACCCTGATTACTTTCAACTACAATTACTACAGATATCTACCCTTAACAACTTTTCAAATATCGTTTTACACACATGAGCTACCTACTTAGACGCGGGTAGAGGTATAGGATAGGTACTACTCGTGCCCTTTTCAGCCGTAATTGGCCTGGCAGTTCTCGACAGCAGGTCGAGGAGAGAAGAGAAAAGAAAAGAGAAGGAGATGATGGCAGAATGGTATCGCTGCGCAGCCGAACACCCATTGTTCTATCGACGAGCACACAAAATTCGGCATGAAAAGCGGTCCCGTTCTCTGTTGTTTTTTTTTTATTTTTGTTGAATGTCCTCTCATTGTGTATACGGTGTGTGGTGTATAAATAATTAAGTCTGAGCGCTTCTTCGTGATATGTAAGTCCGCGCGACACCGGCGGCAAAAAGTGTTGGTCGCTAGTGTGTCCCGACATATGCCCGACGCCCGCTAATTGCGATCCAGAAATATTCGGCATGTGTAATTAGGCCTGCCATGTAGGCGGGGCATTAGCCCGAAAGGCATTGCCAAACAATGGGGCCCCAGCTCTCTATGGTGGATTGTGTTCTTGTTTTGTCAGACAGGACCGGTGTGTTTCAAACCTTTGCGCGAATACGTGTCGTATATTTACCCGGGTCACTAATATATTATTGGTAACATTGTAAACGCTTTAAATGATACCGGTACGCTTAGGACTGGTCTACACGAGGCGGGTGGTGCATTATCAATGATGACGTCATACAATGAATTAAATAAAGACGGTCAGCTGAGTTACAGATATCCACGGGTTTTGTATTGTTTTTCATAAACTAGCTGGATCTGATGGTTTTCTGAACAGTCGAAATAAAACTATTATCATGACGCAAAAATATATATAATGAATGGCAAAAGTTCCAAGCACTACAGAATTTAATATCGACGAATTTGCATTATCCGAAAAACGCTTTGTCTAATATTTCACACTCATAAAGACAAGTTGACTTACATGTTAGTTTGATTATATCTTAGGTAGATGGTGTTTTAGAACACATTAATTATGATTCTATCAAGATTTAATTCCATAATTACCTTCAAAATAATTATATACTGCAGTAAAATATCTATAATTTTTTTCAATTGATCAAGCTATAACAAATTAAGTATATAAATCTAAGAAGCAAAGTGAAACATTAGAAATATATTACCTGACATTATAAAGGATTTACTTAAAGTTATTTTCTTAATTACTGATAATCGGATTCAAGTAAACTCACCATAGTGCAATTTTGTCTAATGATTCATATATAATTTTATTTTGTTGTTATCATTTTCAAAAGTTATGTGCTCTTGCTCAAATTTTGTTCGTTGACATAATGTAACGAAATAACACTTATCAAAAATTACTTTTGAATTATTTATATTTTGATATTTATTCAAAAATGCATTTCAAATAACAATAGTAGAGAATGAGCATAAGTATAAAACTAAAATTGACTAATTGATTTTCTATCAAAAAGATAGGGGTACTCCAGATAAGATTATTATTACTATTACGATTTTGTAATAATTTTACTCCAATATTCGGAATGAGATTTCTAATTAAAGCTAATTTTTCGATTTGGCCCATGCCCAAATTTACACAGTTTGCTCCTATCGGTTTATTTTTATCTCAGGATCAAATTCCAGGATTTTCTATGGACCTTAATTAACTTATTATATTAATTAAGGTACTTTTCATCCATCGTACACGAAAACAAAAAAAAATCAATGATTATTAGGTTTATGAAGAAACCACAAGTAATTTACAACGTGTCCTCAAGTGTTAGGCCAATCAACGATAATACACTGTCCGCCATTTTGCGTCGTTCTCATTAAGAATCACAATTGAAACAGACACACTGAATAATAATATGTCATATTACACATTACACATCCACGTAAGCGTTCATCGCACCATACGAGAGAACAATGCGTCCGTCCCGTCTGCAAATATCTAACGATTATTAATTTACTATGAATATTTAATATCCTCTCATATTCCATACATATACGCATAGGTATATCTGCATATTATACTCTCACATAGAGAGAAGGAGAATACGTTATCGGTCGCATTTGTAGTATTTATGGCAAATAAAAACAAAGCCGCATTGATTTATTATGTTTCAGCTACGAAGACAACGACTGCATTGATATCATTAATAAATAAGCGCCCATATCGATAGCTGAATGGACGTCGAGCATATTATGCATTATTATTATAAGAAGGGGGTGGAACGTTATCACCAGCTTCGCATGCGCTAGTATAGGTATATATAACTATCAAATACTTAAAAGGTGAAACAATGATTTGCTATGTGTATGATCTACTCGTTAAGATGGCGACTACCTTCACGGAAATACGATATTTTCTAAAATTCATAATAATTCATATCGAGTTTTGAAAAGATAAAAGCATTTTTGAAGAAATGGCTTTCACAATATTAAGCGACGTTTCGTTTTCCAGAAAACATCATTTTTTTGTTTGGACCCTGTATTAGATAACAAGTTTCATTACCAAATCAACAATGAATCACATGATATGCCTATTTACTCCGAGTTATTATCCTAAACAGTTCTACAATACTTCTTTGATTTACGTTATTTCTTATAGGCTAAGGTTTAATACTTAATCAAAAATCCAACAGTTTTGAAATGATGCCAAAATATTGGGTTTTTTGAGCTCAAAACATTTTCGTGTACTCCAGAATGGCCAAATCTGACTCCTCTTCACTTGTATCAGGGGGGTATATCAAAAACTAATTATACTTTTAAACAGAGAAATAATATGGTAAAATGGTTTTAGAAGCAATCCAGCGAATTAGGTACACCCGATTCTAAAATAACAGTCAATTCCTTGAACAAAATATTATAAAAATCCATTTTTCTGTATAATTTTTGTGAACTTTTATTTAACCGGCTCGAAAACTATTACCATTCCCGAGATCCTAATACTTTCCCATCCTTATCTCAGAATATATCATTTATCATTTATCAACAAAAATAAATCAAACAAATGAAGAAAAACAAGTACAACTCACCAGGTGTATGATGTTGCGATTGATGGTGTTGATCGATGGGTCCGGGAACGACATGAAACACCTCACCAATCTCTGGCGAGTTCTCCTTGCCTTCGGCGCGTCGTTGAAGCTGGTGCAGTTGTTCGAGATGGAGGTGTTTGAGAGATCTGACGTGTTGCAGTAGAGGTAATCGGTTTGTAGATGAGAAACCGCACAACGAGCAATGGAAGACGCGAGCCTGGTTCTGGCTGAGCGCCGAGCAACGCTCGAGCAAGTGCTTGAGCAGCGCCACTCCAGCATCGTGTCTGGCAGCGGCAGCGTGCAACTGCAGCTTGTGTGCTGAATTGGTGTAGTAATCACAGGCGCTACACCTGATTTGTACTCCGCCAGGCGCTGAGGCGTACTTGAGCTTCCACTCGTTCCTCGGTCCGCCCTCTTTTACATGGTTCACATGCTGCAATCGTTGCAGATGCTTGTCAGTCTTACAGTGGAGTTGGAAGTTGGCTTTCAGATTGGTTTTGTACGTGCACAGTTTACAGACATAGTGTCCAGCTACGACGGCAAGGATTTCTTGCTCGCGTAACCGCGTCCTGTCTAGAGCAAGATGTCGGCCAAGTTCTTCCAGACTATCAGTCTGGAACACATTGCAGACACAACACTGGAAGGTTTTCTCGGGATCTGGATCCGCCGGCTCAGGTGGAGGTTCCATTGTTTCTGGATTTAGTCCTAGATCGGAATGTGCAGACATATCCGCAGGACCACCGTGTCCAGGGATTTGGCCACCTGTCATCATTTGAATAAGTAATGCTTGATTGTAGGCCATGTCAGCTAGTGCAGCTTCGGGCTTGTCTCCAAGCGGATACATGCCGTACAAGCTTTCCATATGTTGTTGTGGATGCTGTTGATGATGTAGTGCAGACAGCGTTTGCATATGTTTCACATTCTGTTGCAACACGAGCATATTGTGCGTGTGTTTTTCTGAGGTCATGTGTATTCGAAGGTTCCTGGCAACATTCGTCTCATAGTTGCAAACATCGCACCTGAAGCTTGGTTTCGGTTTGTGGCCGCTGCTTACAGGCGAATGGTGTAGTGGCGGGGCTTTCGGTGAAGCTTGCCTAGCCTCAGTGTTGGGTGCACCACCGTTTTGTAACTCTTGCATGTTGTTGAGATGCTTGTCTGATTGCATATGTATACTGAGATTGCCTTTGGTCGTGGTCGAGTAGTTGCAAACTTCGCAACGGTAAGGTTTGTACCCGCAGGTATAGGTTTCTCCACGCGCTAACCGTGGATGTGGTTGGCCAGCTATGCAATATATACAACTGGTTTCGGCTTCGGGATGTTTTTCTTTCATATGGATTTCGAGTGTTTCTTGATATTTGTAATGCCAATTGCATTTAGGACACTTGAGCGTCTTGCATGAATTTCTACTGTGTACGTTTGCTAGACCGGCGGGACCTAGTCTACCAGAGGCGAGGATCATCTCACAACGGGCACATTCCACGCCCGAAGGCCTCCCTTGGAGATGTTCGGGACACACTCCTATCGTGGTGCCAGTCATAAAGGCGGGCGGTGTGGCAAAGGGCGGCGATGGGGACTTCCCCGGTGTATTTCGAGACGAGGAACAAGGCGGCGTTTCGCTGACCGGCGAAGGTCCTTCGTTTCGATTTTGTACGGAGTGAACAGGAACTATTTGATTGGAATTGTGGTTGTCTTGCGACTGGGTGCCAAGTGGCTCCAACAGCGACACTATCGGCCTCTTGTCGGCACCGACGCACTGCAAGATGGCGGAGCAGTCTGCGGCCAAAACTTCGCGCTCGTTCTCTTTGAGCGTAACGCCGTGCTCGGATTGCGCGTGATTGGCAAAGGAGCGGGCAAAGCCAAAGCTCAGCTTGCACACGAAGCACATGAGAATCGGCTTGACGGGCACTGATGCTGGCCTGGGCGGCCTAGCGTCTCTGAGGGCCACCACGCGGTAGCTGTGCACTGCCGGTAACTCAGTGGGCCGCATTGGCTGCCTCAGCAGCCTGGACACATACACGGCCTGAAGAGGTGGCACTATCTCTGGTGGAGCTGGACCTTGCGGCTCGCTATCACTCTCTGAATCCTCGATGATGTACGCCGAGCCGTCTGGATTGTAAACTATCTTGCCGGCAAACTGCTCCACATCCGAATTATTGCCGACGTCCTGCTGCGAGATCGCAGGCGATGGCAGTCGCGTCGACTGTTGCGGAGGGGGCGGTGAAGCACCGGGAGCAGCCGGCGGGGGGCTGGCCTCCTGCTCGGGACTCATGGTTGTGTCGGTGGGTCGGATATTCTGCTGCCGGTCGGTGCGGCCACCGGGACTCTGCTCAGGCGCCGCGGACAGAGTGGGCATCGCGGCGCATCACATGTTCGCCAAAAGGACGCCCTGCAACAAATTGATCATATAAATAAGGCATACATTAAAATCAATTAGAAAAGGTAAATTTTATATCTAAGATCAGTTATTTATGTGTACCTATATGGCAAGTGTTAAGTATATTTTTAATATAATTCTCTTTCGACAGAATTTTTGGAATCAATTTAGATTAGATTCATTGAACTATAATACTGTCTTGAGTAATCGATATTTTAAGATTGATAAGTTTTTGGGTATCAAGTAGGATAAAACTAATAATCTTTTGATAATGATGCACAATTTCAGATATCAACGATTATAATGAATGTTAGATATGCGAATAACAGATAATATATTAATAGCTATCAACAAGTGTATATTTATGTGTATACAATATCGGTTAGTTAATCTAATGTTTATTCACTCTATATAGAAGTTGATACAATTTTAAAGAAATACGAAAAAAACGCTATCGGCATGCGAATCTAAATATTAATATGGTCTCACGTCCTCGTCGGAGAATGTTTACAATCGGGACGATAAATTTTTGTTATTAAACGTTGAAAAGTACCTATACCCAGAGTGGACGCGTGAAACGATAATTTTGTCCATAACCGTCGTTCACCTGACTCTGGGCCCGATTTGGCTCCAATTAAATGTAATGGCACTAATAAATCTTGATCGTCTTAATGGATCTGGACGACCGAAGAGAGAGGAGATGGAGAATTCCTTTGTTGGAGTATACGCGCATTAGCTATTCCGTTTCCACATAGAAATAATATAACTGAACTGCCGTAATTGATATCTCGGGGCGGTTATAGGTAGGTATAGAGAGTAGAATATCCCGAACAATATCGGCGTATGAATATTAAAATTCAGAAATTATACCGTGTGCACGCGAATGATGTGGCATTATAAAGTCGCGCAAAGATCGCCGATCTGTTTAACCAGCGGGCACAATCCAACGATAACTATCGATAATTCGACCTATTATCGATTATTTTTCATCTCTTTCTCACAAGCGGACAAGAGTTCCTACTCTATTTCTGCGCAACATGTTTTATTAGGAGAAAGATCCTTATGTGTCGGTCTACGGTGGAGTTATTATGCAAAAACTAGACGGTTTCTTATGCAGCACCTACAAAATACACAATAATGCTCAGAGTTAAAAGAGGTAAGAGAAAAGTTTAATTTTATATCGAGGAAGTGATGATACCTGTCAAATTACCAGAAATGGTAGGCAGGTAGGTATTAAATCCAGTATCAACTACAGTGTATTAAGAGAATCCTATCAATTGATTTGAATATTCCAGATTGTACAATTTAGTAGGTATGAGGTGGTGTGTGTTAAAAATCTGTTGGTTTTTTTTCTTTATCTTAATAAAACGTCCAAGGGTTCTGTTTCCAATACAAATGGGAGTAGGTACGTTTAATATGCTGAAAACAAGCACACACATAAAGAACAAACATACAGATAAACAGTATAACTCCGTCGTTCTGGCGGTCAAAAAATAGAAACGCTCGCTCTGACCACATTACTCATGTCTGGGACAACTAGAAAAACCACTAACTATTCTGACAATTTGCGAACTGTTAAGAATCCTAGTTGGAACCCAAAAAAAAAAAATTACCACTATATCAGACGTTTGAGTTAGAATTAGAACCCGTTCGGGTCATTGCACACAATCCAGGAACATTGTACCAACATACTCAGCCATTATCAAATTAAAAAAATACAAAATCCTAGTTTCTTATATACTGACACACCCACTAAGCTACCTAGAGTATTCGCGTTATTCTCGTACCTACATCTACCACATATAATATATTTTCACACATACCTGTGAACATATATGTAAATTATATTATATATGATCATTTCATAGGAATGTTCCAAAATAACTTCGTGATTGCAGATGAGCGAAAAACACAAGTAAGTATCGTGAGTAACCGCATGGGAAAAATAGGTACGAAATTAAAAATCAAAGAGAGCACAACATTAATAACCAAAAAAGGTAAACAAATGCTAGGGGCCGTAATTATTGCTACCATTACAGTGGCGTAGACAAGAAGAGACTTTTCAGCGCTATAAATGTAAACTGCTGCTAACAGAAGAGCAGAAATTTGATATATTGCAGCGAAGACGCAATATAACAATCTGTTATATATTACCATTTTATGTTAGAAGTTTATGAAAGTTTAGCATAAATAATTAACGAGGGGTTGGAAAGACAAATAGAACTAAAAATATGAAATATACAATACTCCTGATAGGCTTCCCTAAAGTTATGTTAAATAAAGATTAATAATCAGTTTCAGAGAAAAAGTCAAACATTGGAACAAAATGTCTTGTAATAGGATTAATTCTTAAATAAGAAAGGCAATAATTAACGGCTTGATATCTCTAACTAATTTCATCGCGATTTTTAGGTTACTGTCACTATTCTATTAACATATTTCAAAAACAGTAAGTGAGCGCAAAACAGCACTCAAATATGAAATTTATTAGCCGGTGTAATACGATTTTCTACTAACCATTTAATGATGACATATTATCAGACAGATAGACAAAAAAACTGATCTTACTACAATTTCATTTCGTATTCTGAAAGCGGGGGGACAGAATCCCTCAACCTAATTTTAATTAGCCCACAAAAAAACGTCTTTTCGCGCCACTGCTTGTGATTAGACCATCGCTGGATGTGGGAAACAGTAATTACAAGTACACCATTAACCCACGAAGTCGAAGAGAAGAAGAAGAAGAAGTAGAGGTGTACCTACCGCTCCGATACAAACACACAGTGATTGGTATCTCTAAAAATGATTTGGTCGACTGACTAGTCGGCGCCTTACCCTCACTTATAATCAAAATTACACATAATTATAAATTTTTTTTAGGTCCGAAATATACCAAATTGGTACTCAGGCCATTTGAAAAGATTCACTCCAATAACAACACACAGACAGAGAGAAGAGAACCATCGTGCGGGTCGTTTGGGTGGAAATTGATTTAATAACCGAGTTATTTTATTCGCCCCATGTAATTTTTTTAATCATCCTCCAAGGACGTCAGCTAATCGATATTTTATGATAATAATTGGTCTAATTATCCCGGGAGATCGAAAGACCAAAGGCGGACTTTTCCCAGAATTTGAATCTGAACAGAAAACATGGCATAGCTATATAGATACTGCAAATCTTCAAAGTTACCTATGAGTCAGAGAGAACGTTTCAACAGAAAACCCAAATGATTCCAGTCTTATCCAAATCAAAATGCTCTAACTTGAAGAAAAAAAACTTCCAGAGAATATATATAATATTCCTCTAGGTAAATAAATTATTTTTATACTTCTTAACCTGGAGTTTTGTCCAATCCAAATCACGACACTTGTACCGTTATATACCAAAAATACAAAATTACATAACGCAACCCCATAATCCCATCTATCCTGTCTCTTATATTAACAAAGGCTAAGAGCGATGTAATATCACCTTTTTTGTAGGTCTCCTGTTCTTGCACCTTTCCTTTTATTTCACCTTTCTTTGTTGTGTGCCACTACTGGAAAATTGAAGCAAATGTCATCGAAACAATTTTGGTTTTCTTATCGCGTGCAAGACGATCAAGTAGGTGGAGCAGACTCAGCTTTGTACCACCAGAGGCGATACTAATTTAACCTTATTCATTTTCTTTTGTCATATTATATATAAAAAATATTTCGCATCGGAATTATTGTAATTAGAGACTTCTACCCCCCCAATTTTTATTGTAGGAACAAAAGAGGATCCGATCCGGTTGTCACGCAAGATTGAAAAAAGCTCGAAGATTCTTTTATTCTTTTATTCTATTATTTCTATCAAATAAATTTATCCCACCAAAACAGATAGATCTTATATAACCAACGACCGGAACCCACGTGATTCCATTGGAAATTTGCAGCTTAAAATTTTGTTAGCAATAAATTATAGAAACAAAGTCACATGTACTATTATCGAACATACCTATGACATAACAATAAGTATCAAACACAAAATAAGATTTCAGCAGCGATTTTCCAAACACCTAAGCCGCGTTAATCAAATAATAATAACCATTGATAAGAGGTGAGTGAGATAAACAGTATCATTAATATCCATCTTTAGAGATGTTATCCTTTTACTTCAAGATGTTAGTTAAGAAATTATTCAAAAAATGAATGGGAGAGATGCGCTACAGTTATATCACTTGAACGCGGTATTTAGCAAGCGGTATCACTACTTCTCACAAGTGAGCATCTCCACTTCTTATCCTGCGGCATATCCATTTCCTCAACCCATATTTACGACATCACTATATGAAACCAGATACATAGGTGTACATAAATGTATATATACATATATACCCAATAGTACACCTTCGTATCCACACACTAGGCTCTTGATAATTATTATGTTAAACCCATGTAAATTTTATTGAAGTTAAGCTAATTTACAAATTACTATGCAAATTAGTAGATAAAATTAATTTGTCTACGATGTTTTATATCGTCATTAAAAGATTAATATTCCGTTTTTAGGTTTGGTTACCTATTGATGTATTTAGATATATTACGTTGATCATCTTTTCCTTCAAGGTTGAGAATATGATTTATAACTAAAAAAATTTCTACATGTTAATTGCTACTTGGGCAGCCAGCAACTCATAGGTGATATGTTATTGGAAGATGATATTGGAAATGGAATTTGTTGCAAGAATATGGATGGATATCCATATTTTTATTTAGGGACAATTATGAAACAGATGAATAATTCAAAACATTTGTTATATGCAGGATTAGCTAGTTCTATGGTTGATCTCCTCCTGTATTGACGCAGTGAGTGTCAGGATTTCAGGCACGCAGTCAACATTATTCTAGCAGGACTTCGTATTGGTGTTGAAAAATCTACATTTGAACAAGGAAATGTAATCAAATTTCATACTTCTATTGCATAAATATTTTTCTCAATGTTTTCACTAAAAATGATTCAGTCTGATGCTAAATAATTCGTCACACTTACTTAATAAATAATGTTGAATCACTTTTATAACGTCCATAACGGTTCTTCAATTACGTACAACGGAGTTTAAATATACCTATATATAGAGTATCGTCAAAAGAAAAACTGCCGATCGTTATTATTAAATATCATTAGCGATTGTATTTGGCCTGAAAAAAAAAAAACCAACAGAAAAACAAAGAATATCGTGACATAAGTAGGCGCTCCGTGTTGAAAATTATCCAAATGATTTTTTTCCAACAAGCTTAAATACCGTTGAATGTCAACAAAAAGCAGTGAGCAGAACCGAATCATCATCAAGTGATTTCATCGAGGAGAGTTGTTCTTCATTCAGCAAATTATTGGCCACGCGTGTCCAAGAACTATTGCGCCATTATTATTATATATACAAACAATAAAACAAAAATAACAGTTAATTGGAAAATCTATAGAAATGATAAAGGTTCGCTGATTAAATTTTGATTGCTTCTAAAATGTACAACATTAAATTTGTTTTCAATTTATTTCAATATTGATTAAAAGTTGCTCATATAGTCAATTATTGTATGATGACAAGTGAAGGTTTTGCAAGTATATAATATAATTACTTGCCATGCAGCATTCATATGAAAATATAAAACACATAAGAAGCACGTGTATGCCCTGGAAATTATGCCCCCAGTCGCCCGCTCCCATTACCCTGAAGCTGGGAAAGCGGGAGCAAGTAACAAGAAAATATTCTTCTTTCCACAAAAGAACCCCGCCCGTTATGATGGAAGATGTAGAAAGAAAGACGTAGGATATAGGCAACGTGACCTCCACCATGGCAGGGGAGCAGCGCTAACTTCATTTGGACCATGTATGCGAACTTCATGCATAACTTACGCCATATCCGCGTACTACGTATATGTTAGAGACCCAACCAGAAACTCCCCAAAAGTTTCGCTGTTGCATCGAAAATCTCCACTTGGTCGACTGTAGCAGCTTCGGGTTTGATATATTTTTGTCATAAAGTTAAAATTTTACTTTGTTCTGAGGGGGATGATTTAAATGCGGTAGAAACATTTTGTATGAAAATAATGACTTAAAAGCAAGATACCAAACAAAACCACTCTATTACATTCATATGTCTAAAATGTAATCAGCCGTACTCATAATAAACTCTAATTTCGATAATACTTTAGTTTGTTTTAGTATCAGAGTAAGCTAGTGCCAAATTTTGTTTATGAATACGACTGAATGTCTTAATATTTTTTAACAATAAAGTTCAAATGATCTGACAACAATCTCCAAAGTTTATGGAAAATGGTCAATTGTCTGGAATTTCAATCAAGATATGGAAGAAACTGGCATACACAGGCAATCCTCAAATTATTGCATCTATTAGATGGAGTGCAGTATACCGTATGAAAAAGGCTTTGAGCCTGTAGTTCAGCTTTCTGGACATTTTTGATCAAATGAACGGAGTTGAAGAAAATGTAAATTATTGTTTCCGAATTCAAAAACTCTATAGTTCTTGAAGATTTATGAAAACTAGTCAAGTTGTTTAGGATCAAAATATTCAAATCCTATGTTATGTATCTGATGTATATCTGCCATATATTTTTTTCTGAAGAGCAATCGAGCCCAGAGGATTTTACTCTGAGCGATATTTCAAATTAGCATTGTTGTTCGATAATGCCTATTTCGGCTAATTTCATCCCCATTTTTAAGATTGGACGCAAATTACGCAAAAAGGGAAGCCCATCAAATCTCATCAATCCCCCAAGCGAATTAGCGCTGCTCCCTTTTGGAAAATACACCGTTCACAAGGCATGTGATGATATAACCGTTGATTCGGAAGCATGCGGTCATCGAGAAACATTAAGAAATTACACGACGTAGGTATATACCTATACCTACCTAATTTCTTTCTAATTTGATTAATGTTCAATCATTTACGGTATAATATAAAAGTTTATGTATAATCTATAATATGGAAAGCTCTAATGGCGAGTTTGTTGTTTTATTTTTCGGGGTAATAAATTACGGTTATGCCGAAGAGAATCAAGTACGAAAAATGAAGAAAAAAAAACAAAAAGAAAAACCTTACTTGGATGGCTTTAATATTTATTTAATTGGATTAAGACATGCATGGCCAATGCTTTTACACGCAATTATGTGTCGGGTGGAGATATTTATCGGGGTTCCTGAGGTGCAATAATGGTGCAATCTCACGGACTTTCAGTGCACAATGCAAAAGAGGAGATTAATTTTAAAACTATGAAAAAGCTTCGACCTAAAAAAAATGCAAATCTTTTGAAGTCGACACTAAGATCTGACTCACTGAATGTTCAAATATTTTTTGCGCACCTATAGGTACTTTGGTTCCACAGGGATTCAATTAATTAGGCACTTAAAGAAATTTTCAACTCTAATAACATTATACATATACTGCAATGACATTATTTTACTTTGCGGGTTATCATAAGTTCAAAGCTGGTAAGTAGGTATAATAAATCACAAATAACAAATAACATTTATAACACCGCTAAATATACCGTGTACTTATAATAGATACCAATGACGGATTTTCTTGCCTTGACGTGTTCTACTCGGTTAGCATGTTCATAAAGTCAAGTTAAAAATTACCTATCATCACCTTTTTTCCTGGAAACTATAACTGATATATTCAATGTCTATATATTATTATGTAGACTATAGCCTTAGCTAAAACGTATATTTTTTAGAAAATTAATAAAATGAGTGTGTAAAGAAAAATAGGATTTCAAAAGCAAGTATGGCATTATGGAAAGAAAAACGAAGAGAAAGAAAAAAAAATATATATATATATAATATATAAATAGAATAATTGCTGCCAAAGAATATGTCAAAAATTCATTCAATGACATGAAATGTCAACGTTCCCTGCTCAGAGTTACAGGGTGTTCGACAACGACATTCAAACATCTCGAACAATAAAGAATATTTGTTTAAGTAGAATGGGTAGGTTATGAATATAGAAAGTTTTATAGAATTGAAAATTTATAATATAATGATATATATAATGATCTTGCCAGAGGCGTATCTACAGTTAAGAAAGGGTCAGACTCTCAGATGCAGCTGTATATCTATAAAATAAAGTAGGTGAAGAATATATAGAGGTACTGTATTTTCTTTGATTCTTGACCGACGACCCATCCGAAGGAGGTATAGGTACAATTCTACTGTGTCTTTTTTATGGATGTTCACGTTTTTTGCTTGTTAAACATGCTCCTATTTTGATGATTCTTTTTTCATTTGAGTGGAGGAGAAAGTTTTTCCTGAAAACTGAAAATCCGAGAAGGCAGAATTAAAGAAGATTCCATATCCGGAAGCGTTTAAATTGGACATTTAAAAAAATAATCATAGGTTTCCGTGTTACAGCAGTAGTAATGGCTGATATAAGTGTTTCAGCTATGTGGAGGGGAATTTTTTTAAGAAAATTGAATACATAAGACGGCCAAATTCAAAAAGAGAAAATATGTAACAACATTTAAATTGGACTTAAAAACGATTATAGTTTCCGAATTACAACAATGGTAAAATCTGAAATACGTGTATTTTCACCGCGATGTTTTCAGATCTTTGGATAATAACATGTCACAAGCAAATAATATACATGAGTTATAGGATAAATAGTATTTACGAGATGTTTTGAAATCTCTTAATAATAAGACATCAGGATATGTCAATATTTTTAACAAGATTAAGGAAAATGTATTTCAATGTTTAGATTATATTGTATATGTGTCAGATAGAAAATACTAGGTATGTATTTTCAGGCAGAGATCGTTCTCAGTTGATTTCCTAAAACATTATTTGATCAAATCAGCTTTTTGAGATCTTCCCGTATACCAACAAGAGCACTGCTGCCATCTGACATCTTTTACGGGCCACAAGAGAGTGTACCTATGTATCGGTAGGTAGGTATATTACCTGCGCATAACATAATTCATGCATATACGAGAAGAATTATTAATAGTCTGGCTGTCATTATTACTACATATAACATTAATAATTACTCTCTGCTGGGTCCGAAGCGGAGTGATAAAATTCACAGCGAATTCTTCATGCTTCTTTTTTTTACAGTTTTTTTTTGATGGGGTAATGGGTCAATGTTGCCAGGATAAGTTCAGTTTTGGGAATACATTATTTTCTCTTCAAGTAAAATATAGTACTAGAACTTTTGCTCGTAAATAAAAATCAACTTGTTGACTACCACTATCAAAGATTCTCATTTAACTATTTCTTTTTAGATGCCCTGTATGAAAGTAATTCTGCTACTTAATGAAATATTTCAACTTATTATCATTAACATCTGCAATAAAGTGTTTTTTTTGTTGTTGCTCCATTTCATTGAATATTACATCCAAGGCTGCTCATTTGGCTGGTGAACATCTCTTCTCTTGTAATTGCGGTACTTCAAATGTTACTTTTAGCATGCACGAACAGAGCAAAAAAACAAGGTACTACCGCTGTTTATATATATATATATATATATATATATATATATATATATATATATATATATATATATATATATATATATATATATATATATATATATATATATATATATATATATATATATATATATATATAGCAGGTATATGTATATGTATAATTATATAGGTAGTACCCGAACAATAATAACAAGGAACTGAAACGAAATTTTGATTTTAATAAATAAAAATAGATCATGGTCCATTTAATTGTTTGGTTTTTAGTTTAATGTACGAGCTTCTTCCACCGAAACTGTGAAAAAATACTGTATTTCAAATGTTGCAAATTGAAACACCATAATTGATTAGAAAGAGCTGATTCTAATAGTTACTTTTTATATCTCCTGTCAAATTCATCTTTTAAAGTATTTGATATAAATGAAAATAATAAGTATTACGAAGTTGTGACTGGTTTAGTAATAAATACTTTTTCCAGAAAAATGGACCAACGTATTGGTTGGTGCACTGGAAAATACGAAATAATATTAATTCTATTGGTGCTGGTACTTTTGAAGTTGTGTAGTTGCAGTTAGATTGAAAACTTTTGGCACCTACTTCACAAGTACCAGCACCAATAGAATTAATATTATTTTGAATTTTTATTGCATCAACTGATACGTCGGTTCAATTATTCAGAAATCCAGTAACACTGTCGCGGAAATACACATATTTTAGACCTTATCACTGCTGTAACTCGAAAACCGTAACTCTATGGAAAAAATGTTCAATATAGATATTGCTACAAATAATTTGGTCTTTAATTTAGTTGCCTCAGATTTCCAATTTTGGAATGAAATTACTTGAATTTTCCCCTTCATCCCTTCGGGGGCATTCTTTGAAGGGGAGGATATTTCGAATTTGAGTTTTTGCGAATATGGGACCATTTCTCAAGTATCCTCTTTCCCCATTTGGGTTCGTCGGTCAATACAAACATGAAATATCTACTAAATATAACTTGTCGATATGGCAACTCTGTAAAACAGTACCTATATATTATTCAAACTAAAAAAAAATCACAGAACCTTATTTAATTGTTTCCAAAGGCAATACTGTTGTACGGTCAATATGTTAATGAAAAGTACATAGGCGCATTGCTCATTAAATAGACTGTACCGCCAAAATTTTATGAAACTTTTTTGAGTACTTTAGTAGTTTGGAGCAACACAAAAATGAAACGTCAATTAGCATCTAGATTCCAAGTGTTATCCCATAATGTTTGTTAGTTGGATAGATTGAAGAAAAACGGCTTTATGGATTCGGATTATATTCAATCCGAGTATAATTCCTGTAGTTCAAAGGCTACTTTCAAGTTTCGTATGCATATTCGAGTATTCACTACAAAGTTTCTTTGGAGTATCGCAAAAGTAGCTATCTAATTGCTCTCACCGCTGGGAGAAGACAAAAATACCTTACGCCTCTCTCAACTGTTAGCTGTACACTCTCGTGACTGCGAGGTCTAGAGTGCACCACCAGCAAGCACATTGGCGGCTAACATCGGTGCTACCTTATTTATCCTCATGTCCCATTAGAAAGTGATATGTATGAGAGAGAATTTGCAACATAGCCAACCAAGGTGTACCTATATCTACTACAACACATAACTCTTTAAGCTTAGCGCCTATATGGAAATCACCACTAACTATATAATATACCAACAGTAACGGTATAGGTATAGGAAGAAATGCAGAAAGCATAGGATTATTAATTGAAATTTAAGA
Organism: Crioceris asparagi; assembly: GCA_958507055.1. Lineage (NCBI taxonomy): Eukaryota > Metazoa > Arthropoda > Insecta > Coleoptera > Chrysomelidae > Crioceris > Crioceris asparagi. The sequence continues at coordinate 13,278,144 of OY293830.1, read as the reverse complement.
TCAGTGTGGTTTTTATTTTTCAATTGAATGAGTGCTTTTATGGATTGGAAATGCTATCTTGACACAATTATGGAGATGTGAATTTGCCAACAAAGCTTCGTAAACTTATGCAAAATTATGACTTTGAAAGGAAGATTAGAGAGTGTACAAATGCAATCCTAGCAAAGATTCCTTTAAGGAAAATGGTTTTAAAATACTAGGATTGCGTAGTAAACAAATACCAACGTTAATTTATGAGTACGCTATCAGAGAAACAAATCAAAAAAGTAAGTTATTACAAGAAAAGCTATAAGTACTTTTAAAAAGGTCTGTGAAGGACGGAAACCTCTTCACACGATTCCTACTCGCACTGAGTCAAGGTTTTTTTTGAAGTATAGTCATTTATTATATTTCAAAAGGGTAAGATTACCATTCCTACTGAGAACACAAAAAACAATCGAAATAAAAATTGCATCATATAAAGTAAAGACGACAATGACAATCCCTTTTTCCAATGACCTTCCTACAGTTACCAATGTAGGTACCTCTTAAATCATCAAAAAACATTTCCCACCGCATCAACTCTCAACCCCTGTGTCTGGGTATGTCTGGTGAGAGGTGTGGTCATCCCTGTCCCTATATCATCGCGAAAACTAAGACGATCGTCGTGGTCGTCAAGTTTTTCCCATGGTGTAGTTTTAAGGCGCGACCTTTGAATGTCTCTCGACAATAGAGAAGGGCAGCAGTATAGCAGAGCGAACGGGACGCCATGAATGGCCCGAAGAGAGGATATGAATGGGGACTGCTGCTATATAGCCGTGTAGTAAGAAGAAGAAGAAGAAGCCACCACGAAACGGTCAAGGGTGCGTTTACCTTGAGTGAGTGAATCGTTGTTGGATAGGGGCGGGATAGTGTGTAGAAAGTAGTAGTTGACCAGGTGCCCTTATTTTCAGGATTCTGACAGATAGTCCGATCTATATATGTGGAAGAATACAATCAAAATGTTTGCACTTATTTTTCTTTCTGAAAAGTTTGTTGAAAAAGAAAAGTTGAAAATTTGATCGTGTGGATTCAACTGAGTGGAAAATGGGAGAACACATAAAATGTTACGATGAAATAAAACTGGATTCCACGGAATTTTCAACCGAAATAGTTTTAGGGGTTTCATACAAAAACTTTAAGATACATGCAATTTCTCGTTTTGAAGCGTCCTTACATCCGATAACAAAACGTAACCCTTATAAAGATATACTTATCAGCTTATTTTCTCTTGAACTATGGAAGTTTGATAAAAATACAGAGTTAGGTGACAGCAACACGTATGTGTAGCATAAATAAACAGATTCGGATTGTGGTGGTTAATTTTGTAAATGCAAATTAAAAGAATCAAAGATTTTTTCTCTAAGTGCATTCTGCGACATCAAATGACAGGGCTAAGAATGACTCAAAAGGAACGACATGGTGAATATTTAAGGAAAAAGACAGAAATTGACAGTTCCTATGTCACTGGAACTACCTAAATATCGCAAAATTCAAAAGAAAAAACGGGACACACTCGAAAGCATACAGGAAAACTTAAATAAAAATCCTACGTATGAAAACATCCCCACGCAAGCTCGACTCGCACTTGACCGATTTTTTTAAATATCACAAGTACCTAGTTGGTAAAAACACGTTAGTTTTTCCTATACATCTTATACCATCAATAAATTCCATCCTTGTCATATTATGTGATTAATATTGAATGCAATAACTTTTATTGAATAACAACATCTACCTAATAGTAGGTATTCAATAATACACACATGACCCAAAATGCTGATAAATTCCATCTATTTCTCAATCATTTCTACATCGAACATATATCTTCTATTATTGCATTGATATTTCTAAATTCGACAGTTTAATTCTATAATGACTTTTATGGAAACCATTATCTTTCCGAAACAAAAAAAATAAATAAATTCAGCTCCACTCCTACGCACCAGCCTATCCTAATTTTCATAAACTAAATTGACAAACAAACAATTCTACATTTGATTTAATGTGATTCATTTGCATATTCTTCAATGAATTTTACATAAATTATTGGTACAAGTCATTGAAGTTAAATATAGTGTTGAATAATGTTCTTTTAATTCCATAATCTTGTAGAGATAAAATGGGATTTAACGGTAAAATCTTGGCACCTGCTTCCCCAAGAAAAACTTGCCATCCTACATGTCAAAACACATGACTATAAAACATACGATAAGAAGGATGAAAAATGTTCAAACTATCCGTAGATCTGCTCATCTAATTTCTATATCTACTTGCCATTTTCGATATAAGATTTTTGGTTAATAATGTTAATTTGGAGACCTTCAGACATTTTCGGCCTTATCACTAGGTGATGTGACAAAGTCCCCAAACAAGCTATATATCACATAGATTGTCGGACCGCAGTACGCCCATAACTTTCACCTCTTGTAAAAATAGTTTTTATTGTTTCAACTGCAGACTCTCTTTCACCCGACAAGGCCAATGTCATAAATTTATACGGCCTTTTTATGGGGAATTCGATATCGGAATATGGATGGTGGTGGCTCGGGGTTTTGAGTGCCAGCCAGCCAGCCAACGAACGGCGGGTGTGCTTCAAACTCAGTGGAACGGATTTAGCGCGCGCTTCGTTCTCAAAATCATTCTCGTACAAAAGCGCTATATTTCTTGTGTTCATGTTCTAATAACTGTATCTAGGTATTCCGTCATCGAGTTGTGATAGTTAGTTGACCAACACGTTTTTAAAAGTTGAACAGGGATTTAAAATAGCGTCAGTGATACTTCAGACTTCATCGATGAATAATTCCTCCAGAACGTTTGGTACGCTAAGCTACAGATTTCTATTATGATTTATTGAATACCATACAAGCATAGGTGCTTTTATGAACGGACAGTCATACCCAATCGTATTATTTAGACTTAAAACATTCCATAAGGATATTTTTATGAATATTAACACGCAGCAAAGATTAATCTTTGCTCGCAGTACCTACCTAACTATTATAAATTTCAACTGTTTTAAATGCGTTATGCTTAGTAAAGGCTATTCAAGTATCTACTATCTAGTTTCATAGCAATTATGCCACAGCCATCTATTTTTACAACCAAAGCAGGTGGAGGCATTAGCTGATTTTCATTTGTTTTTCTCATAGACGCGCACCGTATCATTAAAAAGGAGAAATTGCGTCAACGTTTATATGGACGATCATCGGTTGATACCTATACCTACCAGAACAATATATAGAAAAACTAGTGGAAGAGTGGACTATTAAAGAAGACCTGGAACCGGAGCAGGGTGATCTAATAGCCTCGAATGAGACATATGGCATAGATTATCTCGGGAGAGACATCGTTTATACCGCGACCAGCAATATTTTATAACCTGTTTAGCAGAAAATGACAGATCGTCCTCAACCACAAAAACTTATTCAGAAGAGCCGTTGTCAGGCGTTTAGTTTTCGCATAAATATTCTTCTATACAACAAGAGGTAGGTATCAAGTTGGCGAGCACAACACATACCATGGATACAGCTTAAACAGTGAATTGGTATGATGGAAGATTTTTTGAAATATTTATATGTTTTTTGAAGGATACATTTTTGTGAGACAAATATCTAACTAATACAAAATATACTGCAATCCGTAATGGGGATACCTTTCTTAATAAATCAAATTTCTTATTTCTCCATCAACGTGGTTTTATAATTTAAAGGTAAACTTCCAAAAATTTCTAAGTACAAGTAAATAAACAAGTACCTAGGTATATGAATATGAAGCTCGTATCCTTGTGTCACTCACTGAAGATTTCTGATCATACCTATATAACTAACCTACAAAGAGCAACATTAATACAATTTAAATCATCTATAATCAGCATATTATAATCTTGGACATTTGTATAATAAATAGTTCATCCAATTTAAATATGTCTACAGGATTACGTAATGACACAAATTACATGGCCTTATTTGAGCAAGTTTAACAGCTATGAACACCAAAAGTAAAATAAATATGTATTGTTCAAACGAGGTTACTAACAACATGACCTCTACTTGTAGTTGTTCATTTTAATGAAAATATCACATTCAATTAATTTCTTTTATAACCAGAAATATTATAAGTATACCTTTTAATAGTACCTAATCTTCTTGAGCTTTTCGAAGTTCCAATTTACCAGTCAAAATCTCTTGGCTCTCTGCTATTAGCTTTTTATTATCGCATTTGCTAATTCCTTGGCAACACAGACCTTTCTGATGTGGTGTAGATCAAAAAGCACAGGTTATTCTTCTCAAATGAAATAAATGACCATCACTACGGCACCCATTAATCGAGCACACTGTACACGTGTTCCAAGTTCCGAGATGAATTTCGGAACTAGCGCGTTCACAAGAATGGCTTTAGGTACCCAAATTTATAATAATTATCGCAGTAAAATCTAGAGAAACAGGTTGCTGGTGGAAAGCTTCTTCGAGTTGGCTGGGTGCTACAACACTTATGTCATTTATTTTAAGAGAGGACACACTTTTGGTTTTGGTTTTCTATAGCTATAGCTATATATGCTTTGAAGTTTTAGAGAGTTCAGTTTAGGTTATTCTTCACCTTCAGTTATTTTTCGCGCGCGCTGTCAAATTTACGTTGCTCATTTGTTTCATAGAACAAGGTGTACCTACTGTGTTCATGTTCTGAGACAATCAGAATAGAGGGAGCGTTTAGCAGATAGAAGCGCTTACGCTTAACACCAATATGTTTGATTTGTGGCCAATTTTAGATGCCACAATCTTAAAACAATAATAATTTTCAATATAATATTACGTTAATTATCTATCTACACTGCGTTTCACAATGAGAATGCAGTGCTGCCGGATATAGGCAATGTATTTTAAATGGGAAAACAGCGCACAGTGATGCTGCTCTTCAACTTTACGTGTAATAATTAAATTTTTAATTTTGAAATTCATTCTACAATATTATAAATAATTGAGTTTAAAAATATTTAGATAAAATTTAAGCCAAAGCACGAAATCTGCGAATGATCGGTCCTGATGGTTGATCGAGCCCGACAGAGCAACGGGCTGGCAACGATGCGCTCCATAAGAGTCCATCAACACAGCATTCTCAGTATAAATTGCACAAGGTAGGTATAGTCTCGCGCTTCTTTTCGAATTTTGAGCAATTTATTGCAGATATCAGTAGAACAGCATTATAAAAACACATTCCTAAAAGAAATGTACGCACAGCGCACTAATAAAATACCGAAGTTACGGGATCCATTCCGGGCAGTGTTGCGACGTCTTAAAAAATGTCTTTGAATTACAGACATTATAGAGTAACTCATGTCAGGGCAAGAAACATGGCTTTAATTAGAATATTGCCGTAGATTTGTCCGCCTGCATAGAAGTTTTGCCCACCATACATGCCAGTTCGGACCAGGTGCGTAACTTGGCTAGTTCAGTAGAGCGCACAAAATATTTTTTCAATTTGTTTCTACGCATGCTTTTCTACAACTTTCTGCAAAAAAAATGTGAAGAATCGAACAGAAGCGAAACAAGATAGGTAATTAAAATTGTATGTAATGCAAGCACTCCAAATATAAATAAAATAGTTGCAACAGGAACGAAATTATTACTAATTAAAAAGTGTGGAACTTCAATTTGGCCCACTGTGAATTTTGACAATACATGTGGAAACAACTCCTTTTACTGAACAGACCCATCGGCTGTTTGTTGAATTGAGTGCTCAACTGAACGAAAAACAAAATATTTTTTCATTAATAAAGTCTCAGATGAAATTTATTGGGCAGAAACAAAAACAAATATAAACAATTTTGTGTTGGCATTCTTTCTTCTTATTCTTCTCTCTATATTATCTTCAACACCTGTAGCAATAACAAATGGATCCGCACGTACCACACCCTGTACGTCACCATCCATTTCCCATAAGCGAAGATTATACCATGACATTCCACATTCCAGAATGAGTGCGCGAGATACGAACAGAGAAAGATATATAGTGTGTATAGTCTGTAGTATAGTCCTAGTAGTGCTGTTTGGTATTTTACTGAATATATCTATACCAGCAAGCGAGATGTTAGGTAGGTACATATAAATGTATTGCCCATCACTGACCGGATATGATATAACTTATGGACCATTTTGCACTTGCACTACGATTCTCACACTTGAGTCGAGTTTACATATAAACATTATTATTGCAGCTGTCAAAAAGGAAAGATATATTTCGAAATAATATCAGCAAATAAATTGTCTAAAGTCTAAAGAAATAATGATGATAGATTATATTTATAGATGCTACCAGACTTTGTAATAAAATCTGGAAGCATTGTAGTTTCATGGTTCAAATATTTCATGTTACTAGAAATATATGGAATTCAATAGATATATGCCATGTTTTTACTTGAGTTAGAGATTGGAAGTGGTTAATAAATATTTCTTAGACGTATGTAACATAATGAGTGCGTTCAGACAAAGTTTATTGCGTCTCAGTCTTTTGAAGATTTACATGAGATTGTGCTTTAGGTAATTAAGAGAAGAGGATTCAATAAAAATATAAGTAATGTATTCAGGCAGCAATTTCTTTCTTTTTAGGAGCTTTTAAAACATAAATAAACATGATTGAAAGAAACTGAAACTAAAAACTGATGAAAACTTACTAAAAACTAAATTTACTTAACAAATCAAAAAATTTCCGATCTCAAAAGGGACAACTGATTTTTGAATACGTATTACGTATTTAATTTCAGATTATTCAAGTGAAAATATATTGCAAATTCCATGGCACACCAGGAATGATTTTGTTTTTTAGCACTCCATACAGTTTTACAGAATACCTTTTAATATTGTATCTATGTGTAGGTATATGTGTATACGAGTATTTTTGTGCAATTAATTTTGTTATTTTCTGTATTTCTCATTGCTAGGTATATACGTATTAAGATCATAGGTACCTGGAAATTACAAAATTTTATTCGCAATAATAAAATGAATTACAATTTGTGTGACAAAATGTGATAGAATCTCTTCAGTTTTCCATAAAATCCAATAAATTGGATTCGATGTAAATTCGAACAAAACGAGACAAGGAATGCATGTTTACTTCTTTTAATAATATTCCTTGAATACGAATAGAGCTTAAAGCTGGTGCGGTGTACCCATCAATTTTCAGCGAAGAGATATCGATTCTTGTTTTATACATCTGGATCGTTGTCTTCTTGTATGATCTTGGACAACATTTCAGTCTTCAGTCAAAACAACTTAAGCCTCTTATGTAAAATATATCGTGTATTATGAATGTATTTATCGAGAGAGATACGAAAAAAAAACTGTTGATAGGTACCTATGTATAAGTATGCAAATGAGTTGAGCAAAAGAGAACGCAATGAACGTGAATAAGAAAAGCAGATGCGGCCTAGCTGCGTGGACAAATATTCCCCAATCGAGAGAGAAAAGAACATTGGATGGACAGACACATGGACGACAGCACAATGCTGAAGCTTATGATGGCCATTGCGAAATGCATAATATCCACCTCCATATTGAATGCGTTGAGAAAATGGGCAATCGAATGAATGCATTTGACCATTTTTTTCAAGGAGGACATATATTAGAAAGATTATTCCATTTCCATTGCTCAGCTTAATTTTTATTTCTTTGACTTGAATACTTAGTCTCACTTCTTCACTTCTTTGACAATTCAAAAGAAAGAGTAACTCGTAACTCGCTAGAAAAAGTTCTTGGTTTATGAAAAACTTGCTTGCGCATCAATAAAATCCCAAACCTATTTTGAGTTTACATTCTTAATGAGTTCAGTAAATTTGCTCCTTGAATATCACATAGTATCGCTCGCAAAACGAGATATCGAGAGCCATGGCAGCAGTTAGTACCTACATAGGTATGGGTACTAACTTGACCCAACTTACACACGTGTGCGTGCAATACAAAATGGTGGTAGCGAGGTGGTGGGTGCTTGGCTTGCTAGATGCAGTAGTGTAAACAAACAGTCGTTAATTATTGGAAATCGTCAGAGTATGTGTGTGCGCGCGGCGGTACAATTTTACGACGCATCGGATTAAAGTTACGACCGTAGGCCGTTTTGCAATCAACCGCAAAATGCATATGCAGACAGAAAAAAAACACACACACATAGCATTATACAGATGTCGCTGTTGTAGTTCATTCTGTGCATCGTTTATTTTTTATTTCCTTCAATGCCCAGTCAACTCATATGTAATTACATGAGTGCGGGAAGGTTCTTTATTCCTTGAAGAAATAATTAAGAGGTTTTTGAATAAAAATGATAAAGATATAAATCATATAGAAACTATAAAAGAGATAAATATTTTTTACAAAAAATTGGACCGACTTTATTACTTAGTTGGTACACTGAAAAAATACAAAATAATATTAATTCTATTGGTGCTGGTACTTGTGAAGTTGGCGCCAAGAGTCATCTATTTAACTATAATTGCACAACTTCAAAATTCCAGTACCATTAGAATTACCTAATATTATTTTGTATTTTTCAGTGCACCAACAAATAAAGTCGGCACAATTTTTTGTAAAAAATATTTATGTATAACTTAGAAAGCTGAGTGACGAAGATGATTCTATTCATGTTTCAATTGAATGAATCTGGCTTGATATAAAATACATAAAAAAAACTTAAGAAAACATTTCCTTTATGCCTTCACAAAACTGCATTTCAAATTTTCATATATTGACTGAATGACACAGAACATTGCCAAGAGTGAAAAAATCTAAAATTCTAGCTTCCAAATCTATAAGAGCAACGTAAACATACATATGTTTCCATTAAAATAACGCCACAAACCTATTGTTCATCATCAGTGCACGTTGGGGCTGGGGGAAGGAGTGGGGAAAAGTTACCTTTTAATGCCAATTGAAGTTAACGACAATTCGAAATGATTAGGTAGGTACGTTCTGTAATTATATCTTGACACGCGACAACGTTTACGCGCGCATTATCTTCGGATTCCCTCGAGAGATTTTGGAATGCTTTTCTATTTATGAGGGGCGATTTTCCCGCTACTAGCCACACTCGTATATAGATGGTTATAGAGAAGTCAACCACCTAAAGGACATCGGACATACATGGAATAAATATCAGTCTGGGGTCAATAAAGCTAATATATACCTAAATGAAATGGAATATTGAAAGAAAGTTCGGGAACCGCTCATGTTGAGAACCTTACATCATTGGCAAAACACGTTATAATCTCCAAAATATTTGATCTCATTGGTATTTATATGAATAAAAAATTGAAAGATGAGAGTCGCTATAACCAGAAATAATAAAAATGGAATAAAATTAAAAATAAAGGGGGGCTTTTATTCGAGAAACGTCATTTTTCTGTGATTCTTGTTCGAAAGTTGTAAGTAGATATCTACAGCTGCTGCAATAACAGATAATAATGAACAAAAGATAAGGTAAAAAATTAAAGGCGGTCCCCATACAATAATAAAGTTTTGTTTTCCTTCCATCTTGATAATGGCTATACCTTTTGAGCAGGAGATACGTACGGAAACCTTCGTGTGCGAGTCCGACTCGTAATTGACCGGCTTTATTTTGTTGTGTTCATTATAGTTTTGAAGAAGTTTTAAGGACAAAAATCGGTATATTTACAAAGGAATGAAAATGAAAAATTAAGGCAAACTTCGAAGATCTTGAAAACACATAAATAAAAATAAAATTACCTACATTTGTTTTTCCTTTGGTATTATTTTGCGATCAATCCAATAGATAGGTTTGTCTCTTTCATTTGTTTACTTATACATTTTCAATAGATTTTCACAAATTCACAAAACGATTACAAATTTATTGAAATTTAGATATGTCTCTTTCAGGTCAGCTAAAAAAACGAAATATTGCAATTATAAACATTCATGAGATAGGTATTAAGAATACAATAAAAAGGTTTATAAATATTTGATTCCAACAAACAGGGAAACAGAATTAACAAAAAAAAAGGAGCCAACCAATTAAATTTATCCCAACAACAAAAAAGGTAAGCAATCATCGAAATAAGGTGCACGAACATGCCAACCCAAAAAAAATTCTCTATACACAAATTTCCGCCCGTCATCCTTTTGCCGACCAAATAAAATCGACCCATCAATGAAAAGAGAAGAGGATAAGAAGGAAGGACTATGGATCGAATAAACAAACTCTTCACTGTCCGTATATCTCTCAATATAAATAATTGATGTCCATCATTCGAACCATGTGGCATGGAAAGAACTATACTCCAACATTTCGTTTCTCCCTGCCCCCTCCTTTCGCCCCCAAATTAAACAAATTAGTAATATTACAAAATAAAACACGTTGTGGAGGGTGATGTAAATATTTAAAGAAGAAGGAAGCCCTTGTCTGTCATACTATGTACCTACTCTATAACGCTATTCCAGTCATATTATTAATATTATTATTGAAATAATGAGCCAGATGCTTTCGTTCACTGCTCGCTTATCAATAATTAAACTGGTTAAACTTAGTATTCAATCTATAGTTGAAGAATTTCACTTCAATTAACAATGTCATTGAGTATAACTACAAAATATTGTACAGTGTGAACTACATTTTTGAATTCTGACTATTTGTGTTAGAGACATGCGTAGACTTTGATATTAAATATAACTTTTCCATAAAAGAAAAGAGAATTTAGAAAAAAGTTATTGGAATAAAATCCCTTATGTCCCATCTCATATGTGATTGATATTACTTACATATTTAACAACAGTTTAATCGCGGTATAAAACAATTATATCTTTATCTAGGGGATAAAAAAATCTCAATTATTTATAACAATAGTAAGTATACGATGAGGCGTACTGAGCCTTGTCTTGACTATATTTCAGTACTGAGATCAAGACAATGTCAATACAACAGTTATGTATTAGTGAGGTTGAATATTAGTCAAATTTGAAACTTATCAGTTAACTGTTCGAAATCATTGTCGGATTTCTCTGTACTTTATTCCATACTGTACAATTTAATAATAATGTGTTCTATTCTCCAATATTATTTGCGATAATTTAACTTTGATTTGTCCTTGTGTGACTGAGATACTCCTAATTTCAATAATTAATATGGACGCTAGTGATTAACAGTTGAGTAAATTGGTAAACAATCTCATTGCTCTGTTAATTTGCACGAGACGAGCTTGGCGATAAGTTGATCTTTAATAATTGAACAACTAACGATTGTGATAATTGATCGGATTTGGTAGATAGAATATTCTTTATTATTGTGTAATCAAAGAAAAAATAATAATAACGTGTAAGACACTGAATTTTTCAGATATACCTACCTAGTCGAAAGATGATAGAAGGCTTCAGATTTATAAATAATAATTTTGTATGAAGCATTTTAATAATACTAAAATATACAGAAATTTACAGAATGATTTTGATTGGTAGTTGAATTTGTAGCTTCAAATTCAAATAGACACTATGAAAATTATTGATCTGAGATTACTTAATTGGAATTTTGTCGGTGAAGACGAATCAAAGAATATCATAAATCTTACAATTTCCACAATATTTGTTGTTTGTGTATAAATTTCATCAAATCTGTTACATTCAAATGAATTTAAAATAGTTCTGGTACAAATAATAATATATATATTTTGGACTTCAGACTATGTAAGAAAATAAGAAGATTCCAACAAAAAATATATAACAATATACTTACTATTTTATCGTCACATTCTTGCATGTAAGAAATATAGGAAATGTTTATCTTTATTTTTTTGTAAACAAGCTCCCGATTTTTGAATTAAGGTTCTCTTTCAAAAAGAGTCGGTTAACGTTTAAAAAGTCTCACAATATTTTCTCCTGAATGTAATGAACTTATGATTATTCAAACTACTACTTATGGGTATAATAATGTCATTAAACATTTTTCCTTACACTTCGAATGTAATTATAAAACAAAATAGATGTATTTTTAAACCGCACATTCTTGAACAAGTAAGTCTGAAACAATACCTACGGTCAATAAAATGCACCTATTTTAAAAAAATATATAAGAAAATGACTTTTGTTATCTATTAAAACTCTACAGAAAACACCAAATGAACGAAACTCTACTCTACTTATTTCCAACTTTCTCCTACAATAAATTATACATATGTATCGATTTTCCCTCTTCCAAATAAAATTCAATGTTAACATTTATTGTGCTTTCACCCTTATTCAAAAATACCTGTCTATTACTACTGGGTGCGTTTACAATTTTCCCCTATATGATCATTATACTAACATTAACATAGACAACGAGAAAAATAAGCGATTACCTTATTTTTACCGTTTTTAATTCCATTACCCTACACCTAACCGTAGTGAGTAGCAATAAAAATATCAAAATTAACAATGGAAACCATTTTTTCCCACCGAAAGCTAATCAGAAGTAGATTTCATTTATTGGTAGGTACAATTTAGACACAGAAGCAAATCACCAGAGCTAGTGAACACAAAACAAAACACATACGATGTTTATCTTCAACTTCGACATGTAGATGGCGTGAATGTATATATAGGTGTATATCACCAATCTACACATCTAGCGGGGGTGCGTCAACCACGCGAATCATCACGCTTATCTAGATCCGTTTTTTGGAATCGGTTTTGATGTTTGATTGTTTTCACGCGGCCCGCCAAGATCCAAGAAGTAGTTGAGAAAGTTTGAACGCTTCTGAAGTCAGACACGATTAAGTAAGAAGATGGAATGACGGAGTGATTTATGGAGCTAGTTTATTCGAGACGGCAAAAAACGAGAAATAGAAGAAGACGAAAAAATTAACTGACTTCGTTCCGTCTATATATATGCTATAAATTTCGTGATAGCATGGAAAGTTAGAGATATATGCTAACACAAATGAGAATATTTATCTTAGATTAAATGCATGTGAAAAGAGTATTTCGTGAAATCACATTATAGAGCATAAAATTAAATCTGAATAGATTTTGCAGTTTATTTTTATTTTATTGTTTAAATCTTGTCTTGGTCTATTTTAAATAGTTTATTTTTAGAATGAGACTGCCACAAAACTAATTATCAGAGGTATAGGAACTTTGAAACACGGCATCTATTGTGTTGTAGAATATCCACAATGATTTTTAGAAAGGATGTGGAAAACGAACGAACAGAACACAACGCACCTGCCAGTCTGCTGCTACTTTTCGTAGTTTTTTGTAATTAAATATAATTAATTTTTTCCACTGATATAATTTACATCTGACCATGAAGCTTACAAATAATTCGGTTCGGAAATTAATTAACCAAAAACGCGCGCGATACAGAAAACAGTTTCGCTCGACTTGATTTTGACTCATGTAGGTATTATTATTATTATTATAAAATCAAAAGAAAAACATCGCGTACGCATTTGATTGCTCGTAATATTTTGTCATGAAACTTTATATAAGTATCATAATTGAGTTTTTGTTACAGATTTCTAATTTCGAATGGAATACAACAATAATATTATGTGGAATTTGTAAAAAGTCTAGTCGAGTTTCGTTAATATATATTATATGGATATGATATAGTATAATTGTGCGTGAAAAAAACAACAAGGAAACAATTTCGATTTCTAAATTGCAGGAAAAAAGTTGTAAATCATGAAAACAAATTAGTTATCAATTTGGAGCTTTTGTTACAGCTAAGACAAAAAAACATCAAGGATATAATTAAAACTGAAGTATGGTAAATTGATACTTATATATTTTATTCACAGAATAAGAATAAAATTTTGATATCTACTTATCTAAATTTTAACCTTGTCCCATTATGGTTATTTGAGCAAGAAATGTATTAAGTAGGTACCTAATACAAATTCGAATCATCACTGAAAATCCAAATGATTTTTAAAAGCACATGTACCTACCTAAAATAAGGGGGACTATTTTACTATTTTGTAAGTTAATCGAGCCCTTTTTTGATCAGTAGAAAAAAAATCCTCTTTCGAATAATCAGAATCATGAAAATCAGTAAACTTTTATACTAAATGCAAAATATTCGATTTAAGGATGTAAAGACTAAATGCAAATATGATATATTTTTAAGGAAGAAATATTTCTTCTTATTTCAGAATTCGGTCAAAACAACCCTACCTACCTATGTTTTTTTGAGAACATCTACAATACATGTCACAAATATGTACCTATATTTTCTTAAATTTTATTCTTGATTCACACTCGAAATATCTCATCGATGGATCATTTTGAAAGTTGTTAGAAATGATTTCTTTTTCGATTTAAATCTTTTCAATGGAGCAATAGGTATTCGAACATTCGAAGTTGTGTTTTCAAATTTTACGTGTCTTTCTCAATTTCCAGATTTATGTTGGTGGTATAAATTTGTACTTAAACAAGAATAACAAGTAATTTCATTAAGCCAAGAAGATGGTGGACAGAACTCATAGGTATCAGGATGCGAACGAACAAATTAAAGAATCTGCTGTCTTTTAAATTACCTAATAACTGTAGCCTTGTTCTCTGTACATATCTTTGATAGGAAGAGTACGAATAGAAGAGAACGTCAAAAGGCTAAATATAATAACAATATATGGAAGGAAAATATTGAAAACCCAGTAAATTTAAGAAACTACCTATTAGGTACGATAATTTTTCGCATTCATATTCAAGTATCAATGTATAGGTATCTAGGTACATTCGAAATAAAGATGTTCTTAATCAACGGCGCACCCTAACCGTGTTTTTATACCTAAATTTTCTACCTGGTGAGATGGCATGCCGTAACAAAAGTTTTTGACTCTCTTCCTACCTACTTCGTTATTTGTGTTTTATATTTGTTTTGTTTGTCTCATCACATACACACACCGAAGACCGATTTCGAGAAATATTTGTTGCTACCGTTTAGTTGTATCTCTCCACAACTACTACCTGCCTCGATGCAAACGGTCATTCGTCAAATGGAAAACGGGAATGTCAGTTTTTACAGTGCGAAATAAGCGCTTCAACGGATAACATTACGTGCAAGTTTTATCTACTTTATTAGTTTGAATATTCAATAAGAGTGAGTATTGAAGAGGAGTTTGTTTAGATCAGTATCTAGGTAGTTCTTAAACTTTGTTGGTGACGGAACCCTTTTATTCTTCAATGTAAACTTTAAATTTAGATTAGGGCAGATTTTTTTTGTTGCAAGAATAAAAATGAATGCATGAAAACAATACTGCGCACTCCACTGGTATCAACGATAATCATTGTTTCTCAGCGCCCCAATTATGTTGAGGGGGTTGATATAATATTATATTGAAGGGGGTGATTTATCATTAATTTAGTGGTTGTTGTAGATCGGTGATTCATGGTACCTAGTATATATAAAAGCTTATGGCGACATCTTCAGTGAAAATATGGAATTTGGGCATCTTTTCATGAATTTTGCAGAGTAATCGGATTATGAGTGTAAAAGGGCGAAAATGAGTAATAATAAGAGAGGGGTTGGGGAGAAAATAATTATATTGCATGATTCATTATTACTTAGGCACTCCGGAGGATATTATTGATTGATTCGGTTGACGTCATATTTGACTCTATTTGTTGTTGTGATTATTAGAAAATATAATTTTATAAGTTTATTTTATATAGAAGTAGATTTTTATACTACGAGATAAATTCGAAACACAATTGCAAACATTTGTGTTTAGTGT
The DNA here is from genome assembly GCA_958507055.1 of Crioceris asparagi. Lineage (NCBI taxonomy): Eukaryota > Metazoa > Arthropoda > Insecta > Coleoptera > Chrysomelidae > Crioceris > Crioceris asparagi. The sequence continues at coordinate 13,262,417 of OY293830.1, read as the reverse complement.
TTTTATTCAACCATTCATAAGAGTTTAGGAAAATATGAAAATATAAGTGTGAAGAAAACAATCTCAAGTTGATCGAATGATAAGGTATCTAATATTACACATTTTCATTTCACAATCATTTTATATGAAAATTAAATAAATTGAGTCAGGTATATGTATATTATACCTATATTATAACATACCTTCATGATTTGAGATTTCTACTGAAGTTAAGAATACATAGGTATTTAGATATTTATTTTTGCTAGGACTGACAAAGTCTGCGGATACATCAAGACAAAACCTCCAGCGAAACCTACTAGATATGCGATCAGGTACTCATTCATTATTAAAAAAATACTGATGCTATTTTGAATAATTATGATATCTACATATTTTCAATGAAATGAGAGGCGTTTGATGTTTTTTGTTTGTTTGTGATGTAATCTTGAGAATTCAGGATAATATGGAAATATTTTTATAAGCATTACAAGTTTATTAGATGGTAGGGTTTACTTACTGATACATATTACAAATTTTTATTTCTCAATCATTTGGTATAAATAAATTAAGTTTATTCGTTTTTAGAAAAATAGATGAGAATTAAAATTTAATGGATGTACTTTTAAAATATATCAAGACCCAACGTATTTCGTTTTTGTAGGTTTAGAAAATTATATACCTACCTAATATATGCGTTTTTTGATTGTTACACAGCAAAGATGTTTTTTTATGAAATCATCATTTCAAGATTGCAGAGCATCAAATAAAAAAGTCAGAACTATAAGACTAAAATAAAAGAATAAGATAAAAGACAGCTTAGAAATGAGAAAGTACAAGTAAACATTGGAATTAAATTTTAAAAAATAATTTCTCAAATTTCATGGTTAAACGCGATTTTCACATAAATATCTTCTTACTAAACTTTCTAGTAATGAATTTCACCTCTATAGAAACGATACCTTTTGACATTTAAGTTTATCATCGACTAAAATTGCCTCTAAATTTGTTGATAACTTGATAGGCATTCAGTTTTATTCAAAGAAACTAAATAATTCTAAGCTACTCACAAAAAATCATAGGTACTGGATTTGTTTTAAAAGAAGAATTAGGTAGGTACAGGACTCACATTATTGTTAATATAGCTTAGAGCCGTAAAATAAATATGATAAATAATAATAAGTTCTAGATTCATTTTAAATGTGATTTTACTTGAAAATAATGTATGAAATCACATTTCGCATTTTACGTCAAAATAAGCTATACTTTCCCTCCAAGTATCAACCCAAAGATACGCCGCTGTGTCTGCCCTTCACAATACTAGGCGATTTTTGTATAATCGTGGTGTCTGTCGTTTGGACAGCACAGGGCTTTCGCTATTCACTGCCCTTGCGTGTATATGCTTGTGGGTAAGTGTCACTTATTTACCTTTTACATATATACAAAGCCTACTAGGTATGTATGTACTGTCCCTGCTTGTAGGTTAAGTTTTTGTCTTATTCATGAGGACGCGACCACACCGACTGACCGACCCCGACGAGGACTATTTTCACGTCAATCAGGCAACATCCGGAAAAACCACCACTCTTTCCATGTTGTCGTTTTGTGTTATTGCTGTCTTGTCCCACCCCCTCTACCTTGTTGGATTATACAATGAAATATTCAAGAAGGGATCGTGACAAATTAGGACTAGTTAATAATTTGAGCGAAGGATGATTTAAGGATAGGTATACCATATTACGTTGTTAAGTAACCCTAATGTCTCCTGTTTATATATTCCTTTTGATGTAAAGGATAATTTTGTTGAAACTTTTGACACAAGACTATGTGATTCATTTATTTAATATGACTATTGTCTATGTATTATAATTACCGTTCTTGAAATTCCTCTTGTGTCATTTAAATAGGTAGGTATTTGGGAAGAGTCAGCTTAGAAATTTGTTGTTTGATTACAAGCATTTCACGTAGAGATAAACATGTTGCCATCTCCCGCCAAAACATTATCTAACTTTGTGTAGGTATATAGGTATGTATGGCCACACCTTTTTGAATTCAGGGTCCTTAAAGATAAGCACACAACAAACAAACACAATGTTTAGACTGTACCGGTCTCGAAACTCAAGTGTTTCGCTTGTCTTTTGATAAGTAGTTTGTGCACTTTTAACGAATTTTCATGTACTTTTTGAGGTATTGTAAATATGTTTGTTGTATTTGCAACTGTTTTCTAAAAATAACTGAATTTGAAAAAAATTGCAGAGATAAAATGAAAGATTTTTGCTAGATATGGGGATTCGTTTCTATTTGAAGAGCTATGTTTGAATTTTAACGACTTTTATGAAAAATATATTCATGGATTATTTGATTTTATATTTGAACTTTGATTAAGAGCATTTTTATCAAATATTTTTACCAGAAAGGTAAGTACTTACTAGGTACTTAGGTAGGTACCTTTTTATTTAAGCTGAATTTAAAGTATTCAATCTTGTTATTAATCGTAAAACGAAATGTTTATTAACTAGGTAGATAAACCTAGTTATTTGATTAGCAATTTTTCCCAATTCATTTTTTCTCAACCGAAATTTTTGGATTTACCTATTTACACTAGTTGTCTCTGTTTTTTGACAAGAAGAAACTGAGCTTTACTTAGGTACCTAGGTAATTGTTTCAAAGAAGAAATAGTTTATCGTGTAGGGTCTTCATATTTTAGATTGAACATAGGTACTACTTATGTCAAACGAATCGGTTGTAATACCTAGGTATTTAGTTGAATTTCTAACTAAATGTTTATCCTTGACAATGGACGTAGGTACCTATCTACCTATTATACCTATATAACTTAGGTAGGATTTTGTTTTGAAATACATGGAATTAACGCGAGATTATCAATTTCCACTGTTTTATCAAAAATTAGTAATACACAGTTGACTAATTGAGATTAGGAATTGATTTATTACCTATACCACGTATTTTTATCATATTCATGACCAAACTAAAGAAATAATTTATTTGTCTCTGAATTGGATTATTTATTATTGGACTCTAAAAATTTTCTGCCGAGCTTATTTAGGGTTTTTACTCGGTGAGAATCACTTTTTAATAGTAACTGCAGATTACGACAATAAATCCGTTTGGTCTCAGTTCGCAAAAGAAAAATCCTACCTATATTTGACATTAATATTCCTCTAAAACTGAAATCTTTAGTTTTTTTATAAACACTTTGATGTTCCGTTCTTACGTTTATTCACTCTCAGAATTAATATCAGTAGGTACCTACCTAGCAGTAATCTTTACACTTTTCCTGAAGTTAACATTTTCATTCACAAATATCAATTGTTCTTATAAGAGTCCTACGACTTTAATTATCTTTTCCCTTCTTGAAGATTCCGATTTCAATACACTCACTCATAATTTGTATTTTGAACTTTTTTTGAATATCACATCAACCGGTCTTATAAGATTCTTACAACCTTTCTTAGGTATCTTCTACATACCTGCCGATTCCGAATCCAGGACATAAAAATTTGCATTTGCTTTCTTTCAAACACTCTATCCACGCGTCTTGATCTAGATCAACCCCTAGGAAATAATCACGAGAAATATATGCAAAATCACGACGCAACCCCATCTCTCAAAACACGCACGTGCCTATCAATGAGAAAGGAACACATGAGGTATAAAAAAACGCGAGTAGGTACCTAACAAATGAATAAAAAAATTTACATACCTGTGTGCATTCCTACAGGAGCAGTTTATATCCACAAAAGCACGGGAGTAGTCACTTTTTACAATTTTATTGGTCAACACACACAATCATATCACAATATAAAATATTAGAGATGATGACGAAAATATAATCCAATCAACACTGGCACTGGAATTATAATAATAACAAACTATCCTTAACGTAGAATATATTGTATAATAATAAATAACACTAGGATAATATTGAAGGTCTTCGACTTGTAGTAGTATAGTTGTACAGGTGGTGATGTTTCAAAAGTTCGGAACGATCGTTGGGCGAAGTATAGTAGTGAGATATAATAATTAAAAGCGTGTGAAAGATGTATATATATAATGTATAATCACTGGACGAGGACCAACAACGTCGTCCTACCGTGTTTGAGCGTCGACTGTTTTGTGCATAATGTTGACAGCCAATGAGGGGCGGGCCCTGGTGGGGATACACGCCCCCACCAAAGGCGCTACCTGGCCCGAGCGTGGGGCAGGAGTGGGGACGACGGTTGAACGAACGTCGCCGACGACTCGATTTGTGCGGTGTGTGTGTGTGTGTGAGTGCGTCCCTTTGCAACAATCCCGAGAGTTTTTTCCGTGTACACCGGCTCTCCTCTTCTTCTACATACACATTATTAGATATGCCTCTCTTCATCTCCTTATCTCTCATTTGGCGGGATAGAGAGTGAGAAAAAGAGTTCGGGCGACTTCGGCGGCGGCGGCAGCGCGATTTTGTTGCTGGCTGGCCCCATTTTACCACCGTAATAATTAAGACATAAGATAGGTAGACTGATTGTTTATAATTTATAAGCCTTGAAGTTACCCAAATCGAAAACTGATATATCTACAGACTAATGTGTGACAGTGTTATCCATTTGTCGCGAATATATTTTTGTTATACCTAAGTACCTAAATCTAATAGGTCGGGATATATCATCAATCATCGTGCATAAGTGAAAAAGCCCTAACATCACCGATTGATATGAAGTGAATTCACCGGATCTTATTAGGATAATTTTATGTTTGTTTAACAGTGCAAGTGATGAAATTTTATAGAAAATTATCAGAATACATGTGATCAATTTATCTGTAGTTTCTGAGAAAGAGATGTAGATATGTTGAAAGAAAATTCGTAAATATTGCACATAATATTTCGAATGCAATCTCTGTTGTTTCTACGCTTTCCACAAGATACCTGATTGTAATTTAGTATGATCAAAAGATTGTCTCTTTGCAAAATGTTTCCGGATTTCCATATAAAGTAACCGTATTTTACTTCACCGCTTCCTTACTTTATACACTTTTCTATTGGGTAGGTACCTACAACAAGACGGCCGTACTTTTAAGCTAAAAGAAACAGCCTTCAAATTATGGCTGCTTTTTGGGAAACCGATGCTTTAAGTGACGAAAAGGTATTGGTATTGAAAATTATTGGAAGCTTTGGTAAAGGTGGCAGTTCTTCTGAGTGCGTTTAAGTATTTGATTTTATTCACACCAAGTCTGAGCCAAAATATATTTTTCTCTACCTATTCAAGTAGGTAATTACTTATAATATAAAGAAAATTATTGCTCGTATGTCCTTATTTAGCTGATCGATATGTAGTGAAGTGTTACATCTACAGTTTGTTACAAATTGTAAGTGAAGACGCTACATCAAAATTCATTTTTCTGGATAAAATGATGATATGAGCGCCTAGGCGATCATAAAAAATAATTAGGTAATAGGTAGGAGGTACGAACGAATAGATACATTTTCAATAAACAAGAATGATTTATCGGTAAGTGCCTACTTACTTACGTCAGTGAATAATCCGGTCAAATCCGTTCCAATTTGTTCAGTTCCCAAATACCTAGGTAGGTAGGTAGGTGCCTACCTACTCATTTGAGAACTTTTTAGTTGCTCCAAGGGGCCAAGGGTAAAATGTTGTTACTCTATTTTCGATTATCTCTTAAAGGTATTACTCGATTTGTTGAATGAGTGATAGATTTGAGGTTAGATTATCATAAACAAAACTTGCCGGTAATATCATTCTCAGAACAAATGTTTGCTTGTCTAGTGTTTTGATTTTGATCTAACGTAAAATATTGTCCCAATTTGCGAAAGTGATAAGGAAAAGTACCTACCTAAGTCATTTAAATTGATTTTTCATAAACCTGGATGTTGCGCGAAAATAAAAGAAGATGCACATATTTCAACAGGAATTTTAATTTGTTTCCAACTTGTCGCGAAGGTATTTTGATGGAGATGATCTAATCATCTGATTCTCTCGAATTTAGGTACCTACCTATATCTACCTATACCTACCTAGTATATAAGTAAGTGTAAAGTCTAAAGTGAGAAAGAAGTAGGTAGTTACTGAAAAGTATTAGGTACTTAGAAGTTTTGGTTTTTACCGATTCAAGTAGTTTTTTTTTGCTATTATTTCATATCAGTCATCTCATATCGCCGATGAAGTGAATTCATAGAGTGTTTATACCGTACCTTATTAGGCTGAAGTGTAATTGACAAGTTATTGTCTGTTTATACTGCAAGTGATAGATAAAGTTTATGAATACGAATAAAGTGTCAAAAATATTATCGTTACGAAATATAAGTACCTACGAAATCCGGACAAATCTTTTATATTTTCAGATATTTTCTATAGGTAGTTACCTAATGTTGTTCAGATGCTCCAAGAAATCAATCCAACTTATATTCATCATAGGTAGGTATATTAGGTACCTAGTTACTCTGTTTTCGGCTACTCCTTATATTTTTTGAAGGAGTGATATCTTCGAAGTTAAATTCAGATATACCTACCTATAGGGTGTTACTATCAGCTAAAATACCTTCTTTTCTAAAGTAATTTCTTGGTAAAAAGATTCGACACATATTATATCTAAGAAAGGTAATGATTTTTTCTGGATTCTATGGACTTCATCTTTTTTCTTTGTTGCTTCTCTTTAGGTATATCAGTTCATCTTTTATGGAAGAAAGTATATAAAAGGATAACATTTGACATAGTTAATTTAACAGAGAAAGAAATATCTAATCATGAAAATAGTCCAACTTTTATGTTCACTTGACAAGATATGATTGGCAGAACTGATAGTTAGGTATCAAAATTTTCCTCCTATGTAACGCAAAATTAAGCCAAAAGAAAGTTGTTTCTGTGAAGAAAAAATTACTTCATCTGGAAGATTTTGGATAATTAGAAAGATTATAAATTATTGTAATCTATGTACTAATTGTTATTAGGTAGTGTGGATTCCATACTAAGGTATTCTTTCTATGGAAATTAACCTGGCCGGTTTTTCAATAGAGTTTCATTTGTGGATAACAAGTCAAGAAAACATTTTTGGATCATTCTAAATAAATATTAAATAAATATTCTTGTTTTTCACTTTCCATATGAGTAGGTCTCTTCACTTCCCCTGAAGGAAACCTCAGCCATACGTAACAAAACGCACGTTTATACTTTTCTTTACATAGGTAGGTATTAGGTATAGGTACTCAAAGGATATCTAAGTATGTGTAATTGGAATAATGTCACGGCCCTTTTTTCATCCATATGTATAACAATTTACACGGTTTTGCATATATTGCCTTAAGGAGATAGTATGCAAATGGTATAAACTAACGCGTGCTTACACCTTATTTATAAATACATGGCATATACATGTATTTATAGGTACATAACTATGTTGTTGTGTGTTTAAAGGGGTTGAGAATTATTGCAACTGCACACGGATATAGGTGATATAATGCTATAGATATTGAAATGAAGGTGTTCTGCATACATCACAATCCAACGGTTCATTTGAAGAGCACGAGTCTATTATACTTATCTATACCTATATTTAGAATTAGAATAGTATCTACCTATTCCGAGAGCTATTCTTATTGCTAGAAATACATGTTAATATTATTTCAGTAATAATGAGAAATAGCTACTACGTATATAAGTTGTTAAATTATTAAACCTATGTATCTCGAGTTCTCAATATGCGTCACATTGGTTGAATTGATATGAAAAAAACCTACATATGGAGATCAACAAAGGTATTCAGAAGAAGTAAGCGCGGACCTCTGCACACACAGAGCTGGAGTTTAGCTCCATTCGTAAAGCGTAAAGTTCAGCACCATATGAGTCTGTCGAAACTGTGGTGAAATTTTAACAGCATGGTCATGTTTTAAGTACCTACCTATACCTATAAGAAATTTTGAAGCTCTGCAATTCTAATAAAGGAGGAATTACACAATTTGCTTGTTTGCTTTTCTAAGAATAATGTACCAATTTGCAAGTAACAGAAGACTGATTCTGTTCATTCTTTCATCATTCGTCCAAAGGGGGTAAAAGATAAAATTTAAGTACATCAATTTTGTACATACTTGATCTAATTTTAGAAGACGAATGGGTTTCTAAGTATCTATACAGGTATTTTGTTTATGATGATCTCTCTTAAACACAATAGTTCGATTCCTAAAAACTGGTCTTTAAATAGACAAAAAAAAACGACTGGACACGCAGGTAAAAACTTTCACTTTTGATATCAGTCGGACAAATTGTTGATAGCTCAGTAAATATACCTATCCTCGTACCTATCCATATTCTTATTTTCTGAGTGATAATATCTTAAGTAAAAAGTAGATTCAGATATTAAAGAAAGGAATTTGCAAAGTCATAGGTAGCTAGGTCAAATAAGTTGGAAACCTATGTACCTACGTATATATATATAAAATAAATTAGCTAGTTACATCTTAGAGTAGATTCTTGAATGCTAACAGAAATAAATAAATAGATAGATACATAGGGAATAAATAAAATATTGAATTATTATTTTGCATGTTCATTCCTTGATATCATCCGGACACAAAGTGCGATGTGAGGCTGCGTCGGTGAAAATGGCTATAAGAATGCTGTTTGGAGTTGGATGCCGGGAAGATTTTTTGACCGACTTCTAAACAGAGGAGGTATACAATTCGACGGTTCGTTTGATTTTTTTTTTTTTGAATTTACATATCTTGACTACAAATAGAAAGGTATAGTGTACCGATACTTTCTGGTTAGTCGTAAAGATCTAAGTACGATTCAGGACGCATAATAGGTAGATATCTACTTCCTGACCAATTGACCACTTAACGCATTCTAGACAGTAACTTGACTGTCAAATGTAAAATTTATTATAAAATACCTATCAATGTCAGTCGATGCAAGAAGTTTGAAAACAATTTTAATTCACATTAAGGAGACCTATAAGCACCGCACGTATAACAAAAAGAAGAAGTTATTAAAAGGAGCACAAATATATTAAGAAGGCATTAGAGAACAATCTAGAATTCCTACCGTTTTCTTCCGTATCTCAGAAATTATAATAAAAGATTTATATTTCGAAAAGACTGGGCCTCACTCATAGTTTACAGGAAAACCTGAAAGAAATCCTAAGGAGGAAACCCTCTCCACATGTAGGTTTGATACGCACTTATTCGTTTCTCTCATAAATAACGCATAATGAAAGTAAAAAATGAAGAATTTATTAGCTTTTGAGCTCATATCTACTATCGGTAGGTCCTAGAGAGACTGTTGACTTTTCACTTCAACTATCATAATATTATATTCACTTGTAGAAGACAGTGAAATGGAAAAAAAAAACGATGAAAAGAAACATCACAGTTGTTGTCAATTGATTCAAGTCGTCATGCTCTCTCTCGCTCTTTCTCTGCTCTTTCCTTATTGGTAGATAGGTATATTGGCATCCTGCGCAAAGATCCAAAAACAACAGCAACAACCAACGTTTATATGCCATCCTACATGTACCAAACACGTCGTAAACGTATGCAAAGGATATGCATAAACATATACCGTGCGAATCACTCGAATAGGATCATAGCAAACTGAAATCGGCCATCCCTATTAGCTAAACGATAGCTGATCGTCCCAGACATATGGGTCTAAGAAACGATTTCATGAAGGAAATTAATTCAAGTCAAACCCGATAGTTTTTCGATGATGAATACTTTGTAACAATATTACGAAACACACACACATACACAGTTGCAAAATATTTCTGGAATTAAAGTAGTGTGGTAGGTAGTTATATGTATAAATATTGTTTTTAACATTTGCAGGATCTAGGATAAATATAAAAATAACAAAAATGTTTTCTTTTATATTCTAATAAACCTCACGCAAGCACTAATCATCCATTAACCAAACAAGGTATTAAATATAGACATGGCTTCCATAAAACACAAATTAAAAATTTGCATGTTTTTAGAAACCGGAGAGCACAATCATTGAGTGATTAGACAACTTGATATTTGCCGGATACTTCGTTTTTGTAATGTCAAATAAAATGTTGCTCTTGAAATTGTTTTGATGGAAATTTTCATTGCATGTTCTAAGAACAACCTCCCAAAGTTTTATTCTAGATTTTGGATTTCCTGCTGAGCTAACTTAAGCTAAACTTAGTTTTACTCGAGGTTTTACTTAACTCCGTTTTGAAAGCAAATGGTGACCTCGTCCCTAATTTATTTAGTAACTTCTATATACTGTTTCTATTCCGGTGATTCGTTCTGTATACCCAGCTTGCTAAGAACAACCCCGCGCGCTCCCGTCGCCATCATCATCATCATCATCATATCATGGCACACTAGAAAGAGATAATATCCATCCTTTCCCAGATCCTCTGTACCTATAGAGCTAGAAGAGCTCGGAATCCATATCGGTCCAATCTAGCAGGGCTATGTAAGTCATCTATTGGCATGTGTGTATGTATGTATATAAATATTTTAAAAGCAGCAACTCCATACTGCCATATAGACACACACTGCTTGCTGTTGGCACTGTTAGTTATGGCCGGCTACGACGCCGTACACGACTCCACAATGCTATTATTTACACAGGATACAGGATTCCAGTTTGCTCGTTTGCCATCTCAGAGCGCGCATAACACAGCTGCGTTGGTCGCGAAGAGGTGGATGAAGGAGGTTGCGGCTCTTTTTTCTCGCGTGCGCGTTTCAAGGACTAGACTATGTCGTCCTTTGGTTTTGTCGCTGTACCAGGGTTGATTTGTAATGGTATGGGTTTAACAATTTGACCCACAATAAAAACTTCACAGTAAATTTCACATAATCGGAAGAAAATCTAAATTTCGCATAACTTTTTCTGAAAACTTTGAGTGAACACTCATGTTGAAAATCTTTGAGAGATGAGGAGAAAGAAATGATAATTATTAGTATACTTTTTATCTTAATATCTTCTGAACTGTTAATATGAAAATTTAGAAAAAACTTTATTTGCTCATAGTAAAATTCATTACTTGAAAATTTTTTCTTCTAATTTTCTAATTTCAATTTTTGGTTTGACAAAGTGCACATTTTCTGCAGATATACATATACCTAAACAAAAAGGTGGCTGAAACATAAATGAATTCTTATTATAAGTATTCTTGAAACCCACTGCGCTCAGCATTTCCTTTTGAATTTCAGAGTTCCGATTTTTTAGGAGGTAGAACCACAACTGATAAATCCACTCTGCACAAATAACGATCGTGCTTATAACAAATAGTACCTTTGATGTGAACGAAATCGACATCGGACGTCGAACAGATGTCAACATTAATTTTGGGTTACAGCAGTGGCACAAATACTGCACGTCACAGATTCTACCTTACTACCCTATTTGAGTATGTCTATTTTCTCCCAATCTACGGAATAAAATTGTTAAGATTGTTCATATCCACGGACTAGTCATAAGTAAATAGTAGGGAAAACTAAGATCTCAAAAAAGTCACCTTATTCGCGTTAGCCCTACTCGCACTTGAACATATTTTTGACCGACTTCAAGAAAGGAGGAGGTAGGTATACAATTCGGTTTTACCCACTTTTATGTTGTATGGCTGTTCGCGCGAGTTAAGTTTCAATGACCGAGAAATACCTTTTTAAAAAGATTTATTTCACATTCAAGTATACAATTACAAGACAAGATTATATCTAATCTGAGAACAAGTATTACATGGCTTTTATAGTTTAACAAATGAAAGATCAGCATTTAGTTGTAATATGATCATCAGAGACGTTGTGGAGCTGTGTCTGGCTACATGACTCCTCCCCTCTAGGTTTGAAGCACGTCCTCGTGGTTCGACTTAAGGATTGATCTAGGTAATTTTCTTTCTTCTAATGGAATTTCGATGATAGCAGATGGACTTGGTCTCCTTGATGGTAGAATATTTATTTTTCTACTTATCAGGTAAATGATGGTAAAAATGATGATAAGTACGATGCAGGCAAGAGTGATTCCAAAATGTCCTTGGTGGAACTCGATTGGAAGTAATTTGGGCTCTTCATATAGGGGTATCATTTTAGTTGGATCGTCTAGGTGGAGTGGTTTGACATTTAACCTATGTTTAATTTTTGATGGTTCTTGGTGACTAGGCCATTCTTGTGAAAATGTTTTATTTGAACCTATCCATGTATACTTTTGAAACGAATACGTGCAGTCTGTGTTCCCTAGAATAGCATTACATTTTGAAATTTTAACAGACTTAAAGGATTTTGAGCAATCTTCATTGATGTCTTCTGGTTGTTTTGTACATATGATTGTGTTTCCATTCGATAGTTGAGTAAATAAAGTAAAATTATTATCAACAGTGGCAAAATTGCATTGTGATAAATCGTCTAGGCTGCAGAGGTCTTCATGTGGCACTTTTTGGCAGTACCAGAGAGAGAACGTTTTAATGCAGTCTTCGTTGGTCCATTTAGTTGATCCTTTTGAGTTGAGTGCAAATGTATGGGGTGGTATTAGGATATTGTTATGGGTACTAGGAATAGGAATTATTTTGGACAGATGGTATAATTCATTGGCCAATATAGGTATTTTCAAAGTACAAATTAGTGTTTTTGTAGTAAACATAAGATTAATTTTGGTGATCTCTAATAAAGTTGGTATGTCGGGAGCAACTTCAGTGTGGGAGTGAATCGATTTAAGATAATTGAAAATTTCTTGTAGTTCCCGTTGGTTAATCAATTCAACATTAAGTATACCTTGATTACTAAATGATATAGTTCTCAAGAGTCTCTGGATGTAATTTCTTAAGTTTCGAATCTGTTCTAGTTCTATATGAATAATTATTTCACTATTCAGTCTATCCTCTATATCAGATAGATCTTTATAAACATTTTCTGCATGTGCTTGAATTTTGAGTAGATCTTTTTGCCATCTTTCAGTTATTTGACCTGCTAGTGTATGTAGTTTGGAGATTTCAGTCATTAACTTCTCTTCGTTGGAATTTATTCTCATAAAATTATTTTTTATATCAATTAAATCATTTTGGTCTAGATTACCTGAAATATATCTAATAGCTGAACCTAAGCCATCGAACAGACTTCTTTTCTGATTTTTGTCAGGGCGGGAGTATATTCTTAATTTGTTGATATCTTCGGATAGAAGGTCAATGTCTCTTTTGTAAGTAGTTAGTAAATTAGGTTTGTCATTTTTAACTTGATTCATTATAGGTATTTGATTTAAAGATAATTTAGCATAAGTTGTTTCAATACTTTCTATACTTATTGTAAAATAAACTTTGTGGTAATTAACTTTATATTTAGCTAAGCCTAAGTCGTCTAAAATGTATCCAGGGGGGTCAATTGGTGTCAGCTGAAGTGCCTGGTTGGTGGTTGTCAGTGTCATTGTCAATCTGAAAACATTTGGTGTTTTTGATCATGTGCTTACTAATTTTCTTTCCTTTTTGTGAGATAAGAGTTTGTTCATTTGATTTGTTTGGGTCTAGAAGCACTTTCTTGTATTTAGGTTTAATCTTATTTCTAGGTTCTGTATTCAGATATACAATATCGGTCTTAGGAATTTTTCCGGTACGTTCTGTATTTACTTTTTCTAAGTGATTTGTTCGTTTCTTGAGTTGTTTTTGATATAGATCGTTATAGAAAGGGATGATCTCTTGTTTTCTGTGTTCATTGTAGTCCTGAAATATTTGCTTATCTAGGTTGATCTCATGTAGATTGAGGTTTTCATATGGGCCATAAAGTAATGAAAATGGTGTGAAATTCGTTACTGAATGAACAGATTGATTGTATATTAGGATCGCGGTGGTAAGTATATCCGTTGTACTTTCTTTTGATTTTTGCCTAAGGATACGCAATTTTTCTATTAAAGTAGAATGTGCTCTTTCTATTGGGGAATTCCCCGTATGAGCTTGAGGTGTGGTGTAGTGAACTCGAATTTGGAACATGGACATGAATTCCTTAAAAGTTTCACTAGAAAATTCTTTAGCATTGTCACATGTTATTTGTGATGGATAATTGTGATGAGAAAAGTAATGTCTTAATTTGCTAAGAATAGTTATAGAATTTGTGTCAGGAAGTTCATATGCTTGAAGATATCTGGTAAATAAATCGATTATTGTTAAGAATCGCTTATTTTCAACAAAAAATGTATCTATGTGAATTATTTCGAAAGGTCTTTTGGCTATAAGTGGACCGGAAAATGGAAATTTTCGAGGATTTCGATCGTATTTCGAAGTAAGGCATAAATCGCATTTATTAATATGATTTGTAACAAGATCCTGAATTTTTGGGAAATAGTATTGGGACTGAAGATGTTTTATTGTTTCAATTATTCCATTGTGGGTATGTGAGTGATAATCTGAGATTATCTGTATCTGTTCTTCTTTGTTAAGTATGTCCTCTAAAAACGTATTGACTTTAATGATTTTAACGTTGGGCTCAAATATTTCTGAACATTTTCTGTACGCTGATTGAATAAGGTTATCATCTGGGCAGTAGATGTAGTATGTTTTCGTAGGGTCTATTATTTCATGAAACATATTGCCTAGTACAGTTTCGTCAAGTCCTTTTCTAAATGTCAAAGTATATCTATTTTTACCAAAAGGTTTTGTGAATTCAATATCATTCTTTTCACCATATTTCAGTAGAATCTGATAATGGGTAGAATTTAAAGATTTCTCAGATATTGGAAAATTAAAAACTGGATTTTCTTGTGCTGTATGTCTGGTTTCACCTGAATCATTGTTGCTTATTTTCTCATCATCATCATTTTGTATACTGGATTGATTTGAGAAAGGGTTGGCGTTTAAAATATTATCCGCTTCACTATTTGTTATGGATAAATTGGATTCTGAGCCGAATGTTGGTAGTATTGATAAAAGGTCGGTATCTCTATCCTGATCATTTTTTATTAAGTCTAAGTTTTTCTTTGCGGTATTTGTGGGTGGCTTGACTACAATATCGCTGATGATGTTTATTTTTGGGTCTTTTCGAGCAGATTTTATAAGTGCTAAGTTTTTTCTATTGCGTTTGTTTGGTATGGTCTTATCTATAGCATTTATTTCAATTCTTGAAAGAGCATCGGCAACAAAGTTCTCTTTTCCTTTTTTATACTTGATTTCGAAATTAAATTCCTCAAGTTTAAGTTTCCATCTAATAAGTCGTTGATTCGGTTCTTTTAGTGAGTGTAACCAAACCAAAGGTTTGTGATCGGTTTCTATAACAAATTTCCTGCCAAATAAATATGGGCGGAAATGTTTACAGCTATCGATGATTGCGAGCAGTTCTTTCTCAATAGTACCATAATTTCTTTCAGCGGAGTTTAGAGTTCTCGAGTAAAATGCAATAGGGTGTGAATTTTGGGAAATAACACTACCTATAGCCACGTTGCTAGCATCTGTTGTTAAAGTGAAAGTTTTTGAAAAATCCGGGTATGCAAGAACAGGGGCGTTACAAATAATTTGTTTGCATTTTTCAAATGCATTAATATATTCCTGATCGCTCGTATTGATTTTAGTATTTTTCTTAAGGTATTTATTGATTGGGTGGGAAATTTTGGCAAAGTCTTTGATAAATTTGCGGTAATATGAAATCATACCGAGGAATGATCTTATTTGCTTTTCTGTTTTTGGAAGGGGGAATGACTGAATTGCTTCAATTTTATCTGGATTGGGTTTAATTCCATTTGGGGTGATGATATGTCCTAGAAATGCTACTTCTTTTCTAAGGAATTCGGATTTGTCTAATTGAATTTTCAAATTGTGGTTCTGAAGTTGTTGAAAAATTTGTTTAACATGAAGAATATGTTCTTGGAGTGACCTAGAGAATATAACAATATCATCCATATAAACGAAGCAGAACTTATATAGAAAGGGTCGTAAAATTGTATCCATAACCCGCTGGAATGTTGCTGGAGCATTCTTAAGACCAAATGGCATACGAGTATATTCATAATGGCCATTATCAACAGTAAAGGCTGTTTTCTCAGCAGAGTCTGGATGAATTTCTATTTGGTGGAATCCCTGGGCAAGATCTAGTGTCGAAAAGTAAACACATCTGCCAAGATTGTCGAGAATTTCATCAATTCTAGGAAGAGGGTATTTATCTTCGATGGTTTTTTCGTTCAATTTCCGGTAGTCGATGACCATACGGAATTTTCTTTTGCCGCTAGAGTCTAATTTTTTTGGAACAATCCAGACAGGAGAACTATAAGGCGAAATACTGGGTTTTATAATCTTATTGTCTAGAAGTTTCTGAATCTGATTCTGGATTTCTTCCTTGAGGTGGTACGGATACCTATATGATTTTTGATAAATAGGTTCTTCATCAATAGTTCTTATGTTGTGTTTTACCATGTGAGTAAATGATAAGTCGGAGTTCTCATTATAAAAGACGTTCTTAAATGATTTACAAAGTGATATTATCTGGCTTTTTTCTTCGGGATTGAGATGTTCGGTACGGATAAGTTTACTTATATCGATGTTATTGGTTTCACAGTTTGGATTAGATTGTTGGAATTTTGAGAGGGGTTGTACTAGAATTGGTTCGTGATAGTTTATAGCGATATGAGATAATGGTAGATCTTGTTCAATTGGAATATGAACGTATCCATCTAAAGCTGAAGTTATACATTCAGGGATAAAAATGTTATTCAAGGATATTTCCGGAAAAATTACTGGTCCGTTTTCTATAGTAACAGGAATTTTAAGAATGGGTTTATTAAGCTTTTGTTCATATGGTTTAAATAAACTAGGATTTAGTTCAAAATAAAATGGTATTCTAATATTTCCTATTTTTAAAATATGGTTACTATAATCGATTAGAGCCTTAAGAATATCAAAGTCTTGGCTACCAATAAGAGCGTCGAATCTTTCATGCCACGGTACTATAAACATATCGAAGATGTGTTCAATTCCAAACTCATTGAGTAGGGGATATTGACAACTTAGGGAACCATTATATGTAGTTTGAATAGATTTAACAGAAAATTTTGATTCGTAAATGTAATTTGAAAATAATTTAAAAGCTGGTTTCGGATTAATTATTGAATTAGTGGCTCCTGGATCGATCAAAATCTTAAGGTCCAATCCGGCAAGATAGATAAAAGGTAGTTTTGGCGATGAGTTTATATTATTAATATCTATTCCGAGGCTATTAATTAAAAATTTTCGGTATCATCGTTTTCTTCTATATTTAAATTTTGAAATTGATCATCTGTATAATCTAAGTATGTTTGTTCGTCATGTGTATAGTCATCTTCATAATTATCGTAATATTGGTTTTCATCAGCGTTGTGGTCTTGTTCAACATTAAATAGCTCTTCCACCATTACTCTGGGAGGGCCAGTTTGCTTAAAGTGATTCTGGGGTCTATTTTGGGGTCTGAATGTATGAGCGGTTGATATGCTCATTGGTGTGGGTTTGTAGTTATCATGTGGTTTCTGTTGTCTTTTAAAAACTTGAGAGTTAGAAGGGAATTGTTTGGGTGGGGTGGGCTTATTTTCCGTTGGAAATCTCTGAGGAAATTGGGGTCTGAATTGCTGGTTTTGCAGGAATTGATTTGGAATTTGATGTTGAACTTGTTGATATTGTAAAGGTTGAATTTGCATTTGTGGCTGAAACTGTTGAGGTTGATTCAACATATGAGGCCTGAATTGTTGATATTGGAAAGATGAATTTTGGGGCTTAAAATGATGAGATTGGGATAGTTGTTTAGATTGATAGTTTGGAAATTGAGATTTCGGGAGTGGACGTGATTTAGAAGTTTTTTGAGCTCTTAGGAAATTTGCGAACTCTATTTGGGATCTTTCATTATCAAGTTTCTTGCATTCGAACAGAGCATGTTCGAGGCTAGGAACAGAGATATGAAGGAGATGATCTCGATAGGGTTCTAAAAGACCTGCTTTGAATATTGCAAGGGCTTGTTCAGTATACATTTCTTCTTTTGATTTACGAACACTTGCATCATTAGTATTGATCGCTAAATGTTCTTTAAGAATTTGTAATTTGGAGATCACTTCTTCGTAAAATTCGGAAAAGGTTTGAGGATATATTTGAATCGAAATATTTAAGTCATGAGCAAGTAGCTCTTCAGATCTAGGATCGCCGAAACGTTCAGTAAGGGCTTTCTTTAGGCTTATCCAATTTTCAAAAGATTGATTGATTATGACATCCCTAGCTGGACCGGAAAGTTTAGCTTTAATTTGTTCTAGAATCAGAGTGTTGAACAATGCATTATCTTTCGTTTCCAAAAGTACAATGTATTTTTCGGATTGTCTAATAAAATATGCAAGGTCTTTCGAACCTCCCGAATATTTCGGCAGAAGGTTGTTGGCCATGCTAATTTCAAGTTGAGTGATTGGATTAGACATGTTTGATGTTTGATTGGTGGAAGAAATATTCAATTGTTTGAGTTGTTCTAATAAACTGTCCGTCTGTATAGGTGATCTAGATCGACTACGATTTTTGCTCATAAATAAATTGATTGAAAAAAAATCGAGAGAAATTAATTACTTCACTATTTTTGTCTATATATAAATGATTTAAAAATCAAGCAAATCTTGCAGTGAATGTTTTGTAAAAAAAAATTATTCGAAAATGAATAAAATTAATCTTATCTTATAAAAATATGTTCTCTGAAGGAACTCTATTTTTGTACTAGATTCTACAGATGAGAATTAGCCAATAAATTAAATTAAAGGAAAAATGACTCACAGGATGATGCACAGAAGGATCATTTGCCAGCTTATTCCTTGTCTCTTGGTTCACTGGAGGAACTGGAGCCTGTCTTTTCGACCTGGATTCCTCTGAAGGGTTCTGATGTAGGCCGGAGATATAACCTTTGATGCACCTCGTAATTGCACTTGGTCACTAATGTCTTTTTTAATTTTTGTTCGTGATATCGTCCGAATTTCTTGATAGAAAACAGTAAAACTATTATCGCACTGAAGGGATAACTTTATTGATTTACCGACGATATCCTGTTCGCAGCGCCAGTTAAGTTTCAATGACCGAGAAATACCTTTTTAAAAAGATTTATTTCACATTCAAGTATACAATTACAAGACAAGATTATATCTAATCTGAGAACAAGTATTACATGGCTTTTATAGTTTAACAAATGAAAGATCAGCATTTAGTTGTAATATGATCATCAGAGACGTTGTGGAGCTGTGTCTGGCTACATGACTCGCGTTTTACATAGTAAACGTGTCCCATATTAGAAAAATACAAATTCGAAATCTCATTCCCTCTAAAAAAAAATACGAAAATCTGAGACGGCCAAATTAAAGAAAATCAAACATTTAGCAATATTTAAATTGGAGATTTTTCAAAAAAAGTTACTGTTTTCGAGTTACAGCAGTGGGAAAGTCTGAAATATCTGAATTTCCGCAGCGATGTTTTGAGATCTTTGAATAATAAGAATTTCAAGCAAAGAATATATATGGGAACAAGGATAAGTACTATCTTCTTTGGTATTAGTGAACGTTCAACTGTTTTCATGACTAATGTTACACACAAAAGTGTGAAATAAATATTTTTTACCAAAAATTGGATCAATTTTATAAAATGGTGTGCTAAGAAATACAAAATAATAAAGTATTCTTTCCAACAATATTGCACAACTTCAAAATTACCATCACCAATAGAATTAATATTATTCTGTATTTTTCAGTGCTCCAACTCCATTGTTTATTTTACTATCTTTCAATATTCGAATTTTGACATTTCCGATACAAACCAGTTCCTCTAACATTGAATAATTGGATAAAGCTTCACTATACAATAAAAATCTGGTGTGTCCACTCACACGACTTTCCTACCGCTCGCAGACAAATTCCAGTGAATGAAAAATTTTGCACTATTACAATAGTTTCCTTACATAGCGACGATAATAGCGGTAGTAAAGTAAAAATTCTCTGATTAAATCGTGCTACCACTCATTTTTTCAGCATATCAAGATAAACAACAATGATCATGTAACATTTTTTCGCTTGATGAAACGTTTAGCCAGAATCTGAAGAAACATGTGAAAAATATGGAATTTGATTCGACCATAACTTTTTTGTGCTTTTTCTCAGAGACGGCGCTATATGTGGGTGGTAAAGGGCTTTCAGAAGAATACTTTAGGCAAGTTTAATCAAAATCCTTAATGCCGTTTTTGCACTACAGTCTTGAGCAAATCACGTTTTTTGGCTATAGCTCAGCAACAAAATAAAAAAGAAAGCAACAAAATCCACCGATCCGTTCCCGAGATAATGCTGTCACAGATAGACCGATGGACAGACAGACAGACAGACCAATGGCTGAAGATATGTTTATTAAACTTAGAAAACTCTGAAACGTGAACATTTGTTAAAATCTCGATAACGAAAATTTCACACGATTACAATACATTCCTTATACAGCTACAGTAGCGTAGGAAAGTAATAAATATAACATTGAAATATCTATTAAAAAAACATCGATTCGAAAAACGAGTATCAGAAACGAAAAAACAATTAAACCAACATCAAACTCGTTGAGACTTCTCCCAAAAAATTAATAACGACACAAAACAGATTGATATCCACAATTTCGAGCTTTGTTACTTGTTACTTAACACATTCTATGGCTAAGTTTATGATGATAATCTAGAATCTAGATCAATATGTACACGTGTTCGATGTTGTAGTGTATCGTTAGGTATTATTGACCGACTTCCCAAAAGGAGGAGGTATACAATTCGATTGTGTGCTTTTTTTTTTTTTTTTTTTTTTTTTTTTTTTTTTTTTTTTTTTTTTTTTTTTTTTGGTTTGTGCGCGCGTTTCATATAGTAAACGTACTCCGATTTTGATGATTTTTGATTCATTTGAAAGAGGAGCCTTGAGAAATGGTCCCATATTCATAAAAACGGGAATCCGACATCTCGTTCCCTACGAAAACCGCCCCCGAAAGGGGTGGAGGGGGCAAATTTTGTCGAAAATTGAAAATCTGCGTTGATATAATTAAAGATAGGACAATATCCGGAAACGTTTAAATGGAACATTTTTTCAAAGGAGTAACGGTTTTCGACATAGAGACATTTTAAACTCTCAAATATACCTATTTTCGCTATGTGGAGAGGGCGATTTCTGTCGAAAATTGAAAATCTGTTTGCAGTACATGAAAGACATAATTATTTGTAGCAACATTTATACTGAACATTTTCCCCTTAGAGTTACGGTTTTCGAGTAAAATCGGTGTTAAAATGGTAACAACTAAAATATTCAAGCGTATTTCCGCAGCGATGTACTGAGATCTCAATAATAACAACTACAAGCAAGGAATATACGTGGGTAATAGAATAAGTACTATCTTCATTGGTATTAGTGAACGTTCAACGATTTTCGTGACTAATGTTACACTCAAAAGTGTGAAATAAATATTTTTTACAAAAAATTGGACCGACTTTATTAGTTGGTGCACTGAAAAGTATAAAATAATATTAATTCTATTGGGGCTGGTACTTGTGAAGTTGGTGCCAAAAGTTACCAATCTACCTGCAACTGCACAACTTCAAAAGTAACAGCACCAATAGAATTAATATTATTTTATACTTTTCAGTGCACCAACTAATAAAGTCGGTCCAATTTTTTGTAAAAAATATTTATTATTATACGCTTCTACTCAACTCTGACGGTATTCTCATCACATAACAACCGAATCCATTGTGATGCAAAGGATGCTCCCTACTCCTTCCTCCTGATGCCTCTGGTCCCTGCTCATCTCCCGCTACAGCATCAAATATTGAGAACTTGAATTATTTAGAATCAACCAATATATATGTGTACCTACCTACCTACCAGCAGCCTCAGAGCACGACAAAGATGTCGTCTCTTTATTTTTTCAGTGCTGTTATTTCGAGGGCACTGGAGAGGAATCGCAGCCGTTTTGGATTTATTATGGAGTTATTTTCGGTATTAATGAACTTCGTCCGAATTTATGGAGGAAGAATGAGATGAATGAACGATTCCACGGAGACCGTATTACGGACAGTTTCTCAACCGGAAAGAGTGCATTTCCACTTCTAACTACAATGTGACATCAAAGAGCTTGAGTTGTAAGCAACAAAATATTATTTTTCTTTAGGTCTGTCAGAAAAAAATCAAGAAATCCCATAGAGTTAGGTCAAAAGCGATTGTTGAGAAGGAATGATTTAATCATAAAATAACTCTCATATGGTAACTCTTGATGAGAAAAAGAACTGTTTCTCAACAGGCTGTGAAATTAGAACTACCTGGTTAATTTCGTTGGGTGCCGCAATAAGAACGAGTGTTTGTCGTCGACAAATTGCGTTTTGTGCTTTTTCCCACTAAACTGTTCAATCAGATTGATTACAAAACATAGCATCAGTCTTCCACAAACATTTATCTTGATTTCGAGGTTTTTCCCTCTCATCAGTATATCGCAGGGTGAAGAGCCATATTTGATAATCAGTTATAATTTGGAACTTATACTTGTATCAATCTTCAGCATACAACTGACGGTGGAGACTAGTATGGGCGATAGATTAAGCATGTATAAGGGTGGGTATGAAAAATCGGCAAATTATTATTTTTTGAATTATTAAAGAGTTATCCGTATATGAATTTAACCCAACAAAATTAACTACAAACAAGAAATATTTCATAACCATGAATCAGAAATGTCATTAGTTAATTATAAATGTCATGGAGAAGGCATTTCTAGAGTTGAAAATGTCTAGATTCAAGTTGGAAAAAATCTTATAGGAATGATCTTTGTGTTTGTAGCTATTTGAAAAAATCACACATTAAAATTGAATCTAGACCCAGATCTAGACACTTTCAACTGTAGATATGCCGTTACCATGACATTGATAAATAAATAATTACATTTATACTTAATGGTTATGAAATCTCTTCTGTTCTAGTTAATTCTATGTAAACTCACGAATGTAAGTGGTTTAATTATTAATTTAATATAAGTTAAGATAATTTGTAACGATATTTAGTTTGCCATGACGAAGAGAATAAACCTTCTCGAAAGCGCGGCTTCAGCCATATAATTTTGACTGCATCCCCAATAAAAATTACACAAATTAAAAAAAAAAATGTTGTCTTGTTTGACATATAAAAGTGATTACAAGAAATTTACCTAAATTTCTAGATTTGCTCTAAGTGTACCTACTAACAATTTTACAATTACCTATCTTCTCGGTGATTCTATTTTTATTGGTTGAAGATATTCCTATGTTTGTAATATTAGTTGCATTAGAATAAATGTTATTTTGCATTGTTCGTCAAGTCAATAATTGCTTTTTAACCCTTTTTTCAGAACAGGTATTTAAAATTTTATTCTTCCACTCGTACCCGTATCAATTGCCATCCTGAGCAATATCACAAATAATGTGACTCTACTACTCTAATCGTAGATATAGTTAAATAATCCGACAGTGAAGCAGAAAATATTTTTTTTTGTTGAATGTTCAAACACAAACCTAACCAGGTAAGCAGGTATTGTTATTTTCATTAACTATGTTATTGTGAATGTAGGGAAATATTCCTTGATCAAATATCCGATATGAAATCCATTTGAATAAATAGGCTAATAGCACAAATTACTGAATTACATTTCCCCGAAATGGAGAGAGAGAAGAAAACTACTATTATTATTGCTTATTCAGAATAGTCATTTGTCTAAATAGGCTCATGATTGATCAGATTTTCCATAACGTATTACGTAGAAAGCATAATAATTGTTTGAATGTCGAAAAAAGATTGATGGAACAAATATCGAAAGAGTGGACTTACCAAATATTACAACATAAAAGATGTGGCTTACCTGAAAATAAGAAAAATAAATTAATAATCTGGAAATAGAAGTTTCAAGTTCTTTCTTATTCATACTTCAGAAGAATGTAGTGACATAAATTTATTTTCGATCAACTTCATATAGTTAAAAGAGGAGAAGAAAATTCATTTAATGTTTGTTGTTATTTTTTGTATAGTGAACGTTCAACAACTTTACACGATTTCATTTAATTTTATTGGAAAGAGAAAGGCTGAGAAGAAGGCCCCATATTGAACGATAAAAATTCCATTTTCATCAAAAATTCTCCCAACAAGGTTAGAGTGTTTTATTCTTAAAATATTATCCGGCATAATTAAAATAAAACGTGTTTTTCATAAAACAGTGGCTCGAAAACGGCGATAACTAAAGATTTTGATGGAACTTTTTCAAAAATATTTCCTAAAGACCTTGACCATTTGCTTTAATGCTTATCTCTGTAAAAAAGTAGAGAATTGACAAGTTTCCAAACTGCTTAGGTATTTATATTTCAAAAGTGTCTTCCAATTTAAAAATTGAATATGTATATTGTTTGTCTTGCTAGGCTGAACAAATATATATACTTATATTCTATATATATATTCTATAATTTCTATAATATGTTTTGTCCATAATTGCATTTGGACTCAATTTTCCTAAGTTTGTTATTCTAGTACAAATAGAATAAATATTATTTCGTAATTTCCAGTACAATGACGCGGGTAATATTTTAGAAAAATATTACTTATATAAATTTTATATCATTCACTTGTTTGAACTTCCTCAAATTCTCAACTCATCCCAATAACGCAAAGTTATATGCCGCTTCCCACATATCATGTACTGAACTATAACACCGCTTTTCCTGTGTCTTTTGTCAGGACAATAAGGAGGTGTCGCCGCTATCGGCCGTTAGGCGAACTGCTTCAAGACGTTCGATTTTTTTCATCCTGCTGGACATCTGGCGTCTAGTAGAAGAATGTGTGGTGCAGGACGACGGAGAAAGGCGTCGAGACGTTGAGCGGCCTTCTTAGTATGTAGGTAGAGCCGGGTGTATATGTGAAGGCGCCGGACGTCGAGGCGGCAAAATGTGGGGATTAGACACATGCACAGTGGGAGCGAAAGGGGTGCGAGACGATAATTTCGAAGGGATTATGAGTGATTGGAGAGATGAATGGTTGATGTTTGCAGTGAATAATCGATAACCTATGATTATTCTTATGATATTATTTCATACTAAGTTTGCCTAATTTTTGAATGAAATCTTAAGTTAAGACATTTAGTAGATATTTATCGATGATACAATTCAAAAATTTAAGATTACATTGAAATTGTTATGATTAAAGACGTGGCAAGCTACACTCTAGAGCCGCTCAGGTAAATTTTAGTAAAAAATGGATTCAACTGGAAAATAAACAAATTCCATGGGTATGTGTAAATCATTTTATTCGACATAAGTGTAATCTGAATATTACTATAGAATTTGGTATTTAATGGGTAAATTCCATTATTTACTATAACACTTTTTTATATTTCTTTTATGTCTTTGATATCTTCATTTCCTTGCGATCTCCTAATAATAAGGTTAGGTTTTCTATTCAACAAACTTTACAAGATAATTTAAATACCTAAAATTTAGATCGATATCGTGCATTCATATTTTCAATTTTCGAGAAAAATGCCCCCCCTACATAACGGAAATACACATATTTCAGATTTTCACATTGATGTTACTCGAAAGCCATAACTCGTTTGAAAAAATGTTCAATTCATACATTTCCGGATATTGTTCTATTCTAAAGTCTCAGATTTTCGATTTTCGATAAAAATTACCTCCCTCCACACCATTCGGGGTCAGTTTTTGGAGGGAAGGAGATTATGGATTTGAGTTTTTACGAATATGGGACCATTTTGCGTCACTACTCTTTTTAATAATAAAGAATCATCTAAATCGGTTAACGTTTACTAGGCAAAACGAGCGATCATACATAAAAAAGCAGACATACAGTTGACTGGTATGCCTCCTCCGTTTGGGAAGTTGGTCAAAAATAAATACGAAACATAACCTATAAACTTGACAATATTATGTTTATATATTATATTATATATTATATTATGTTTTTTTATTTACATAATATATCCAGAAATTATAATAATACCTAAAAATAAATTAAAAATAAAATATATCAATAAAAACATTTACATAACAAGAGCTGTTATGGAAGAACTTGTGGTTAGAATTCAACAGACTCTTCAAAATAATCAACATCAAATCAGGGCGGCCGTGCATTCGGTACACAGAAGATCGTAAATGCATTTCGAACAGCTCCAGTAATTCATTAATAATAAGTATTTATTTTCAGTTGTTTAGTTCTTAGTTGTAAGTAGTTGGTATTAATTATTCCTTAATTTAAAAAATAGTTTCTACATAGAATTGTTTAGTAATATGTTTTTCTAATAATAATCACTTATTATAATTTCTGGAAATGTGATGTAAATAAAAACGAGTTGAAATAGCGCGAATTATCTCAGTTTAATTTGAAAACCTCAGATTTTCACTGGTAGAACAAACACAATGTTTATCATGATATAAATTTTGTTTTAGGTGGCAATAATACCTACTAAGTTTGAAAGCAAAATCTAGAAAAGTTTTCTTAAAAATAAGAAAAAACGATTTTTTTCGCAATATTTCAACACCCCGCATCACCAAAACGAAGCGTTTTTTGAGATAAGTTTATATGAACTTTTTTAATTATTTTTATCTGCTGAACACGATGTTAAAGTTTCTCCATTATAATTTGGACCACCCTGTATATTATTATCTATACATTCTCATCATCAAATGATATTGGAAGACATAATCACATTGCTCATTTAAATAGACTGTTGATTCGATTTTTCCTAAAAATGATCAGATTTTCAGAATTTCCTAATTAAGCAGGCTTAGATATTTATGGAATTTTCATGTCTGTTTTACCCTACCCAATGCACCGTTGATGAAACACAATCAACAACGCCATCACAACAGCAAAATTTTCATATTCTAACGAAAATCCATATCAATTACGTGAAAAAATCTCTTTCGCCGCTAGTCATGAATAATTTGCATCAATCCGGCCCATAATGTACAACATAATATCGATCTGCGGGATCTTTCAATATTCAAAACCTAATAAGAGCACACAAATAGACGAGCGTATACGAGTTTACCTAAACGTTAATAATACCCTAATTAGGGCTGTTCTTTTCCTGATTTTTAATGATATTCAAGCCAAGGGAATTATTTGCTATTTATTTGAAATCTTTCTTGCATGTAGCTACCTATAATAACATGATTTTATTTGATTATGAAACAAATTAGTGAGGACAGTTTAGCTTTATAGAAAATTGAGACTGTAGATCTTTCTTCTAGTTTCCTCCGAGAACAGAAATGCAGGCTCATCCGAACATCTATGTGTCTCAAGCGTTCTGAAATGATACAGTATTCAGAAACAAATCTTAGTTCGAGAAGGGTACTTTTCTAGTTTGATACTGTCGCGAATGATAAAATTGATACCATAGGAATTAACAAACAAACTAAACTAGCATCAAACTAACATTTGTTGATAAATATGTCAGCTAATAATGTTCAGAAATTTTACGTTACCTACCTATTACCTTTTCTATCTCTTTTATTCCGAAAGTATATACAGGAAAGCTTCACATAAAGATCATCTCTAGAAAGCGACCAATCCTGTTTAGTAACCAACTTTTCTCCGAGTGTGGTCGCAATAGAGAGGTTTCGTTCATCATGCATACTCCGAAATTGTTTAGTATTCTAAGACCTTAAATTCGTTTGAGAAGTAAGTTGCTGATGCTTTTAGATGTATGGTTTTAGCTAGTACGTAATCATTTGGCTGAAAAAGATTCAGTAGAGTTTTATGAGTCACTCTCCTTAAAGGTTCAAGGAACCATCACCATGTTTATAAATGAATTTTGAGGATAAATGCAGCATATTCAAAGTAGCTATCTAAGGAAAGTATTGTCCCGGTTTAAATTCTTTGGTGTCCGGCTTTGAACTGTTTACGTTTCAGAGGTCTCTTAACACAAAACACATATTTTCAGCCATTGGTCTATTTGTTCCATGATTACTTCGGAATCGGATTGACCGATTTTGTGGACTCCATTTGGTTTTGTATGACAAAGAATGGGCATCCTGCTCGCACTATTTACCCAGCAATAGCCTGAAAAACGTATTGTGCTCAAGACTATAGCGCGAAAACGGTTCTAACGATTTTCTTCAAAATATTATTTTTCAAGCCTCTTACCACCTTCTCAACGTATATCTGTGAGAAAAAGCAAGAAAAACTTTATGCTAATAGGAACTGTTAAATTTTCTAATTGCTTAAACAAATTCTTGCTAAACGGTTCCTCCTACGTAAAAATTGTTGTTAGTATGTGCAGACTGAAAAAAAGATGGTTACTATGGTTACACAACATGATTAGACGATTTTTATATTCAATTCGAAATTCCTCTGACATTGGTAGGAAAGGCTTGTGAGTGAACAACCCACATTTTTATTTAGGAACGACTCTTAGAGCGATGCTTAAGATAGGAATAAATATTTTTAATATCTCAGACCTACAGTTAGGTGAGTTTCATCCACTGCTAATATCTTTAAAAATGGCGCCAAAAATTATTATTTATTGTAGTCTGAGTATGATATTTCTGTTACTTTAGCGGTTTAAAAGGCTACGCCTTCGTTTGATGGACTAAGCTAACAAAATATGTAGGTATATTTGATATGTGGCTATATCAACATTAAAGATTTATATTTACATCTAAATTCTTTAAGGATTAAATTGTCTCAAATCGCTAATTTATTCCAATATTCGTCACAAATTGGAATCCTACAAAAATAGCTAACAACCTAGTGAAACAAATCTGCGATATCAAATACCATTTTATATAAATTACATTTAGAGGTCAATCTTTTGGTCATCGTCTCAGATGCTAATTGAAAGCTTTTAAATTACGATACTAGGAATATTCCACTCGTTTTCAAATATATCTTTTCTTCCAAATAATTTCTAGTTTACTTTATGGTAATAAAATAACAGATAAATCATTTGTCAGATAATGTAGTATTTTTGTATTATTTCCTGATAGTATTGAATGAGAATGTTCAGTTTTGACATTATTAGATTAGTGAAACTTCTAAACAAGGAGAAAGCTGAATAGCAATTTGCCCTGGTATATATGTAGTACAGTCATTGCATTGATCAAGCTTCGAAGTTTTTGGCAATCAAACTAATATAACATAGATAAAATACATCAGATATCTAACACAAAACATAACATACTTATATAGATATCATCATCATCATCGTCGTCGTTCCCATACACCGTGAAGATAACCATCAGCAAATGAAATCGGTACAAATTACACGTTTTTACGCTCCTCCATCGAGCGTGAAAGCCCTTATCAAGCAACAAGCGATAAACAAAGATATACCTAATTGAAAGCATAATTAAATAACGACTGGGTATTTAGATTGTTGTATATATACAGTGGAGGCATTTAATTGAAGGATGAAGGAAGCACACAGGGTACCTCTACTACTACTACTACTCTCTCAACTAAAGCGTTACACCAGATCGTGGAAACAAGATATACCCTAATTATTCCAAATCTACATAAGTAAATAGTAATGAACACCAAACAGACATAGCAGGAGAGAGCCAGCGAGTGAGTGTGCGAAGAAGATTCACGGTTGGACGCCTTGTTGCATCAAGATTATGGATTTTGAATGGCATTAAACCGAAAATACGGTCTTTTCATTATTTTGTTTGTTGTAATCTTGTATATCTTCATTCAGTAAGTTTTAGTCAATATTTCCATATGATATGACTTTCACGAGAGATCTTGATCGCTCTGAATGTTTGCTAATAATGAATTTGTACTTTTACAGTTATAATAAGATAATCTGCTGTAGATCTTCTTTTTCAAATTTCCCTTAACTTAATGTGAATTTTATTTCAGTTAGTTTATTTGAATCCTTTTTAGTTGATTGTCTTAACAGTACCTATCAATTAAAGCAGGTATATGAAATAATAACAAAATCGATTCAGGTTGAAACTGAATCTACATCATCTTCACTTTTTTAGTCACGATTATTATCAATATACACATTTATACAGGGCTTTCGAAAAGTAACGAACAAATTCATTATTTCACAAATTGATAGTTTTTCCAAAAAATCCTCAGGCAAAAAATTTTGACTATGCCATTTGAAAGAGCATGTCATTCATTCTACGAACAGATCGTCACAAATTATGGTTGTCTGACGGTAGCCTTAGCGACCTAGAATGTTTTCTTTTACTGTCTGATAAAAACTTGAAATCGTCCTTTTTGTTTTTCTATATTTGTATCGATTTCATATCTGTTTTTTGACAAAAGCAGTGTTTTTGAACTGTTTATTGAGTAGTGACTTTGCCATTTCATAAAAAATGGTAAAATTAATCAATATCATTAAATTTAGTAAAATTAAAAATTATATTTTTTTATTTTTGTATATAACTTACATTCACTAATGTACCTAATTATATTTTTTACGATGTGTACATAGAATGACACGCTCTCTCAATTGGCTTGGTCGAAATTGTGTGTCGCCATTTACAAAATTATCGATGAGGTCATATCTCGGTTAATGATTAAGTCAAAAAGTACCATTATTTAGAACAAAATCGACGTTCCAGAAAATTTATTCGAAAGACTCTTAACTCATGGGCTTATTCTTTGATTCAAAATTTCCAAAAAGAGAAAAGCTATGGCTCTGTTCCAACCATCGATCCCTGACTGGTTCAAATTATCAAATTTGCTCGGTCAGCTAAGTTGAGAGTAGTTTGAGATTGTCGTTGAACAGGGTTGTGACAAATCTCAAACAAAGCGTAGCATCAACCAAACACATTGAAAATTTCGGGTTTGTCATGAGTACTTCCATCTATAAAAGGATATTCTTTATATCAATTTTTTGAACCAAATTTATAAACGGTCTACTGGACTGGAATTTCGTTGCAAAAATTCTGCATTACAAAGGCCCCTAAGAGATGAAATGTAAGTCTATGTTAACATAACGAATAAAATAAAATTAAACTGCAAGCCCAAAAGTAGAGACTCATAAAATTATTCACTGAACTATATCCAATCCACATGTAAAAGTGCAAAATATCAACAAAAACTTTAAATCGGAATAAAAGATTATTACGTATTTTTGCTCCTAAATCCTTCTTAAATGACTGTTTTCAGAATTTTATGTCTAAATAATGTATAACATGTCCAATCCATACATAAAAGTGTAAAAAATCAACAAAAACTTTAAATTGGAATATAAGATATTATCTGAAAACCATTACGATGGTGAAGATTTTCATGATTTCATTCATTGTTCTAATGCCATAAACTTACTTCTTACAAAGAAAAACTATGTTAGTATATTAGTATCTACAGGTAGAATGTACTGTTTCTGTAAAGCTTGTTCAAAAATCCAACTATGGCGTTAATGTATAGCTTGTCCTGGGTCCCCAAAAGCGGCGTCGATATAAAGTGTCCAATTTAAAAAAGCTTAATTATCACTTAGCCCACCTCGGGCCTAATCAAAGCCCAAATTATGGGGAAAACACCAGTAGCAGCAGACTCTCATTACGAAATTAATGGAGACATTGTTTGAACCCTGCTTAACATGCAAATTAAGCTCTTAGCATACAAACTAGGAAATTACCAGGGGGGTATGCTCCAGCTAGCGCCTCTTGTGGACACGCCCTCCAGCCTCCAGCTTTCAAAGCATCGCTTTTTCGCTCTATCGGTGAAAATTGAGGAGAGAAGAGAGCTCTTCTCGTTTTCAAAGCTTTTCTTCTCTTTTTTTTACTTCCTAATGATGTTTTTTTCTCTCCAACAAGGATGGTAGGGGGGCTATTTAATTTTCACTCGAGGCTCTTGGCGAAACGATCGCGGATTAAGTGGGGTCCCGTGAGGGGGAGATTCTAATTTTGTTAGTCAATATTTGGCAGCACTGCTGAGGATGAGTAGGTATCGGTGATATTGAGAAATATGAAACACGACTTCATTAGATGCCTGCTGGTGGTGCAGATTTTAATAGCAAAGCCTAAATAGACTATTTAGATGAGGAAGTGAAGCGGTGGTTTACCTTCCTGATGGCTTTTATTAGAAATTTTTGAAGTGACTAATAAATACGTAGGTTTATATGCGACTTTTATGAAGTTTCGTAGCATATACATATATATTCTTCATCTCGTTCACAAGCCTCAAAAAAGCAATACTTTTCCAAATTATAGCTGTGAAGTATATTTGAAACAAGGATTATGCAATAATTTAGCTCTTATAGATGAGAAACAAACATGGAGCTAAGAAATAAGGAATATATATTTATGAACAGGCGTGTTATCTAAAAAAAGGGGATTATACGGTGATAAACGCTATGATGTCTCAATAGTTTTGTTGGAGCATCTAATGTGAATCAATTAAGTATAAATATTCTGAGTTCAATAGCTACTTCGGTGAAGTATTGCAGTTGCGGGATAGATACATTACAATGACGATATGATAACTGACAAGTACTTCCTCGAAAGATATATCAAAGGACGACAATACTCAAAGTATCGATGTAAATTAGGTATAAGTATTTTACTGGAGATACAGTATCGCAAGTCAAAATAAATCGATCCATCCCGTTTATTCGCATTAGATTTCTGGCGTGGCTGCAGAACTGCCATTAGAATTGTTTTTTTTATATATTCTTTACACTGGATACAATCATAGGGTGTGTCATGATGGAGACTGGAGACCCTGGAGACCATCATGAGTTGACTCTTGACCCTCACCTTGCAGATTGCATAGAGCACAAAATAATAAATAAACCAGTAATGTAAATATAAAAAAAATAATTTGGAACCAGCATGAAGGCAGCAAATCTGTATAATATAGTCCTCTATTAGATTACTAATTACCTATAAATTTCAAATACTTAATAAATATCTAAACTGCGTGATTTTTAGGAAAACATACGGACTCCCAATTTTAACTTCGCTTCCTGTGCCATGTCCCATAGTTATCGAGAAAGATTCTACATATCAATAAGTACGACTTGTTTACCTAATAAAAAGCTGGTGTATCCACTCACACGAGTTTCCTACAGCTCACAAACGAATTCCACCAAATGTAAAAATTGTGTGATCTGCCCAATCAAAGTACCTACCGGGTGATTTAATAAGGGTAACGAGGTAGGTACTGTATCTCAGGAACTAATAGTCGTAGAAGTTTGGGGAAAAAAAAATCAGGAAATCAGCCAAGGGAAATTGCTGGAAATATTTTTTAAATTCATACGTCCGCCGCTAAGGAGCGTAATAGCTTCGATCGTAAAGAAAATGCGATTTTTTTGAAAATTTTCCTATATAAGTTTAAAAATGAATATTCTCAAGCTAATGCCAACATAACGGACAATCTTTTTGATTTATATTTTTTTATTGCAGGACGTAAAATAAAGGCGGGAGGGGATGCTTAACTTTTTGGAATATAAGTGTCTATAACTTATGTTTAACTTAACGGAATTGTGTTAACTAGATCTGGGTGAAGAAAGGAAGGTTTGGTGAATTTCTATTAGATTCGGAAAATAGATCAAATTTGCAACATAATTCATTAGATTAAAAGTTATGGCTTAAAGAAAAGTTTATTCAAGTTTCGTAGTCAAGCATGCCATGGATAAATGAAAAAAACAGTTTAAAACTTCGTTCCGATTTTAATTCAATCACGACAATAATGATATAACATAAATAATAAGAAAACAACAATTTTAACAAATAAACATTATTAAATAAACTTTACTGTTTAAAAAGTTTAACGTTTTAAATATTCAAAATATCCGGCGTTATTGGCCACACATAAATTAAGTCTTTCAATTGTGGATAATACACAAACATCAACTTCGGCACAATAAAAAATCATATATCAAAAAGATGGTCCATTATGTTGGCATTAACGTGAGAATATTCATTTCTAAACTTATATGGGGAAATTTTCGAAAAAATCTCATTTTCTATACGATCGAAGCTATTACGTCCCCCTAGCGGCTGAAGTATGAATTTAAAAAATATTTTCAGCAATTTCCCTTGGTCGATTTCCTATTTGATATATTATAGAGAGTAGCTGCTTTTATACTAATTTGTTTTTCATTTCCTAAATTCTAATATCACATTTGCTGATTTAATTATTACTAGCTGTTTTAGCTGACACTTCCCAGGCACAAACACTTTGGTAGATTGTGGTACGAAAACATAAAGTCACAAAAAGTCTTGTGTATGGAACCCTTCTACCTCAGAGTCCAACTAGCACGTAGAACCAGTCCGAACACCAACCCAGATCCATCCACCAAGAGAGTATAGCATGAGAATTTCTCAGACAGACTCTCACAAATTAGTCTAGTGACATACTTCTCACAAATAAAGTGAAAAATCTATGAAAATTCAGCCCTACAGCTCAATGATATTTCTTTGGATATTACAGGTATAGAACCCTCCACATAGGAAGCCCCGTTATACTTACAGCCACTACCAGACCATTCCAATAAGTTCTACAAGCATACAAGACCATCAAAATCCATTTATAGAGTTCCGAGAAATACAACTTTCAGGTACGGAACCCACCACATAAAGTCCCACGGGCAATACAAGGGAGCCTATGTCCTTTCCCAAGGTCTAGTCTATCGCTGTACCAAATTTTATCAAAATCAGATCAGTGGTTTAGGCGTGAAAGCGTAAAAAATATACAAACTGACTTTGGCATTTATAATATTAGTTAGGATTTTATGCTCTATGCCTAAATGCTGTGTATGCAATCCGCTTATATATAGTTCTCACAGTTTCATGTCATAATTGTCATATATGAGTTTGGACATTACAACATCTGGGCTTTACTGTTGGTATATTTTAAAATGTTAGAGATAATGAGGAAATCAGTCTTGACTGTATAATTATCAAGAGTAGATTACACGTTTACATTCACAATCAAATCAGCAAGCTCTAGTAAGCAAACTAACTAAAATATAAAACAACAATCACTTTCTAGTCTTTATGAATAGTTGCTTTAATCCATCTGCTTCAAACAAACATCGATTATATTCAATTTAAAGATGAACTGTAAATACAACCTTAATATGACAGGAATCGCTAGTCTATGATTTCACAATTATTGGTTGAATCAGTTTTTAAATACCTTCAGTGATTATTGATGGGATTCAAGTCTTCAATAAAGTACGCACAATCTCAGAGCGTAGCAGATGTCGAAAATGCTGGACTCTGGCAAATTAAGTTTGATTCTATATTCCAAACTTGTATTGGCTTTCTATTAGATTTGTTTCGTTTTAAGTAACAGTTCCCTCTACAAAGACACATGATTATTTTTCTACCAAATTCCACAAAATTTAAATTAACGAATAAGTATTTAAAAACCTTACATTTGACAAAATATTTTCAATTGTGCAAAGTCACTAGTTTTGATCACATAGCTCTATCCGTCCAATTTAAAGAGACAAAAAGAGATCATCATTAAATAAACTCCCTCATTGTTCCACAAAATCTCCCTACACGACTAGACGTTATCCCAAAATGAAACCGAGCCGTTAATTACTGCGTCCTCAAAAACGAATTACTTACTCGACTTAATGCGACAAATTCCTGCTGGCATCGTCGCAGGATAATGTCACACAAAATCCGAGGGGAGTGAAAAGAAGGACTTCGTTGGCCCAAAGACAAAATCTCTGATGATGAGAGGCTCGTTTTGTGGAAAAATTTAAAGTCTCACACCAAAAGTGTGAGTAGAAAGATGTAAATCGTGTTCGTGTAATCACCGGAACAAGCGGCTAATTAATTAGCGACTATGAGGGAAAAAGGATTCCGCGTGTAAACGAAGCGACTAAGTATGACGAACAGCCATCGTTAGTCGAGGTGTTGACTTAATGGTCGGAGATTATGTAGCGATAAAAATGAAGTGCTGCCGAAGAGGTATGTCTGTCTGTCTACTCTTTACTCTTCTGCATACAACCGTCGAAGCGTGAGCAGAGCGACTACTCTCGTCTTGCTCAGATTAATGGTGAAAATGTTGTAGGTAATGTGGAAAGGCATGCAGAAACTACTTGCTTCAAATATACACTATTCATGTAGGAGGTACTTACATGTTGGGAAAATGGATTGTGTATTCAACACTTCAATAATCATGCCAGCATTACATTAATGGGCTATGATGAAGTAATCCAACCTTTAATAATTTTAGCCGCCATGTTTTTGTATCGTTAACTTTTATGTGAAAGACGCCAAATGAGCTCAAAAGATACACAAATATGAGATACTGATCTAATATGTGTGAAATTTATAATACAGAGGATTAGAAATTTCGTTTGTTAGAAATAATAACATAAAAAAACTTTGATTAGAGTTGAAATTCGAAGTTAATTAGATATGAAGATAGCCAAATATACATAGTTGTCCTTCAATTTAAAATAAATTATTAGATACTGAAACTGTTTAATTTCTTTAGACAAAGACAAAATACAACACGTATTTCTTCGAGATTTCTCATTAATTACGTTAGACCACAACTAATAAATAAATATTAAAGTTGAAGGAACCAATAACAAGTGAATGTAGAGAAAACACTATCAATTTCTTAAAATTGGTTCAACCTGTAATTTGCTTTCTCTCTAAATTGTTGTTTGAATGGTATCTTTTTTATATAGTAATCAATATATCCATACAAATTTGCTTATAACGAGAACATTGCAAGTAATAAACGGAAACTGAATTTGATACCCGTACCTAGACTTAATCCGAAATAATATTTGCTGCTATTGATTTATATTGAATAGGTAGTATTATTTATTTACTTAAGTAAATAATAATAGAAAAATATAAGAAACTTCGAATCAATTTAACTCATTCTAAATGAGTTGTTAATTGTAAACGAACCTGTGGTGTCAAAATTTTATAGGTAAAGGAAACAACGTTGCATTAAATATATTTGGTAAAGTCTTTTATTTGTAGGTTATGTTAATATTTAATTTTGATGTTGCCTGTCATTTCGAAACCAATTATGATCCAAATTGGTTATATTATTTCTATTAATGTCAAATGGTTTTAAGAATGAATGAAAGTGTGGTTTTCTCAGATCAATTACGAATCATTATGATTTTCATCCCAGCAAATTCAAAAAGCAGGAGTTTTTGAAGATTTTACAAGAAAACTTCTAAATAACTAGAGAGCCACATTTTTCGGATCATAAAAATAAATTTAGAGTTACAAGCAGTGACATATCGTGTAAAACGAAGAAAATATATAACTTATTAAAAATCATTCAAAATTTGTTGATTCAGGGAATCTTCTATGTATCCTAAGTTTTAAACATTCCAATACTTGGATTGATAAATTTTGGCACCAACTTCACAAGTGCCAGCACCAAAAGACTTAATATTATTTTATATTTTTCAGTGCACCAACTAATAACGTCGGTCCAATTTTTTGTAAAAAATATTTATTGCACACTTTTGAGTGTACCTTACATTAGTCACCAAAATCGTTGAACGTTCACTAATACCAATGATAGTACTTATCCTATTACCCACGTATATTCTTTGCTTGTAGTTGTTACTATTGAGATCTCAAAACATCGCTGCGGAAATACGCTCAAGTATTTTAGATTTCACCATTTAAACAGGAATAAATGTTCATTATAAATGTTGCTACAAATAATTATGACTTTCATGTAGTATACATAGATTTTCAGTTTTTGAAAAAAATCGCCCCTTCCACATAGCAAAAATACCCATATGTGAGATTTTAAAATGAATGTAGCTCGAAAACCGTAACTCTTTAATTATATCACCTCAGATTTTCGATTTTCGAGAAAATTCGTCCACGCCACCGCCATCGGTGAGAAAGAGGTTTCGAATTTGCGTTTTTATGAATATGAGACCATTTCTCAAGCCTCCTCTTTCAAATGAATCAAAAATCATTAAAATCGGAGCTCGTTTAATATATAAAAGGCGCGCACAAACCAAAAAAAAGCAGACAGTCGAATTGTATACCTCCTCCGTTCGGGGTTCGTCGGTCAAAAAAATGTTCAATTTAAACGTTTCCACATATTTTCCTATCTTTAATTATACCACCTCAGATTTTCGATTTTTGAGAAAATTTGCCCCCGCCACCCCCTTTGGGGGCGGTTTTCGGTAAGAAGGAGGTTTTGGATTTGCGTTTTTATGAATATGGGACCATTTCTCTAGCCTCTTCTTTCAAATGAATCAAAAATCATTAAAATCGGAGCTCGTTTACTATATAAAAGGCGCGCACAATCAAAAAAAAAACAGATAGTCGAATTGTATACCTCCTCCGTTCGGGGTTCGTCGGTCCAAAATCAAGACAAACTGCAAAAACCAGTAAAACTACTATGGAAAAGAAAGTAATGAAAAGCTCAGCTTGGTTCAGGCTTAAGTTTTGATGATGATAGCGAATGACTAAATCAGTGTAAGTATTTAGCATTTTATAATAAAACTGTGCCTGGAATATTTTTTGATAACATGACGTTGTTTTTTATTCACAGATATTTCAAAAAGAGTAGGTATACATACATTCAAATTCGCACAGGTTTTCGAATATATATTTTTTATATCATACGAAAGAAAAGTACGAGATGGCATAATAAATATTCTATATTTCTTGTTCTATGTTCTTTCTCTTATATCTTGAATAATGCATGCGTTCTAAGACAGCAAAAAAATGTTTTAATTTCCTGAGAGATAACTTCTGGGGAAGTGAATAGAATTCAAAGCCGAAATGTTGCGGAATATTTATCTCTTTTTGTATATGTATTTCATCTGAAAGATGACAATGTCAAAGTATAATCACGATCTGGTTCTAAAAAACACAAGACTAGAAACATATTTAGTATGTAGACTTATTTTTGCCGCAATCCTAAAACTCGATGAGATTGTCAAAGTATCCTTACAATATATGAAATGTATTTTTCATACGGTCGTTAGTATACCTATCTACTAATTTGTTAAATTATGATAGTTGGTGATGTAAATGTATACATATTTTTGAGAAATCACATATGAAAAGTATATTTCATTAGTTTATGATAAGTCTTTGAACAATATTGTTTAGTATGAGCAGTTTCAAAAGTTTGGGGTGATGTGATTTTGAATCAATGCAGTTTCATTTCGTGTATTTCTTCTCGAGTCCATTTCTTCACTGGCAGATCTGTCCTGCTGCATATCCTCCTGCAGAGGTGAGTTGAAGATCCCCACAGTCACAGCCTACCGCCTCACGGTAGTATGCAAATGGAACTTCGTCGAGCTTTGGCAACTTTGGCAAATAAAAAGATCATCACGAACAACACCGAAAAGAGCCGAATTCCTTGAGAGCTTTGCCCGATAGAGAGAATGGCATATACACGTACTCTTTATTGATTTCGAATTTTTCTACTTAGACGGGCGACACTTGTGTGTGTGTGTGAATGTATGCAGATATATATGAAGGAAGAGGAGTGTCACCCTCTTTCTCACATTTAAGGGCGTTTTCTGAACGATGGAGCACACTTGAAACGGCAACGTTGCTCATCAAGAGGCATTTGACAATTGAGAAAAAATGTTGGAGTTTTCTGTAGCCTCTGGAGGAACAACAGTTCGGCTCAAATATTTGTTGAAGGTATATCCACAGTTTCTGATTTAACTTCAATGTAGCGTTTATTGAAAATTTGGGCTGTCGATTGAACTCAATGAAGTTTGAATATGATTCAGAAGACAACGTATCTTGGTACAGTAATAAATCAAAGTGAAAACGGACTCAAGGTACATTACATACCAAATAAAATTCCGATAAATTGAAATATTTTATTTGAAGTTAGCATACGATTGACTTTAAATATAAATAATGATGTCAAAAATATTTTACTTGCTTAAATATAGGAGTAGGTAAGACAATTCCCGATATATTAAAATGCCGTAAAATGATAAGCCCATAAAAAACATGTTGGTACTTAGAAAGTTGTTTTGTAGTCTTATCCTGAAGATCATTTTGCTTCTCATTTTACAATGATATCTCTTTTTAGGGTTCCATCTAAAAGATTAAATCTTTCCCCAAATCTCCAAAGACGACTGAAAAAATTGGGGTGGTATATTGATTTCTTGGTTGCACGAAAATTAAAATGAAAATTCTATACCAGTTGTTCGAATTTGAGTGTAGGCGACTTCTATGTCTTAAAAGTGTTGCCACATACCCAAGGGATTCTATAGTTTAACGTGGATTCCGAACCATTGATATGTCTCAAAATAAATCTCGAGACGCACCTTTCCAGAGAAATTGTACTAGGGAAAGATACTCTTGCTGGTTGCCTTCCGTTGCCTTGCAAGTGGAGGATAATGTAATCCGATAGTCAGGGATTTGAACACGGGACTGTATTACCAGTCACTCGTCCAAACCGTTCGCCACGCACTGCATTGCTTGACTTTGCTGATCAAAGTCGGGCAGTGATAGCTCCCAAAGTCTGAATAATTTATATTTGAATAGTGGAAATAACCTAGTAGCTCCATTCACGCAACTATTTCCTTCCCGCCGACAGATTGTTGACAGAATACAGAGCAATCAGTTGAGATTCGTCTTTTGGCTTGTGAGAATCGAGCACTGCATACCAAAACGGGGATGGATTGTCGAAAATAAGTGACTTGGTCCGATGATCGGAATTTATAAATGTTATCAAAATCAAAGTGCCTAAAAACAGATAGGATGGTTTTTTTGGAGTATGTGTATATTTGTATTTCTAACTTCCAAATATTGTAAGACACTGTCCAGCAACAAACATAACTGACTTTCAAATCAGTTAATCAAAACCTTTGAACATAATCCTTGCGCATTCTCAATTAAGTCTGCAAAAAAACTCGAGAGATAACTAACATCCAGGCTATAAAGTAATATCGACATGATCGTCCATATATCATATAAATAATAATAAGAAACCGTCCACCATTCGCGTAGTAGTCACAATGGCGAGCATAAAAATGCGGAGAACGTTATGAAAAAGTAGTTTTTCACAGAGAGCCTGTCATGCTTGAATGAGTGTCAGACCGCTTGATGTATTATTTATCAATTAGATTGGAGAGAGAAAGAGAGAGAAGCTATATTATAACAACATACACATTATACACAGAGAGGCCAACTATTATAAGATGGTGCCTCCGGATTACTAGTGGCTACTTGAAGAGAGAGATTAAGTTATTCTACGACGTCCATGTTGTTGTTGTAGTCCGTTGTTGATGTTGAGGTTATTGTTTGTGTTGGTATACTTATTGAAAAGACGCGACGCGTTCATTTATATGGCTCATAAATTTGTGCGTAATTGATAATATATTCCATGGTGTATATATAAGAAACTCAAGATGGTTACAATGGCAGTTTGCTGTGTTGGTTGTTCTTTAACTTAGTTCATTTCGAAAGAGAATTGCTAGGTACTGCGAAAAAATTAACATCTTTATGAAACTAGTACTGAGTTGCATTGAAAAGTATAAAATAACAACACATAACAATAAGAATCATAAAGTTTTTGAAATTGGTTCTTTAGGGAATTGAGACGATGTAGGTATCAGCTGTGGAAGACTCTTTGCACAAACTTCTAAATCTCTATTATGTTTGTTATTTTATATTCTATGATGTTGGTCTTAGATTTTTAACCGACTTCCCAAACGGAGGAGGTAGGTATACAATTCGACTCTATGTCTCCTTTTTTTATATTGTTCGCGACTTTTGCATAGTAAACTTGCTCCGATTTTATTTTTTTTATTTGAGAGTGGAGTATTGAGAATCGGTCCCATTGAAAAAAAACAATATTAGACATGCCCTTCGCCACAAAAACATCCTCCAAAGAAAGGGTATCAAGATTTAAATGAACATTTTTTCAAAAGAGTTGCGGTTTTCGAGTTACAGCAGTAATGTCGGACATATGTAGGTAGGTACTTATATCTGCGCCGCGATGTTTTGAGATCCCTGAATAATAACAAGCACAAGCTAAGCCTTATATCGAATGACAACATTCTTAGTAGGTATTTGAAATCAGGGTCGTGTCTTTACTTGAATCATCTGCAATTGCATTTATATTTTAGCTTCCTATCTATGTTTATCAAAGACATGTTCTCATTTTTAAAGACCTACTGAGGATGATTTTTTTTTTGGATATCTCGACAGATGGTAATAATACAAGTACCTACAATCTTATTTGGTATTAGTGAACGTTCAACAATTTTCATGACTAATGTTACACTCAAAAGTGTGAAATAAATATTTTTTTACAAAAAAATTGACCGACTTTATTTGTTGGTGCACTGCGGAAAATACAAAATAATATTAATTTTATTGGTGATGGTACCTACTTTTGGAGTTGGTGCCTACAACAACAAACTACAACGGCACGTCTTAAAAAGTACCAGTACCTATAGAATTAATATTATTTTGTATTTTTCTATGCATCTCCTAATAAAGTCGGTCCAATATTTTTGTAAATAATATTTAGATTAAAGTAATATATTGCACAATTTTTAATGATCATGGTAAATAGGACAATGTGGAAACGATTTCTACTAGATAAGTTTTATCATACAGGAGAACGCAAATTAATATTGAGAATAAAATTGTACAACGTCGTGAGTATTCCTATTGTTATATTCTCCTGTCATCAATAATCTCACTAATTAAAAAAAACTGAGTATTACATTCCTGATAATTCTAGTACCTATAAAAAAAATGTATGTAGGAGTGTAGGAGAGATTCCTTGTCAATTGTTTTATGAATTTTACTTGTATGATTATTCAATTTCATGTTTGTCATTATTTTAGTTTAATTTTAATTTGTATGATTCCAATTTCATTTTCTTTATAAGGCCCGAAGAAGGGAAAATAAGCCCTGAAACGTCGCTGCAATAAAGATATTCAAAAAAATCGACAGTTATTGAATCCCCCTAGTATGTAATGTTGTTGTCAGAAAGCACATGGAAACAAAGGAACAAAAAAGTGATTTTTTGGGAGAAGAAACACCTTATTTGTCTTAAACCCACGCAGTCACGAAACGTGTGACAAGGCTTCGTAGGTTATATACTAAGAACTTTGATGGTGCTAACTAAGTTATAGTTAGGTATATTAATAATTATCTATGGGTACCTATTTCGATATGAAGTAATACAAGAACCGTGATCATATAAAAGGGCACTCATCTCAGATATTTCAACATGGATGGAGAGTTAATTACATCCGAATTATAGTTTTGAGACTGATACACAACTTTATTATAGAAATAGTTTATGTGACAGTATATCTCAGCTATCCTGCTTCAAATGAGAAACAAAATCATTAAAATCAGTTCACTATGCGATAAGAGGTAACATACATAGAAAATACATGCAGTGGAAATGTATAACATCCTTCTTTCGGAAGTCGGTGAAAAATTCTGTTATATATTATTGCCATGATATTATTGTACTGAATGTGGACAAGAAAACACATCATTATCTTGAGCTTAATTGAAAAGGATACATTTATATCCCAATTGGTAACTCCATTACACAGGTGTACTCAGCCTTTACTTAGATAAAAATAATGAATCTTGACCTCCAGCCAAACTACCAACCTTTTTTTTATGGAGGAAGTTGAAGGCGAGATCTATAGTCCATAAAAGATCCTATAAAATCGTTGCAAGGATTAAAAATTTACGTGAAAAGTTTATGGCACTATAAGTCAAATACAACAAATCTTAGAATTTCAGACTGACTCTATATTTGTATTGAATGAAGCCAGGAATATTGTTTCGCCATAACTAAAAATGCCACATTACTTTTTAGGCTATTTAATAAGCTATTTAGATTATTTCAATATGATTGATAAAATTATGCATTTTTCAAACAACACTTGACAAACATAAGTCGAAACAGTTGTACCAGTAGGCAGAGTACTTACTAAAAAAGGGCAACTTTACTTCTTTCATCGATGTTCAAATAAAATAAAATCGAAAATGTAAAATTCTCAATACGCCATCTGATATCAGAAGAGGGCTTTTTGGGGATATAGTTTAATTAGCTGTCCAGCTTTCATGGACCTAAAAACAGATAAAAGATTACATTGCTGTTCTATTTACTGTTAAAAAATAACAGGACATACTAGTTATTGTTTTAAATGTCGTCAAAAAAATCGAAAATACAGTCAGTGTTGGGCCCTAACTTTTTCGTAGTGTGTAAAAATGATTTTGTGAAAAAAGAATCGTGCTCTAAAAATGGAATATGTATCCGGACCATATATTAGAAAAGCTATAGTTTGTTGACGATGTTCATTCTTAATATAATAGAGTCAGATTTGATTTTTATGTTTCTAATGTTAATTCATCTTTTGCACAAAACAGTTTGTTTCATCAAGGATTGATAGAAGTTAATCATATGCCAAATGAAATA
Source organism: Crioceris asparagi (assembly GCA_958507055.1). Classification (NCBI taxonomy): domain Eukaryota; kingdom Metazoa; phylum Arthropoda; class Insecta; order Coleoptera; family Chrysomelidae; genus Crioceris; species Crioceris asparagi. The sequence continues at coordinate 13,218,087 of OY293830.1, read as the reverse complement.
AAGTAAAATGTAGTAAATAACCATAGTATTTAAATTTGTATTGTTACAGTATATATTCGTAAGCTTTAGCTATCAAATAAAAAAGTGTGCATAGATAGAACACTTTTAAAATTTTGGATTTTGAAACTTCATAATATGGCATTTTGTATTTTTTTTTCAAGTGTACAAAAAAGAGCCAGAATTTTATATTTCAAGCAATGATGCTGTATAATGAGCTTTCTTGTTTAATTCTAATTCCACACAGGTTTATCATCACAGTATACAACAGTATGGTCTCTAGTCTTTGGATACTATTAAGAGAAAAAAAGTCCATCAAAAATGTAGAATACTAATTCATTAATAACACTAACAGTTACCTACTGTCACATAAAAATAAAACCATTTAAAAATGTAATTACTCCTAATTATAATGTAAAAGCGACACCTGAATCGATGCATATCGATACTAAAATGTATATGGAGTAATTAAAATAATTTATCATCCAACCATTATGCAATCTATTAATCCTTTTATATTTTTCTAATTGCTGGCCGTAGATAGAAAGAGAGAGAGATAGACAGATATTATTGAAAACAATGAAATATTAATTTGCAATTAGCTAGGCTTTGATGTCGCGCGCTACATCAGCCATCTATAATTAAAAGAGAGCTATTATGCAGACGTCAGTACGGGCACCTCTAGAAACACTTACACAGACAATAATTACATCTCTATTGAGTAAGGAGAATGACTTAAACTGCTATCGCTATATGATTAGATATTATTATTATTTTTTCAGAAGACTCTATATCAAGAATTATGCAAAGTGTAGCAATCGTTTTGCTACTTGCTGCTCTATGAAAAATAAAGGATGATCTATAAATATGTACTCTGCTTCTATTGTTTTATGAAGCAATAGCATTTGTGCTGATCACTGTGTCTATTTTCTAATATCTGCTAAGTCTACGATTTCAAGATTAGAAGAATATATTCAATTTTGTAGGAAATTTAATAGATTTAGATCAATTTGTTTATCTGAGGATCTTTATTCTACACGTTGATTCAAAATGAAGGTGAATGCAACATTATAAAAAAGTCCAAGAATGGATGAATTTCCCGTTAGTGAATATTCATTGAGTTTGATGGGCCTTTTTATGGATCGAGCTATATGAATGAAACAGTTTTTTGTTGATTGTAAAAAAATCTGTTTAGTCCGCCGAGTACAAAAATTACCCCATTAACTCGTGATACCGTTCTTCGTTAGAGCCGTTTCTGCGCTACAGTCTTGATTATTTAAAGTTTTACGGCTATTGCCTAGCAACTAGTGTGAGCAGGATAGTCATTCTGTATCACAGGTTATCAATATACTGAAAAATGAAAAAGAAAGCAACCAAACCGTTCTATCCAATTATAATATTTTCCTTAATTAGTTACATGGGAAAGTAAACAAATGACAAATTTCAATTTGTTTAATCTGTTTTATCGTAACCAAATTTGGTCCAAAGGTCTGACGGGTGAAGATCGAGGTCAAGTCAATAGGTAAACCAAAATTTTTGTCAAAAACTCTTTTGATGAAATCGAATAAAAATTATTAAATAGTAAAAATTTTAGAAAAAAAAATATCAATATCAAAATGTTATTGTTTAACAGAATATTCAGGATAAAAATACTCATCGATTAGTCAGTGTAGAATATTATTCGAAAGGTTTGAGGGAGCCTCAATTCAGGAGGCATGAAGAAAACGCTTAGCAAAATGCATTAAATGATTATAGATAATAATTCAATTCCTCGCCTAGGTTTATTCAAATTATTTTTTATGGACTATTTCTATTTTTACCGACGAACCCAAACGGAGGAGGTATACAATTCGACGGTGTGCTTTTTTTTGTTTGTGAGCGCAATGTATACTTTTATTAAACGTATTTCGATTATGATGATTTTAATTTCATTGGAAAAAGGAGACTTGAAAAATGGATCCATATTCATAAAAACTCAAATCGAAAATCATATTTATAAAAACTCAATTCTCCTTCCCATTGAAAACAGCCCCAAAGGGGATGGAGAGGTTAATTTTTTTAGAAAATCGAAAATCCGAGTCGGCAGAATTAAAGATAGGAGAATATCCGGAAACGTTTAAGAACATATTTTTAAAAAGAGTTTCGATTTTCGAGTTACAGCAGTGGTAAAGTCTGAAATGTGTACATAAGTATTTCCGCCGTGATGGTTTGAGATTTCCAAATAATACTCTTAACACGTACCTACTCGCAAAGAATATATACCTGGGTTCTTCTTTGGTATGAGTAAACGTTCAACGATTTTTGTAAATAAAAGTTAACTCAAAAGTGTGAAATATTTTTTTTTATACAAAATTGGACCGATTTGGTTAGTTGGTGCACAGAAAAATACAAAGTAATAGGTATTAATTCTATTGGTACTGGTACTTGTGAAGTTGGTGCACAATTTCCAAATTACCAGTCCCTACCAATAGAATTAATAACATTATGTATTTTTAGAGAACCAACTAATAAAGTCGGTCCAATTTTTGACCCACTTCAAAAAAAGGAGAAGGTATACAATTCGGTTGTAAGATTCCTTTTTATTTATGGCTGTTCCCGCGTTTTGCATAGTAAACGTACTCCGATTGCGACGATTTTTGTTTCATTTGAAAAGGGAGAGTTGAGAAATTGTCCCATATTCAGGAAAATCAAATCCAAAATCTCCTTCCCTCCAAAAACCGCCCCCAAAGGGGTTGGAGGGGACAATTTTTCTCGAAAATTGAAAATCCGAGGCGACAGAATTAACGTAAATTCCATATCCGGAAATGTTTAAATTGGACATTTTTCAAAATAATCGTACGTTTCCGCGCTACAGTCTGAAATATGTGTTTCAGCTATGTAGAAGGGCAAATTTTTCTGAAAATCGAAAATTCGATATTTAAAAATTACAAAGGGGACCATATCCGGAAAAATTTAATTGAACATTTTTCCAAAAGAGTTACGGTTTCCGAGTTTCGCAATGGTAAAGTCTGAAATATGTGATATGCGTCTTTTCGCTAGTACAAGCTAAACTTACCTCTAACTTTTTGTGTATTAGTGAACGTTCAACAATATTCATGGCTAATGTTACATTCAAAAATGTGAAATAAATATTTCTTACAAAAAATTGGACCGACTTTATCAGTTGTTCCACTGAAAAATACAAAATAAGATTAATTCTATTGGTGCTGGTTCTTTTGGAGTTGGTGCCTACAACAACAAACTACAACGGCACAACTTCAAAATTACCAGCACCAATAGAATTAATATTATTTCGCATTTTTCAGTGCAACAACTGATAAAGTCGGTCCGTTTTTTTGGAAAAAATATTTATTGTAAAAAATAATGTCAATCTTAACCTCTCTATAGCAACTAATAATTTCACACGATTTTATTTTCCTTTCATAACTATTAGGTACTTCGTTACAACAGATACGGGAATCGCTCATTAATCGATGACAGCCGGGGGTAATGATCTAATTAAGAACAGTGAAGCCCTCCGATGATGAGGCAGTAGCTAATTGGATTTTGTTAATTTCTAGTAAGGAAAAATCAATCAATCTCGACCTAATTAGATCAACAAATAATATGTTGTTGCATGCGTCGCAGAATTTGTTAGTCATGTGTAATAATAGCATCAATAGAGTTGTTACATTTTATAGATATACTTCGTTAACGATTTAGAAGGTTTCATTAGTCTGATATTCGATACAATATGAAGTAGATATATCCTTATGATATTCGTTAAATATATTGAGTAATTATGATAACATTTCCATCTATCTATAGTTTTAAAATATTCTAAATCAATATTTACAAAATAATTTACTTAAATTGGAATTTTATTAGAAAAAAAAAATAGACCATGAGCTAGCGATTGAAACTGAATTACGCCAATTTTTTCAGCATAATGATAAATGACCATACTTCCGGTTCATGTCATAAAATATATCAATATTATTCACATCAAAAATGATGTATTCGCTGTAGGTATCTACTAAATTAGAGTATAGAGCCACACTAGATCTAATTAATCCAGGATATAATGTCTAATCAATATATATATACTTTTCTTCATGTCCTCTCAGGAAGTCTAATATATTGAATTTTTCTTTGAAATAAAGTTTAAGCTTTCTTACACTAAAGTGAATTAGGCTAACGATATCTTATTGCTTGTAGCCTTTTCAAATAACCTGAAGTGACGTCATGCTTGCAAAACTGGACTTTGCGGTGTAAACTCTTCATAATGAAACTTAAGGATCAAATTTTATTTTTTTCGTTAAAATAGATTCTACAATATGGAAATAAAAAAAATTACGTGTTAGGTTATAATTGGTCATTTTTTATTGGTATAGTCCTTTACTTTGAACTGACGATTTCTATAAAGCAATACAAACTTGGTTCGTTGTTACATTCCATGTAAAGTTGACATGAAAGATTAAATGTAAGACTACTCCAGTCAAATGCTCGTATACTTCCACTCATCACGTAGGTAGATGTGTTCCCTTTATTTAAGCCCTGGCAATTAAATCCAATATAGGTACGTTTGTCCCTCACTATTGGAGGTATATCGACAAAAAAGGAGAGATCAATTGAACTGTCGACGACCGAGAGAGTGAAGAAGAACAAAGCCCTTTTAGGAGCACAAAGTGCCCAGGGTGCTGATAACATTCAGCCGTTTTGTTACACAAGAGGATCAATTCCAACAACGGTGGTGGTGCTACGGCTTGCTGCCTGCTTCCCTCTTTCCTAAAACTGAGTGCCTTTTAATTCTGGCCCTGAACACGCCGGCCGCCCATATAACGCATTCGGGGCGCATATTCACTCTAAATTTTCGCCCCCATTGTCCCAGCCAAAACGGTGTCCATACATCAACGTGCCAATGCACCACACAGCTCCAGCTATAAGAGGTTTAATTTTATGGAGACGACTCCTCCTGCTAATTGGATATTCCAGTTTGGGAGAATCAATACCATGTCGATATATATGGGAGATTCCTTTTGGATGATTTATGCTACAGACGTTATTTCTCAAGCCCAACAATCAAGACAAGGAGATCGATAGTCACAATTAATGGGAGCACAATGGTTAAATGACTGCTGTAGATTTTGATTAATCAAAAGAATACTAAAGAATGTTAATTTACAGTCTGTTAATAGAGAGTTTTTGGATACCGTAAGTATGAATACGGTAAACGTTGAAATCACGTGGTTTCATTACCGTCTCTGAAATAGCGTAAATGAAAGTAAAGGTCTTTTTGGATAACGTTCGGTCTTAACGCTAACGCTAAGCGGATGCGACTCACACTGTGTGAGTGTGTGGTGTATTGGCATTTGCGGTATCATAACACAACACTTCTCTTAACAAACACAGGTCTTCGGTAATACTAAATCACAACCTTTCTTTTGTTCAACAAACGATGACAGCTATTTGGGTGCATTTTGGCCAGCACAATGGATTGAATGTAGAAACAAACGCATAATCTACAGGTGAGAGGAGCGCGAACACTGACCGACTTCGATCATCGAAGTTAAGCAGCACAATATGTTAGGAACGGTTTGGACGAGTGACTGTTGATGCGGGCGCCCGATGGAATCTCTGACTGTCGCATTGCATTCGCCTCCTCTCGCAAGGCAACGGAAAACGTAGATTTATTTTGAGACATATTGATGGTTCGGAATCCACGTTAAACTGTAGGTCTCCTTGTCTGTGGTAACACTTTCTTGGCAGAGAAGCTCCCAATGCTCGGATACAAATACGGCTCTCAAAGAAGACTAAGAAGAAAAAGGCTACATGTACGCGTCTCCATGAATGCGTTTTCATTATTCCACCGACTGAAGTACCTATCTTTTATTCAGTTTGTATGATACTTCCATAACAGTCGTCTCGAATTCAGCCTTTCCAGATCATAATCTCTTCATTTCCGTATTTCTCAATGTCCTAGTTAGCCGAATAATTTGATAGTTTGAAAATCTAAGCATGACTGTTCGGTGAATTCCAGAATTGCCTGGAGGGTGCATCATCTTTGCTTGCAAGACGGTAAACAGTCTCTATTGTTTTATTTATAAAATGATCGATCAGTTCAAGTAGCTGTGTCAAAAACGAATGTCATCTGGTACCCTGATAAATAGGTTCATGTTATTTTTTTAAATGGCACAGTTAACATCCAATATTACTCTGTCAATTGAACAGAAGCCGTCTACTACTGAAGATTTTGTCTCACATATTCTCATTGAGAAATCAAGTGTAAACTGTAATTAAAAGCCAAAGAGGAACTTTACTTCAAGCGTTTTGTAACTTTTTATTCAAGTAAAATATAACATAAAATGCAAAAATACAGTTGCAATATGAATCACTAGTCTAAAGATGAACTTTGTTAACTCTTATTTGATGATCTAATAACAAAATGTCGAAGAATAATTAACTACGAAGCCCGATTTTCCCATATAAATATATATCGCACCCAGAATTCCGAATCGTTTCCCAGCATTGTTAATAAACCGATAACCATCATTGTCTTGGCATCATGTTTTCAACTTGTTTGGCATATGGAACCAGAATAATAATAATATGGATATTGAACATAATATGGTATAACCATTCATATATGTATACTATGTAGATATATAGCTTCAACATATCATTTCTATCACTCTTCACAACTGAATAACAAAAAAATTCAACGATGATATCACTTTTAAATTAAGTGTCATTAAACCTGCGTAATCGACAAGTGAACAATAAATATTCACCATTCTAACGAGGTCTCTTAGATAATGAATGGTTTAATTAGCAAGGCACGTATTGTCAAACAGCAAAACTCTTCAAGTGTGTATGTATGAATAAGTAGTCGTCAACCGTCGAAACTGATTAATTATTAATCGAAGGACGAGTGGAATTTTTTATCACTCAAATGACATCGAAGAAGAGGAAACTTCCGTATGAATAATACCTACCAGAAGAAAGTTTGCTTAATTAATTTCATTGATTTTTATTTAATTGTGGCTTCCTGTATCGAAATTCAATTAAGCTAATTAGATTGAGAAAAGGCTTCTAAATAGCTATCGATATTGTTCTTACTACGTCCATCCGTCAAGCGAAGAATAACATAAATTATGTGTCTCGCACATATAAATGCTATTTTCTTCGTAGTATTCTTCTATAGTCGACCTAGAAAACAATTGAAAGGATCGATACGAAAACAAATGAGCAATTACATCGATTATGATGTGGCCTCGCATATAACCCAAAGACGTTTAATAACTAACGATCCTTCTGGTATATGATTGAGTCAGTCAGTCAAGTCGTCGACTCACTTTCTAATGTATGTGAGAAAGACTAGTTGTTGTAAATGGACGTGAAAGGAATTTCACAATTTTTGCCACATTCCCAAAATCTTTAACGTTCCTGCATATTTATGATATCAAATGATTCATCCCTAATTGGTTCTGGGATTTGAGAAATTGTCTATAAAGAGAAAGGAATCACCGTTAGGTACACGATTATCCGGTCTAATAATTGAAACCATAAAGGCAACTGATTTTTGTATAATTAACTCTAAATAAATATTTTTTAACATAAATTGGAACGAGTTTATTAGTTGGTCCCTGAAAGATACAAAATAAATATTTTTTACAAAAAAATGGACCGACGTTATTGTTGCAATGAAAAATAGGAAATATGGGACCATTTCTCAAGTCTCCTCTTTCAGATGAATCAAAAATCTGAGTACGTTTTATATATACAACGCGCGCACAAACCAACCGAAAAAAGCACATACAGTCAAATTGTATACCTCCTCCATTCGGGGTTCGTCGGTCAATAATATTAATTCTATTTATTGGGGCTCGTACTTTTGAAGTTGGTGCCAAGAGTCATTTATATAACTACAATAATTGCACAACCTCAAAAATATCAGCACAAAATGGCTAAGGCGCTGGAAGAGCGTTCGTAGCTTGCCACAGCTCATCGTGAGCGCGGGTTCGACTCCCGCCTGAGCCATGGTTGTTTGTAAACTGGACCCGTGCACAGGTATCCTGTATACCTCTTCTGGACTGTATTCCAGATATAAAAAAAGAATTAATATTATTTTGTATTTTTCAGTGACCAAATATTAAAGTCGGTCCAATTTTTCTTAAAATATATTTATGAGAGTAAGATTAGTCATAAAAATCGTTGAACGTTCACTAATACCAAAGAAGATAGTAGAAGATATTCTTTGCTTGTACTTGTTATTATTTAGAGATTTCAAGTTGTTTGGTGAGCTGTGTCAAAACATCGCAGCGGAAAGACACATATTTCAGACTTTACCTCTGCTGTAACTCGAAAACCGTCGCTCTTTATAAAAAAAATAACTTAATCGTTTCCTGTATGCTCTCATCTTTAATTCTGCCATCTCAGATTTTCGATTTTCGAGAAAAAATTCACCATATACTCCCTTCGTTAGCGGTTTTTAGAGGGAAGAAGATTTTGGATTTGAGTTTTTCTGACTATGAGAAAAATTCTCAAATCTCTTCTTTCAAATGAATCAGAAATCATCAAAATCGGAGCACGTTTATCATTTAAAACGCGCACACAGTCATACATGAAAAAGCAAACATACAACCGAATTGTATTACCTCCTCTTTTTTTCAAGTAGCAATACATCTTGTAATGTGGGCATGTCTATAGAGATAATAAATCCCAATATCAAGTGTTCATTCCAATCAACAAAAACAAATTCAATATATTAAAATCAGTATTTGTGGAGATTAGAGATATATTTTTCTCTAACCGCTTGTTTCACGTTTCGCTAAAAGGTTGAGAGGAATCAAGGCAATTGATTTCATATATGGTTCGGATCCCTCTGCTGTAAGGCCACCTTTAATAAATGAAAAGATTCTGTTCAAATTTATCTAAATAACTTCACTTATGGTAACACATAACAGAATAATGAGACAAGCTTGGCATAAGTCGGTATTAACCTTTTTTTTTCTTCAAAAATGTTTTCTTCTTCAGCTGCTTATGCCTATCCTATTGGCTGTTAGCGATCATATTTCGAGGCTTTCTTGCCCTCTTCAGTATGTACAATTTCCTCAACGGTTCTAAGAACTGTCCAAGACGTGTCCAATGTCTTATATTTCTAAGTCATGAAATTTGGTTCCTTCCTCACCCACGTTCGCCTATTTTGTTATCGATGATAACTGTATTATGTGTTTCTCATTTTATCTCTGAAATAAGCCATCATTCGATAATTGAAGCACACAGTGTGATAATTAACAATCCACTTCTATTTTTATCAAATATTGCTAAGGAACGCACTGATGAGCTTTAAGGTATTGGGATGAACAAGTGTTGTGCATTTCGTTCAACTCCTAAGAATGACAAGTGATGCTACAGCATTATGTAACTTTTCGATGATCCAAGTAGAAACATGATCTCAAATTTCATGACAAGCTGGAAATGAACTATTTCGATCATTGGAAATATTTTTCCAATACTCTTTTAAAGTAATTTAACTCTATATCAATTTCTCAAATACCTTTTTAATAACGCAGCAGCCAACAAATCTGTAACTGATATCACAGTGAAAAATTAATGCCTTAATGGAAAAATCTGATCTGTCTTAATAACGCGAAGACGTCACAGTCTCCCTGACGATAAAAAGCGAGCTCAATAACGAACCCTTTTTCTCAACTCAACCCCTCCACCACCACAGACAAACAAACCGACGATACCAAACATCCATAGCACGCCTTTTAATAAAATAAAGAATGATCCCGCTAATGTATTCATAAGGTTTAATTATTATTTGAAAAGAAAAAAGACGTTCCAACCCTTTCAGAAGCCAAAGAGGAAAGAATCCTATGTAATTAACTCTCAGTCGCTCTGTGTTGACATCCGAAGGGAGAGAGAGTTTTCTAAATTAATCGCTGTCGGTTTTAAAATCTTAAGAAAACACCCTCAAGCACGAAAAAAGCGATTATCCGGCCGACGTTTTAATCTTTCCATTTACACCCCTTTTCCTAATAAACGTCAATTAGCTCAAAAGGGTAATTATGTATTTAGGAGGTTGACGGCTCTTTGCATAATGGACCATCCTCCGGAAAAGGGGTAATTAAGGGGATGCTATGCGCTTGTTAATTAACGCGGGAGGACCTGTTGCTGCCACCACTGATGAGATGTGCCCTCCTCCAACTTACAATCTGTGAATTAGCAAGGCAGATTTTGTGGGACGATTTGACAACCTGTTGAATATTCACTCAAATGAAGGAATTAGCTAATATCTTGTACCGCTACAATAATTAATTATTTTGAATGAGCCTTTTGTGATTATAAAGAAAAATATTTTGAGTTAACTGTAACACATTATTGTTATAGACAATTATTTTAACACGAGTTAGCTTAGAGACGATAGAAGGAACAACAATTTATTTGGAAGACTCTGTGGTAGAACCTTGAGTTCTGAAGTCAAGAATGTGAAGGGAACTCTCTAGGCCGTGAAGGCCATAAAGCTGATAATCTGAGGTAGAGATGATGATAGTAGGAAACCCTCTATCCGTAGAGTGCAAACTATTTATTCAGCTTGATATCCTTTGAGAAGAGCTCAAAACGAAACTAATATTTAGATCAAGCAGACGTACCTCACCTACTTGATTTTACCACAATATCTGAGACGTATTCATATAAACTTCATGTAATTCCTAAAGAACCCTTTAAAAAGGAATGTGATTTGATTACAAATCATCAAAATAGTGTCGACTTGCCATCCTTTTCTTCATTGGATTTATACTTTTATTAATTTTATAAGGGACAACTGTCATCTTTCAATTCACGGTTTTAAGCTTATCCCTACGATACATATCTTAAGGCAATCAGAGTAGCTATTAAAGAACTACAACATTTTTGGTCTTCAAAGGAACAACGTCTTTATATCTCACTTTGTGCTTATAAAAGAAGAGCTGGAATAATTTATTTTCTAAAGGTAATTCCGAAAGAATGAGTTGCTTAAGCTCACAAATACCATAATGAGGACTTGTGTTGTTCCCCTAACATAAAAAAATTAAGTGAGTTGAATATCTGACATGCCAAATTTTGCTTATTCTCCCAGTGAAATTTAATATAACCCTTTCAGATCACTTTCGCTTCATTAATAATTCCATCTTAGTTCCATCAAAGAAAAAAAAGAGAATGAAATTCTCTCTCTCTTTGGGCACCATAATTGTATAAAACCTAATTTATTTCCTTGCAGAAGGCGAAGAAGACAATGGAAAAATATACCCCTTTGGATGCTTTCAAAGGAGGACACAACACACATTGGGTGGAGGAAGCTGAGCTGAGCGACTAATGAAATAAAAAATGATCACCCCCGTAATTTCTCTGGCATGGTTTTTTATTTCTAAAGGATTTATCATAATTAAGACACTGCTGTGCTGCTGCTGTAATCCAAGTTGATGATACGAAGAAGGGGAATGGAACAGTTTACGTAATAACAGTAGGTATACCTCTTATTATAATGTTGAAGAAATGAGAGAATTCATGTTGGCAATTAAAATCTTATTGGACAAACAAATTTCCTTTTTTGTAAACGTTTGTACCTGATGTAAATTTAAATGTCTTAAATCAACTTTTTAATTATTTTAATCGAGAATAATCCAACAGAATGCAAATATTGCACTTATATGAAATTTCGCATTCTTTGTAATGGAAATTGGAAAACATAAAATAAATAAAACTAAACTTCAAAGATCACCAAAAACATATATAGATGTATTAACTGAATAGCGACTGATCATAATATATTAAAGAACATGTCAAACTCAACGAAAAAGTTTGACATTTTATCTCTGTTGACAGGTGACAACGTATCACTTTTTATAAAAATACTTTCTTCGTATGGGAAAAAAGTGCGTACTTCTTTCCTTCCGGGTATATATACGCATAAATATAGCGATTTAGCTGGCAATAATTTTTGTGACGTTACTTTCACTGCTTCTGCTAATTCCGATGAAACCATAGAAACTCGAAACCAGATATGTTTTATAAACAAACAACAAAGTTCGCAATTTTTAAATCAAATCAAAGAATTAAATGGACAGATACTTCAAAGCTTTCCTTAGCAACGCAGGTCTAATTGTAGCTATAAGTACAAGAGCCTATCAAATTTCACTTCGATAATTTTCTGACTTTAATATATTGTAATATTTTTTTAATATTAAATCATCATATTTCTCGTCAAAGAAGAATATTAGATTTTAGATCTCACACAATCTCGAGCTACAATATATAATACTTTTTTCCCTAGTATAATTAATAACTATTTCCAATTACATGGGTGATACAAAATATTTTTACTTTCCAACTCTAAGGCGCCTAAAAATGAAAGTATTGTAATCGTATAAAATTTTCGATGTTTACTTATCAGTGGTCCCTAAACCCCCCCCCCAAAAATAAGTTTCAGTCTGTTACACATACAATGTGCTTCAACATTTTAATTTTAAAAGCAGTAGTCGTCACACAAACCGCATTAAATGTCAAATAGTGGGTACCCATTAAATGTTGTCAGTAGTTTATATATTTCATAGAATGTATTAACGATTATCGGATCTACCTACTGTTCAGCCCTCTAGACATGTATAATTTCCGAAATAAACGACTAACACCAACGAATGAGAAAGCAGAACCTGTGTTTATTTTTAATAACACCAGAAAAATAGAGCATAGCAGTGTCCACTGTTGGGTATGACCTAATCTATATTTTTTTAGTCTTGTATAAAACTGAACGTCACTACACTATTCGAGATATCCCAACCAAATTTTGCACACGCGTATATCATACCTAAGTAAAAGGCTGTCATACTTTCAGCGCCCGTGGGACTCTTTGTGGTGGGTTCCGTACCTGAAAGTCTATTGTATATTTCTGAACTCTATGGCTGGATTTTGATGATCTTTTTACCATGTATGCATAGAGAATGTTAATAGAATGAATTTGGTAGTGGCTGTAAGTGTAACTGCGCCTCCTAAGTCGAGGATTCCATTCCTGTAATACCCAAAGAAGTATCTCTGATCTATAGCTGCATTTTCGCGGATTTTTGGCTATGTTTGTATGTATTATGTCACTGGACTATTTTGTGCGACTCTGTCAGTGCGACTGGGACTTAAAGGTAGAGGCTTCCATACCAGAAAATCCCTAAGACATATGCAGGAGACATTCTAATGCTGTTATCCCTTGATGCGTGTCGGTGAATGGATCTGGGTTGGTGCGCGGACTGGTTCTACGTGCGAGTAGGATTTAGAGGTATAAGGGTTATACATATATATATATATATATATAAGAGTATCTATTATGAATACCTTATATTATACACCCTTATCTAGAACTGTTTTATCACACTTTAAAACAATAACTACTAACTGGGAAGTTATTATTATTGTATCTACCAAAAACAAAGCATTTCCATAAGCATATACCATAGGACCCAAAAACAATAAATACAAATGTTGCTTGGATGATGCTGAAGCCATAATAGCAGATTATCTCATACATATGAATGTGAACGATAAATATTGTTTGTACACAACTTCAAAATTCATTACTTCCAAACACTAGTATACCTATGTCATTGTAGTTAGTGTTAGCAGACCATCATGGAAACTCCTTTCAATGAAGTGCCGAATAAAAAAGTATATATGGTGCGAAGAAGTGTTGAAAACACACTTCTTGGTGCAGTCAGCACACGCCATCCATGAGAGTGAAAGAAGAGCGAGAGAGAGAGAGGCGGTGAAGTGTCCAAAATGAGCGGTGTAAACACCGGTGGTCACTGGCGAACTGAAGAGAGTATTTGCCGCAGTTATATAGTCTAAGAGCAATTGACATATTTCATTGTTAACTCAGCTGAGGTCGATTTTTTTTGTAGAGAATGTTGTGGAAGGCACTTGTAAGGGTCATCTATAAATATAATATTCTTGATAGCGGTATCAGTGAGAGATAGAGCAACCCTCTATTTTACCAAAAATATTAAATACAATTAATATTTAGTTAAGGCTGCAACTTTTTATATTTTTTCCCGTTAGCTTGTAAATAGGAATGGCAGATCGATTAGCCGGTCTTAAAAGGGTTGCAGATCCCCACAAACGTTTTGTCTGCGCAACGAAATCTTTATTATTTAGAATAAAATTTTAATATATTATTTTTTGAACTGTTTGATTATCCATATAGATGATTTAGATATGCTTTCCTTAGCATTCTCTCAAAAAATACGCCACAACTAAATGATCACTGAAAGATGTCAACAGCTCTCCTACTATTATTCTGACGTCGACATACTCACTGTCTGTGGGTTTTTTTTGACCGCCAAAGGTCGTTCGTTTATGTAATGTGTATGTTGTGACGGCTAGATATTCTGCGCCAATGGCCACTTCCATTTGTTTTGCTTCAGTCAAAAAGTATAGTGTCCTGCAAGATATTCGAGGCAAAATTTGAAAGGACTACACATGAAAATGATTGTTATTATTTTCTAATGCATCTAACGTGTTGTCATAACCTCTTTACAAATGATTATTTTCAGGGTAGACCCTTTAATATTACTTACTGTCTCAGATATCTTACATTGTAGAATCTGTAGGTTCAATATTTGGTTTTTCAGTTTGAATTTAAAGAATCTCCATCTGCTAAGACATAGCTTCAGGAAAATAAGATATTAATAAGTATATCCAGATTGTTATTTGCTTTTATTGACGAAAAAAATAGCACAGCGGGAATGGCGGCACTTGTGTTTCTGATTAAATTTGAAGCTACTAGCGACAATTGTCAGTGTGATTAATAGGAACGCTGCTAAAGAAGTTTTCACTTCAAAAAAGCTATTTTGTCGATTGTACCCATAGTTCTTAATCTGACCGCATATGTCGCTGTGTAGTTTCCACACAATAAAGATTGTTTAAATATATACTCAATTGATACTGGCAATTTTTAAGTCGAGCAGTTGTAGGTAAACAGAAGATACTTGGTATTAACTTCAAAAGCACCATTCCCAATAATTTTAGCCTTATTCAGAATTTTTCGATCATATTTTTGCAAAAAAATATTTATTTTTCACATTTTCGAGAGTTTCATTAGTAATGAAAATTATTGAACCTTCACTTATACAATTGAATTGTATACCTCCTCCATTTTACAAAGTCGGTCAAAAATGAAGAAGCAAAGTAACATAATAACTTTTATCAAAATTTCATTTAAGCTCCTGTTGGGTTAATTGTTTTTTATTAACATTTTTATATATGTTGTAGCATATCCAATCCAACTAGAGGTTGGTATTCGTAGGTAGTTGGTAGATATTATATAGGTTATTATATACTTAATTCAATTGACAATATTACTGGATAGATACAATAGTTCATACCAGCTAGAACTAGCTAAGTACTCAGTCTTTATTTTGGTAAAGGTATATATCCGTTAAGTTATAATCCCATTTGACATTTGATAAACTGAGGCAAATACACAATTTCAGGCCTCTATCTATTACGGTTCATAAGATAGAGCCTACTGACAGATGGAATAATGCAAACAGTTTGGTTTTCAGTGTAAGAAGCAACCAAACAGAAAGAAATTTGAGTTTAAAGCGAACTTACATCCTTTTCTAGTATTCATATAATTTAATTTGTGATTCTAATATTACGGCTCAGTTTCACTCAAAATGTTATAACGAATTATTAAATAACATTGGGATATGCTTGAAGCGGCTCCTCAAGAGGAAAAATCCGAGTGCTTCTTTCCTGTTTTCACATGGTTGTAACATCCGAGTGTTGGTCAAAAAGATCTCTGATAAATTAGCAGTGTACCAGAGGCCAATATATAATATTTGAAATTTCCTTTAGCGGCGACAAAGCAAACCAGTGGATAAAAGGTAAGATTAAATCATCCAAAGAATTATTTTATTAGCAATGGACAGTGTTTGTGGCCAAGTTATTACTGGAGTTAAAAGGTACTGCCCAAATGGTGAGCTTGGATAATGCTAAGAAGTTTTCATATCACAACAGAGGTGGTGCGATCAAGTTCGGATATTCGTTAGGGTAGCAAGGGTCAAAAAGTTCCGCTCGTCTTCTTCTTGCAGGGCCATATTCTTTCAGAATATTGGCGATACATTTTTGTAAGAGGCTTCATTTCAAAAATATACAGGAGCTATTATTCAGTGTCGGTTTTGAGGGCATTTGTTGCTAGGCCTTAAACGAGAAACTACTCGTTATAGTTTGCCTGTGCTTTCCACGAGGTGATCTCCGTAGCCAGCCAGCCGGACGCGTTCCTCACTAAATTGAAGGTTCAATTAAATGAGTGAAAAGATTAAAAAGATTGAGAATGACAGCTGACTATCCACAACAACACCCTGTAGAAGACATCTTGCGTATGCATGTGGAGTCGACCGCGGGCGGAAGTTCTCCTCGACCGCTAGCTATACTGTTTTTGGAGGGATGTGGCAGATGAAAGCGCAAAGAAGTCGGTGGACGGGGGTGGCAGGTTTTAATTGCGGTCTGCTAAGATGGCGTGTGCATGCCACACTCGCACTTAGCACCACCGCCGCGACGACGGTTGCTTTTTTCGAAGTCGTCGGATCGATAGGCGACGGCTATTTAGGTTTCTCTGTCTCTATCTTTTTCTCACACACACACTCTCTGATACTCATATATGCATTCTAGCATAGTCATTTGCTCTTTCTATCGTGTTTTTAAAACATAAAGCCTTGCAGATAGCCGGCCAGGCAATTAAAACTACCCATTAGGGTATTATACAGGGTGGTGGATGGTCGACGAACGCTTGCTTGGAATGTTTCTGCTAATGGGAAAAGTGATTGAGTGATAAGTTAGTGAGCCTTGGGAGGAGCATTTGTTATTTTCTACTTTGAGTAAAGGACTGATGAACTTGATTTACAATTCCATTCAGGGCTTGTTCAGACTGGTCAATATCTTTGAACATGTTTTTCTTGGTTTCAATTCTTTGGCTAATACTCTGACTAGATATTTGATTGCATTTTCAATAATCACAAAAACATTTGAACATTATTACCATCAAAAATGTTGAATGGAAATATTGAGTGAGCTTTTTTCTGGATTCCACC
Organism: Crioceris asparagi; assembly: GCA_958507055.1. NCBI lineage: Eukaryota > Metazoa > Arthropoda > Insecta > Coleoptera > Chrysomelidae > Crioceris > Crioceris asparagi. The sequence continues at coordinate 13,200,985 of OY293830.1, read as the reverse complement.
CCATAAAAATGATTCAGAAACTGCCCTTAATTACCTCCTGCTCGAGTTACACGAAAAGACGAGAAACATCGTGTGTTTCGTTGCATACTCGAAGACGTCAATTTGCACAAAAATCTTATGCAAATCACAGTTGAGGGCACGAACATTTTCCTCGGCCTTTCGTTCTCAATAAAAGCTAATATTTCCTTCTTCCTAGGTAGGTATATAATATATAATCACCGACGCGTACTCTTTGTAGGGAATTTCCACATAAAGTTGAGGGTTGAGTGATTTTAATATTGAAAATTTCATAATGCATTTCAATGAGAGTTAAATTTAATATAAATACTTATATGCCTATTATAAATTGTGTAGGGTTTACACCTCCTTATATTTGCACAAAATTTCTCCATTCTTTCCTGTATCGTAAGCTAGTTCTGTTACTTATTTAAAGCTCTTCCCTCTCGTCTTCAGCAGTTGTGTGATTACTTTATTCCATGTGTTCCTTAGTCCGCCACTTTTGTGGTTCTTATGTATTTAGCTCTCCATATTCTCTAGACTGACCTTTCTTTATCCATCATCTGCAGATGTGCCTACTAGGAGTCTCTCTTCTACTATATCATACCTACAATTTTATTTCTGTCCTTTTTGGTGACTCATTTTCTTAGATACTGCATATCTGCTGCTTGTATCTTACTTTTTTTTACTGCTCTGTCAATACCTACGTTTCAAAACCGAAAGTAACCATGTAATGGTCTATATATTGCTTCAAAATCTTTGATTTTTGTATCTCTAGTTATTTCTTTTCTGATAACAAATTTTGTTTTCAATGCAATAAATATTCTAAAAAACTAGAACCAATTTTAATAGCTGGTGTTCTGGAAAATTCAAAATATTAATAACTTTATTGATACTAGTAATTTTGATACTTGATATGCCTAATTAAGTTTATGCTGTATTTTTTCCTGCATGCACCAATAAATTCCTTGGGACCTTGGAAATCCTTGATGTTGCTGGAAAATATGCAATTAAATCTTCCTGATATGCATTTTCTTTTATAATGCAGGTAGAATTTGAATTTTCAATCAAATTACCGTCTCCTACAGCTCAATATTGGACTACTTTAAAGCAAATATCTTTCTAATAAAAAATATATATACAAGGTACATACACTGTAATTGCATACCTACCTCCTCTAGAAAGTCGACTAATAATAGGAAAGTATTTTAAATAAGTCAAATGTTCATTGTCTAATTTTTAACATATTTTCTTCATTTCTGTGCCTTTTGACTCAAAAACTTTATTGTGCCTGTCTGTAGATCTATCTTTGTTTCTGTCTATGTGCTTGTTTTGGATGGAATGATTTTGATATTTTTTGTTTCGTATTCCACCTTGTCTGAGATAGCAGATAGCCGTAAAACGGCACTGCTGTTTTTGTAACAATTTTCCTTTTCTTTCAATGCTATTTGTTTGCGGGCTAGAGTCATCATCTTTGTTTGCGCAAACATCTGTGTTTTTAATGAGGTCTATGACGTAGATACAGATACTAATTGAAATTTTGATAACGGTTAAAAATATTGGTTCACTTTCAACCGTATCACGAATTCTCATTATTTTCAAAAAGGTTGATCTCAAAGATCCAAAGAAAAACGTCTGGACATATTAATCAATGATTACGTGATCTGTCTTCATAAAATTTTATCGCAAGTGTTTATCGAAATTTGAGGTGCCGTGTCCGGCAACCGAGCATCTATATAAAAGGCATGTCCCACCTCGTTCTTAAGAGCGTTCCCTGTCATAAAATGGATGATCATAGCCAGAGCCGGTGATTAGTGTTCATTTAGCATGCAAATGATAGAATGTATCTTTTTCTGGTGCTCTCATAATCGCCATGTTTAGTCTTAAAAGTTTACTTTCTATTATATCTTTTTTTTTTCTTCAATGTTTTTGTCCCCTTCCAATGTAACCGAAGTTAAGGGCTTGAGTAGGTTCGTAACTCTAGCTTAAGTACATGTTGAATTGCAAATAGCGGTCTGAAATATAGAATCTAGTCCATGAGGGACAAAGCTATTATAAATATATTTGTTTGTGGTGATCAAATTGTATACAATAAAGGGGTTTATAATGAAAATATATACAGATATTGTAGCCAGTTGATCTTTATGAATTCAGAAGAAATATAAAAATAAGAGCTGTTAAATTTCTAATATTGTATATTTAAGGTGAATGCAAAGGAAATAGCAATAGACTTAGATACATCTTAACAATGTCAGATTTAAAGCTAGGGTTTAGCATGACGTGAACAAAGAATTCTAGATGACTTTAAACAACCCAGAACGGTCTTGTAACATCTTCCTTTGGGTCAAAATAAAATAACGTGTTAAGGGTTATGTTTCTTGTCTTTAGACAAGAACTTGTGTATGGTTCAGTAGGTACATTTATTGTAAAGCAGTCAATCTTGAATGTCTAATTATTCACATACAGGGTGGGGATTTTAAATGGAAAGCAGCTTATAGCGGCCCTGGGAATAAGATTTTTCAAAAATCCAAAATCCAAAAGGAGTTCGCATTCGTCATGTAAAAACATAGGGCCCCATGACGAAAACAAACTCCATAACAAAATCTTTGAGGACGTATTTTTTTATTTTTGAAAAATCTTATTCCCAGGGCCGCTATAAGCAGCGTTCTATTTAAAATACCTACCCTGTATATGGATACTAATAATAAAACAGTAGAGCCTGTTGAAGGTACGTATCAAAATTGGAGAGGTAATAGAACTCGAAAGGAACGAACGATTTTTCTTAAGTATTCTTGAGGTTTTTTTCTTCAGGGTACAGAATTCAAGCGCCCAATACAAATTAATAACCATTTATGCATTCAGACAAAAAAAATATATCTTTCATCCAAATACAAGTAACATTTTTAATAGCATTCATTCATCGTTATTACCTTTCACAATAATCAGGCTTAGGTTTATTAAACAGCATATTCAAAACTTAACGTGTTTACTAACTTGTCATTCAAGTGGAGTGCTGCATAGGTATATAATCCTAGAACGAAAGAATCGTTCATTAAAATTATAAAAAAAACTTCATCAGATTCCAATTAAGCTTCATCACCATGCAACTTTTATGCGCTAATTTCAACAAGATTTTTGTTTTCCATATTATACCTACAGAACAATATCGATAATGACGTTAAAACAAACAAAGGAATTCCACTAATTATCTTTTAATGTTCATTATCTTGCGCAAAAAATCTAATAATTGCCCCAGCAGTAGGTATTATCAACACTGGTAATCATTCCTGGTTTGTTTTTTTCTTCTATTTCTCTTTATGAAGAACATCGCTTTACTCGACCATTTGGTTTACTTACAACAAACATCTATATTAATTAACATAATTAAATATTGAAGGCATTATAGACTGGAAGTTGAAGCTTGATTACAGCAAAAAACGGTGCTTATTGCTTCTCATAATTATGATAGTGGCCATGTTGTTAATGGAAGTGGAAATTGAACTGTTATAGAAGCTATTTGTAATGGAATATTATCTCAGTTTAATTAGTAATATGGTTGTGGCGATATAATATATATAATTATATGAAACAAATATCAACATTCAATTAAATTGAGTTTAAAATGAAAATATTTACAAAGAGCTATTTTTACTAGTTAAAAAAATATCTAGATTACTTCAAAGATGGTGTGAGCAAAATAAAATGTCAGGCATACATAGGTATATACATATTGGGAGCTTGCAATATACTAACAGCCACATTTGCAGTTGTTTATCAGAAACCAATAGATATTGCTATTAAAGAAGAGGACTCATTGATAGAAGGATTATAATAAACTGTTAGAGCTAAACGAAATCTATCGGTTTCAATCATAGTTGCAATGAACTTACTGCTTGATGTGTGTTCGAAAGCCTAAGTATAAGTTACAGTGAACAACGACGAACTCCAGCAATGAGAGAGCGATCCGATTCGATAGCAGTTCCATTTATTTCTAAGATAGTTTCTTTTGTATCCAGTTTGGATATTTATCTACTGATCCTGAATATTTTCGATGATTCCTGGTCATCTTAGTTCATTGACTCACTTAACAAAATTGCACAGGTTTTCTAGATATTCCTGCGTTATTTTTGGACCGATTACCAATATATTGTTTTGAAAGGTCATTTTCGTGAATTTTAACATCCACGTTAAAAAGGATTATTGGGAATTACCCAATGAAATATGCATCTGTTATAATATTTGAGCCATTATTTTAACTTAGAACTTGTACCTACATAAAGTATGGAATAAATTTGTTATTTCCCAAATTGAAGGCAATTCAAAAAAATCGTTAGACACGTTGATTTTTATGTACAACTACGCATTGTATCACGTATTAGTCTATTTGTGACGTCATCACCTTTGGAATTATTTTTTTATTGTTCATTTAAAGACGATTCCAATAATAAAGCATACTTAGATATGTTCAATAATCAACAGTTTTAAACTAAACTAAAATCATCATTTGTGAAAATCAGTTAATACAATATAACCAACTGCATTCGTTCCTCTGTCTGACAATGACGCAATAAACTCTTACCGAACTCTAATGATGGTTTTCAGCAAAATATTATTTATTTATATTCTTATTCTATTTTTATTTGGTTTACGCTTGTATACTAAATTTTTTAGATGACCTTATGAAAAGAAATCTGTGTGAGATCTGGTGACTTTGGTGGCCAGTGACCATTCAATGGCTCCTTATCTTATTTGGAAAAACATGGTTGACATATCTTCGAATTTCAGCTGAATAATCCAGCAGCACGCCATCTTGTTGATACAACAGAGTCTCATCAATATTTCCTGGAATATTTTCACTAGAATCTCCTGATTGGTACCAAATTCTCTGAACTTTTCTCAATTTTGCTAACTGTTCATTGCCTTATAAGTTGGTCTGGATATCTATTATTAAACAAAGTACATGCTTCTTGTTGAGTTCGCACCTTATTACCACACCCAACTAACATTAAAACTTTAATCCTCTGTTTTGCAGATAAACGCGTTTTTAAAATATTAATATACAAATTACCAACAATTAAAATATTAGGACCCTTCAACTGTATTCAAATGTTACTGAGTACTCAAAAAGGAGCCATTTGATTGTTAACAAAACTTTTTAAATTTGTCAAGTTTTTATAATTATTCCGAAAGGTAGGTAGGTACAGGTACTGATTATATCTTCAACATAAGTATTCTATATTTGTAGAATTGCATTTGAATAAACAACCAAATCATATTTAAGGTTTTCCGTTCAAAAATTAAATCCATGACGTCATATTTCAAAGAGCTATGACGTTAGAAACAGAGGTAATAAGCGATAATATGCGCGATTGAATAAAAAAATCACTGATTTTTTTAAATTGTCTCTAAGATGCGAAATAGCGAATTAATTTCCATAATGAGACAGTGTGTATAACATCTGTTTATCAACTATAATCTCGCCCATTCACACATCGTCTTTCTAGTAAGCAGGTACAGCTTGAGGTGCTTGAAATTAGTATGTGATTAGACTATTTTTTTTTATCACTTTTTGCCGACATACGTAGATTGTTCATTTATCTGACACAAGCCAAATGACGTCTCTATATTGACTAGGTATGCAAAAAACTTTCTTCTGCACACACTTGGAACAACTAGCAACAACCAGTTTTCAAATGATAATTTCTGCCAGAGCGTATCAATTGCAGTGTGTTGGTAGTGCTCATTTTATGTACCTATGTAATAATTGAATTCACACACTGATGCTTATCTATTTTCCTAAGTGCTAATATCTAATAATTATTAGAGTTGTTTTTTGTACGCAAAAGAAACCTTCACGTTATTAGAAAAGAGCAAATTGATGGTGATTATCACTTTGTTTCATTTACATTAGAGTGCAGATGGTGTATTTGAAATCAAAGCCATTTAACTTTGTCGATAGTTTGACTAATAATAGTCTCAGGTTTAGCATTGATATATGCTCAAGATATGACTTCTAAAATTTGGAAAAGAGTATTTTTTTGTTGTAGAATATCAGTAAGTATCTATTCCGTTAACCTTCGATAAATAGGACGGCCTTACTGCAATGGCGACTCATCTCTGAAGCTTGTTGAAAGTATCATTCTCTCAGGTGCACCACCAATTTACCTCAGCAAAAGGCTAAGAAATTATACGATTTAGCAAAATAAACCTACAATTTAAAGAATATGATCCATCACATCAACAGAATGAAATGGGAAGACATTATTCTAGAAGAACACAAATTCATTCAAAAATTCAGTACCAGAATCATCTATAAGCTTGCTTGTATCATTCACAAACATAGAAGTCGGTACTGGGCTTAAAATGTTACCTTGTGGTAAACCAAAGTTCCTAACGTCACTGTAATAGTTTATATTTCCCAACAATTCTTTTTTGATCAGAAAGTTTACTATCAAATTCTTCAATGTTTTTGAAATTTCATGCGAAACAATGTTTTATTTTGCTTTTTCTAGATCTAATAAAGCGAAAATGATCTTCTCTTAAATACTTGCTGCAAAATGTATTACTTTAAGTATCAGCCATAATATTATTCCATTTCTAAAATTTCGACAAAATCAATTCACATGTAATAAAAATCGAAAAATATAAATTTCATACTATCATTATCATATGTGAAGTGTAAGCTTAAATGTGAAAATAATAAGAATTTCAATATTCTTTAAGCTAAGACTTTTATCATAATGAAAAAAAAATCCATCTGAAACAATTTTTATATTGGACAAATGAACATATAATTACGAAGCGATATACTCATGTGTGACACCATTTTGATATTGAATATTCAAGTGAAATTAATAACTCATTATTACATCGACCAATTGGTGAGTGATACAACGTCAATCATTCCACAAATTATATTAAATGTCGTATGTCATATAATTTATTTATAATAACGCCATATATATATATATATATATATATATATATATATATATATATATATATATATCCGTGACAATTTCATGTCGGTTTTCTTAGTTGGGTTTAAAATTTTATGAAAATTGGGGATAATATGGAGAGTTACTCGTTACTCGTAATTATGACGAAGAATCAACCAGACACTAGATGGTTTTAGAGCAGTTTTATGCTCATCGTTGTTTTTTTCCACAATTTCAATTTAATTTCTACAAACTCCAAAGTACTTATAATGCCCCTCTATCTAGAATTAGTTGTAAACAAAGTAAATGACTAACTATTCAAGCAATTTTATGAGTGTTCCGAATTTCAGGAAAGGCAGAAAGAACCTTCCTCTGTTTTTCAATAAATAAACAAATCGATTTCTTTTGTAATGGTAATTTCTAGCATCTTCTAAGTTTGCATGTGTAATTCAAACAAATCAAGTATTGTCATCATCATTGTACAGGGTGTCCCACATAAGATCCTCGATCTCCTCGTCTCGAAAGATATTCTATTTAGGAAAAAAGTTAATACAAAGTGTTATTGTTTATGAGGAAAATTCATGTTATATAACATTCACATATACAGGGTGCTCAGTTTTCTATGGTCCCTTTATATTATTTTGGAAATGTATTTACCATAAAAAATAAGAGTGACTTTCAATAAGATATTATATAGATAACTCTCGTGGTTTAGAATTTATTTGCCGTATGTATGCCATATTTGGTGAATCTGTCATTTTTATGTTAAAGACAATACCGCTATATATAACTCTAGTTCCTTCCTTTGACTACAAATTATACACAGTGATTTCAGAAATTGATTTCATGAGGATATATAAGATCACCTATAAGTCAATAATTTTAAATAGCATACCCTATATATAATTGCCGATTTCAATTGTTCACAAAAAATTAAAGTAACTTTGTATAAAATAGCCTATACCCATCTTAAGCCGTTTAGAAAATATTCGCTATTAAACATTTTTTTTTGGGATAAACTTTCGTTTAAATGTAATGAGGAAATACGTTACAAATATTTTTTAACAATATATTGTGGCTCATAATTTTAATTACCATGTGTATATTTTATGAGAAAATAATTCTCCCCAATGATCGGTAAAATAAATCTTTTATTTCAACGACTTGTGATAATTTAAAAAATAAATGTTTCCCACAGAAAATACTCCACGGTCATCAAATCTGGATTCCACCGAGTCCAACAAATATTGCCATTTGGCCAAAGACCTCTGCTAATATTTGTAACGTATTTCCTCATTAAATTTAAAAGAAAGTTATTTTGACTGCATAAAAAATGTTTAATAGTTTATATTTTCTAAACGGCTAGAGATGGGTATAGACTATTTGATACAATGTTACCTTATTTTTTGTGAACAATCGAAATCGGCAATAATTTACAGGGCGTTCTATTTAAAATTATCGACATATATGTGATCTTATATATCCGATAAATTTCTGACATCACCCTGTATAATTTGTAGCCAAAGGAAATAACTAGAGTTATATATTAAAATATTTTCTTCAAAATAAAAATGGCAGAGTCACTAAATATGATTTACTTTATTTTTTCCTACGACCTTAAGTATAAAGTTTTTACCAAAAAAAAACGGCTTTTAAATCCTAAGCCACTAGAGATAGCTATATGATATCTTATTGAAAGTCACTCTTATTTTGAGGAATCCATTTCCAAAATAATATATAGGGTGTCCCATTTAATTTTTAAGAGTGACCATAGAAAACTAATCACCCTGTATACGTGAAAGGTATATAATATAAAGGTTCCCTTGGAAACAACAACACTATGACATTGACTTTCTTTCCTAAATAAAATATCTTTCGGGATAAGGGGATAGAGGATTTTATGTGGGACACCCTGTACTGTATTACTACTCATTTGTCTCCATTCCTTAACACCATTCATTAAATACTCAACGTCGTAATAACAACACTGTAACTACCACCACCATACAACTGGCATGAACCTGCTACATCACCTTGTATCCTATATTGTGTCAAAGCAAAAAAGAATCACAGCTGTGTGACTTTAATTACGTTAGGTATATGAAAAAGCTCATTATCATCTGCTGGAAACACGGTATATACCTACTGTTTCTCGAACAAATCAACGATTACATTCACAAATATAGATAAGACCGCACTAATTACAGTTCGTGACAGCTAATGAAACAACGCGCAGCAGTGTTTTAATAGTTGGGAAAGCGGTTTTTCGCAGCTCAAATAGAGGTAGAAATAAAGGGGAAAAAATATTTTGGGCAAAGAGAAAAAGTTCACGTGCGACATGCAGTTTCGAAGAGATAAAAATATAAAAGAGTTGTCTTCAATATATGCCGCAGCGATATAGCATGGGAACGGAACTCAACCAGATGCAACGATGCGCTCGCTGGGTAATTATTCGGTATAATTATTCCTCGGAAATGGGTTAGTCTGACACGACTGGTGAAGCACAAAAATATTGTCAATATATCGCAGAAGGCGACGAAATAAGTTTTACATCGAAGAGAGAGTAGTGGTGTGTGATATCATGACATGATGTTAGAACAATTCGGAAAACTTTTCCAACAGTCAACGGGTTTTGATGGAAATGTGATTTACAGAACATTTCCAAGACGTATCCCTATGTTGGCGACTTAATCTATAAGAAACATTCGAAAACTATGCAGAAATGATTTATAAAACGATTTAATACCTACATTTCAATATTTTTTAATGATATTTTCTATTAGAAGAAGTTTCTTACGATCACCTTGAAAATTGATTTATATATTTCTGTTGTGGTCATTTGTATCGAGCTATCCAAAAAAAAACTCATTCGAAATGTGCCATGTAAATATGAGATCAAGCCATTTCTTAAGGTATCTGGATTTGCATAATATTGGAACATCACTTGTCATTTCTTTGAGCAAAAACATTGAAAGAAATTCACAAAACCTGAACTAATGTAATGACATACAAATATTTTTAAACTTCACTTTGTGAAAACGTTTGGAAATGATTGAAGTGAATTGATAATTTCCAAACAGTTAATCAAATATCAGTTTTAATTCGTTTGAGAAGAAATAAACGCGAGAATTCACAGACTTTTCGCCATGCAAAATATAATGATATCAAAAATACTGTCAAGATCACCAAATATAAAAATACATGAAACAATAATAAAGCCAGCTGTTTGCTATGGATGTGAAACATGGACCCTTACAAAGAAAATGAACTCCTACTCCAACGCTTTGAGAGAAGGATCCTAAGGAAAATATATGGCCCCGTAGGACGCAGATACTGGACAATACCGTATAAGAACAAATGCTGAACTGGAAAGATTGAACCCTTAATCCACATATAATAGAAGCAACAAAACCATAAAGCCTAAGATGGGCAGGGCAATTTCAAAGATCCCCCAATAACCATTTGATTAACGTGGTGTGGAACCAGAATCCAATATGAACAAGACCCCTTGGACGACCAAGACAAAGGCAAAAACCCACATAGGGTTGTAAAGCTACTAGATAGATAGTTCGTTTGAACCATATGGTGAATCTGATTCTAAAAGATCTTAAATAGAGATAAATTCTTGCAAATGTAAACAAAGCTTGTCTATCTATGCTTTCACTTACCTGAATTTTAATTGATTTGGTTTATTTGAATCCTTTTCAGGCCATTGCCTAAAAGTTTAGACAAATGTTCTTTGAAATAAGCAGTGATATTACACAATATGCAGCAATCAGCATGCTATATATGTTATATTGAATTCAGAAATTAAAAAAAATCTTTCAACATAAGAGGCACCAAGATCAATTAGATACTTGTGATTATTATTATCAATTGACGTTGAGGTTCCAAATATCTAGAAATAGATATACGAGAATCACGATTTAAAATTTTAGGTAGGTACATTTAATGGAATATCTTTTGATATGATCTACTTATGTTTTATTTCAGAACATTGTATTTTTTAAGTTTTTGTAATATAGTGTAACGTGGATAGGTAGTCATGTACTTACCGTTGTTATTCGTTAATTAGCTATTCATTCTACTACCTTGCTTACAATATTTGTTGCTTGTATATTCCATTATGTAGTTCTAGAATTATAGTAGATTTATTCTCGATCCTTCCAGAAACTACATGTGAGGTACAATTTGTCATACTATTGTCAGTTTGACAAGGATCTAGAACATTAATTATGTGCATCTAGATAATCATAGAACATTCTCGATGAATGTCATGTCATGATTCAGGTATATAAAGCCGTGTCGATCACGGGACAGAGTCAGTCTTATGAAGGCAGGGAGTCTTATAAAGTCAGTTGATAACAGTCAGTCTGTGAAATCAGAGGCTAATAGTAGTTCTGTCGGTGAAGACAGTGATAGTATAGATTGTCAAGGTGACAAGTGGTGACAGTTGTACCATAATAGAAGTTCGAGTACTGAGTGTGAATAAACCATTAGAAGCAATCTGCGAACTTTGAGTATTACGCAAGTGAACTCACCCCACAACGTTTAGCACAGGGTTAAACGTTACAATATCTATCTTCTGATGTTCACAATAAAGGGTTTTAATTAATGTCGTGTACTTATTTCATTGGGTGATTCTTGGTCAAATTTTGAGTTGAAAAGTTCATATATATATATATATATATTTGGAAGTACGGCAGTATTTGTTAGAACACATTAAACTCTATGATTGGGTAATCTGCCGAAGAATTTTTTGGGGCTTATACTCTTCTTGCTAACCAAGCTTTCGAAAAATTTATTTTCATCTTCAGGGCTAAAAAATATAAAATAAGGGTGGACTTTGATTATCACAAAGAAAAAGAAACAAATCAACATACAAAATATTACAAACTTACTTTTGCAAACGAGGTTACAAAATAAAAACGAACAAAGGCAAAGTTAGGACTTCCTTCGCCCATATGGACGAAAAACAATTAACATTTAAGACATTTTAAGAAATTTTAATTTTCAATTCATAGCATAGCAAAGAAAATTGATTAAAATAGCAAGATTGCGTGGTTACAAATCTGTATTTTGAGGGGTCTAAGAAATACACTTATAAATATTGTAATATTGGGTGTCTAAGCTGATTGTATTAGGTGAGTGTCATATCCTAGGGATTCTGTTCTGAGAAAATTGACTCTCGCTGGTTTCCATCTACCTTGTGAGATGAAGGACACAGTTACTGTTAATGGGACACCCACGCATTCCGGAATTCTATGTTGTTTGTTTTCAACAACACACATAATCATGGGAACTAAATCTTTTACACTGTTATATTCAGAAAAATTTAGAAACAAAAGTGGAAAAAGCTGGCAATTGATATTTGATTGTAGATTCAATTAAATTTTGTATAGTATAGTGGATCAAAGTTAAAAGCTGACTGATTATGAACATTATCCGAACGCTCAGTTTTGGCAAGAATATGAAAAACCTCGCGCTGCTATTGCCAATGTTACAGCTGTTTAGGGCGATAGACAGAAATTAGCAACAAGAAATGAAAAAGAGCAGAAAAGCTCTAGTAATGAGTGTTTGTGCAAAGTGCGCGCCATCTGTGAGGTCAGTTCCACGAGTGCATCACCCCTTCTTATATAGCGGATGACCAGCAGCAGCAGCCTTCCCTCATCTTTGACCCCTGCATTCCCGTCACCACCCTCCAAGTCTCCCTCCCGAGCACAACCGATTTCATCGAAATTCTGGTGGAACGCTAAGCAATCAGCGTAATGAATGATCGGTTCTTAATTAATGAATCTGTCTTGCTAATCTCTTAGATGGAAGGCCGGGAGAGAGGGTTTTGGTGAACATATATATATATAGATAGATTGATAATGTGATTAATTTTTATATGTATTATAGGTGGTAGGGGTATATAGTGCGGTTGTTCCTTCGATTTTTAATAAATTGGATTGTTATTAGATTTCGTAATGTGGATCGATTCTAATGCCAGTATCGAAGGAGCCATTTCATTGATTGGGAGAAAAGTATTGGGCGATTAGAAAAATTGCACAGTCGAAAATAACCGCCGAGAAATAAATAACGCCTATTGGAGATAATTAGATGAGTCATTGGGCAGAAACAACTAGATTAGAAGATGAAATATTGAATATTTTTTTCCTTATAATGTTGGTTTGTGTCAGGTTTGCCAGAGAGAGCTATTCATTTGTTTCTTTTACTACCACTGCTTTTAGTTGTTTCTTAAGAATGATAGGCTTAGTTTGGGTATCTATGGTTAGTTAGTTATTCCCATCCTGTGTCCCAACCAGCGGAGTTGGGCTTCCTGAATGAACGACTGCATTGGGGATTTCTAAGTTTGAGTTTGTAAGATCATGAAAGAATTCTCGATCCAGGACTATATGTAAGAGTCGCTCTTTACACATTTTTTAGAAAGTATCTTTTGTTTGCTCCCAACTTCTCTTTTAGGATTTATAGATATTAACATGCTCTTTGCTGTCTTAAGATGGATACTCCGACATGTAATATCTTCTTCCCGGATGTCAAGATTTTGTTGCAAGTTCGCTGTATTTTTCTCTAATATGGTAAGGCTGGAATCTTCTGTATCTTTTTTTGCGATGCTCTTTGCAGTTATCTCTTATCTACTATTCTAAATTTAGAAACAATCACATTTTCAATTGTCTAAAAGGCATTAGAGTGGAAACAATTTTCCTTGAAGAAATAGGTAAACTGTGGATGAAAATGAAATATAAATATTTAGTTGATACACTTCAGAGCTGAATTTGTGTCACAGAAATGACCAAACCATGGCAAGTGTCATTTTCATCTTTCAAAAAAAATATGTACCTAAATGGAAGGCAAGGGAATAATACAAGTATTATAAGCAAGCACAATCGATAATCTTGAAAGCTTCACATGAAATGGAATTCAAGAACGTCATTATGAAACAAAAAATGATTGACTTGACGTTCTTAATTTATTAATTACAAACCCAATATAAATGATAATTAATTTTAGGCGTATCTAGATCGTGACGCAGATGATTTCGATATATTTTTTATCAATCAAACAGGAAGTAATAGAAACACAGTTCTCCTATGTTAAAGATGATTTCTGGAACCGCCCAAATTATTTCACAAATAAATCTAAAGAAAAAAGTTTCAAAGTCTCCAATACATGTCAAAACAATTTTATCGGCTGAGTATTAGTGACAGGTAGGTAATCGTTGAAGACGATAACCTTGATCTCAAAACATGAGATGGGATGTTGTACCAAAACTTTATATCATTATATTTGAGAGTTTATGGTTAACATCATTAAAATTGGAGGCTCTTGAAAAGAAATTTAATCAAAGATTATATATGTTGTACCACATTATTGTTGCACAGAAGCCGATCATCGCTTGACGCCTGACATTGTTAATTATATAGCTGTCATACTTCGAAGAACAGGCTGATCTACATCACCTGTCATATTTACGACCCTGTTACATTGATAATTTACTTTATACGTATGAGGTAACAATAAAATAGGTATTTATCTTTTTTTCATTTATATACTTATAAACATATATAAATATTGTAGACCAGCGTTGTAATTATTGATGAAGTTTCATTATGAATGTTTATCCGGTGTTACGGACCCTAGTTGTGTAATTATTATTATTTTTATAATTATTATGTGTAATTATGCGGTGTATTTTGTGTGTATGTCATGTAAAATAACAATTATAAAGCTATTTGGCATAGGCGCTACAAAGGACAATACATATTTTTGCAGGATGTTGACAATTCTTGGAAAAGCTAGTTAATATTATTTATCGCTTATAATAATGCTTTGTGGCAATAACAAAAATTATTTTAAAAAATTATTGATTGATAATGGGATTGTGGGCAAAGTATATGGTTTGGTTTTCTTTGCTCTCTGCTACTTATTGTAGAGAAGAAGTGTTTCGTACTCGTTATTGTCAATAGATTCTGGAGCATGGCAGCTGTTCAGTCGTGGAGGTGGGCGTGGTAGGAACCCAATCGGGTTGCAGAATTACTTGAAAGTGTGGTTTTAGGTATGTGTTAAGGCTAATTATGTTTTTAATTTGAATATAATATTGCCAGGCAATTCAACAGATGGAAAAGGAGGGCCAATCGACGTGCGAGCTGCGTATGAAAATAGCGGCATTAGTCTGAGGGCTGCAACAATTTGATTTTGTTATAGTGAACCTTCGAAATTGTTCAAAAAGATAGGTAAAAATATTTAGCTCACCAGGCCCCAATAAGGAGGAAAAAATGCTCGCACGATATTTACTGTACTACAGATATTTCCGATAATTCGCGTTGCATGTCATTCTACTGTTGCGTATTTCATTGATAATTATTCCTATTTATTATATATATATATATATATATATATATATATATATATATAAAATATAAAAATAGGAAGAAGCTCTACACCTTTATGCTTTTATTTAGTCGGATACAACCACCCACTAGAAGCGGATCACGTGATTTCAAGCTTGTTAGCTTTCATCAGCGCCACATAAGTGGAAGCTGTATCCAACTATACAAAAGCAACTGGAAGTAGTCAAAAACTTTGAGACATTATCTACCAGTGGGGCACAATTCGCGACACCTAGGTATTGAGAGCAAAATTACGTTTAACGTAAGTATGTATAATAATTAAAGAAATCTATTAGTTCATCAATGAATGACTACACCTTTATGCTTTTATTTAGTCGGATACAACCACCCACTAGAAGCGGATCACATGATTTCAAGCTTGTTAGCTTTCATCAGCGCCACATAAGTGGAAGCTGTATCCAACTATACATATATATATATATATATATATATATATATATATATATATATATATATTTTATATCTCATTCATTAATGAACTAATAGATTTCTTTATATATATATATATATATATATATATATATATATATATATATATATATATATATTTTAAGCAATATAAACATTTACTATGCATGTAATTTTCAAAATTATCATAAATCCACGTAACTCTTAAATGAAAACAGTCGCTCATTTTGAAAAAATCCACTTTATATTTACAAATTTAGACAAAATTTGATATGATAATGTGCCATAAGAAATTTTACAAAAACAGTATAATATTGCATTTGAAGTCCATTTCTCATTTCTTAAATCAAAATCCTATATTTCCAAATTCAGTGTGCTCTCTTGACCCAGGCAGGTACATAAAGTTTGTCGTAATTTCCATATTTTCTCATAGTGGTACCTATACCTTATCGATGGGAAGAAGATTTATAGTATGCAAATATAAAACAAAAGATCTTTTTTTTAATAAGTTTCATGTAAAAGTTTCTGTAGTTTATGAGAATTTTGACTTTTGCTTTCATAGTAAATGTTGTAGTAAATATTGCTTAAGAAATATTAGTTACAAATGTTTCTCACTGTAATCCACAACAATAGAATGATTACAATGTCGATAACTCTAGCATCTGATTGACTATAGTGTAAAAATGTTTCACTTTGTTGCACTTTTCCACCAATGGAATCTCGTTGC
Organism: Crioceris asparagi; assembly: GCA_958507055.1. Lineage (NCBI taxonomy): Eukaryota > Metazoa > Arthropoda > Insecta > Coleoptera > Chrysomelidae > Crioceris > Crioceris asparagi. The sequence goes on along the minus strand of OY293830.1, from coordinate 13,184,501 downwards.
AATATTGTATTCAAAACATAATTAAATATCTATACCAAACACCAATAACCATGACTATAAATTGCACATTTTCAAGTAATTTTGCAACCAATTTGGTTCCTCCAAAACTGAACAGCCGCCAGGCTCACCAATATGATAAGAGGAACGAATATAAATTGCAAACCTTTTTCCGTGTCCAACTCTCATATTATAGGAATAACACAAAGAATCCAGACAATTTCGATTGACGTCACGGGTAACTAGGAACGTGGGTATGTTGACGTGAACAGATAATCAGCTATCGATTCCAGAATCATTTTTTCATAATCTTAGTCAAACCCTAAGTACCAGAAAGTGAGTTTGCAAGAGGATCGATATCTAGTAGCATAAATGAAATGATCACATTCTCTGTATTTTGAGAAACAAATCACAAAATATGTAAAAAGCAAAAAATAAAATATAAAAACACCGGCAAAGTCACATAAAGATTCGACTTTAGACTTAAGAAAGATAAACCGATAGATACAGACCATAGTTTGGCATTCCTTATCAGTTGAATGAATTCCATGTTAGAACAAACAGATGAATATCGTTACCAAAATATGTATACCTAATATAATAGATAATGACCAGTTTTTCAAAGAGGAGGATATCAACTGTCAAAAATAGCAAGATGAAAATCAATATATCCAATAAGTAGGTTGAAGTCAAATATTTGGAATAAGACACTACAATCATTGGAAAAGAATAAATCCTCTCAAATGATCTGTGATCAATTTTTGCTGTAACACTTCAGTTTAGAACTGCATATGTTCATATTATCACTATTAGTAAACGTTTTCACATATACATTCATAAAGGTAATTCATTTGGATCAATTATTCAATTAAAAAAAAATCGTTCGCAATTTAAAGTCGATGCACCCAACTATCATCAATTAATCGATCGATTGTTCCCTTCAGTATAGATTATAAATCATCCCATTTCCGTTCCAACACATGACCATTTATTGTATTATTGTAATCGTCTACGTTGACTCTTCTTCGTCTCAATGTGCATATATATATATATATATATATATATATATATATATATATATATATATATATATATGAATTTCTCTCTTCCCATCATGTTACCGTGCGTTAATTATCCCATAATATACAAACGGAGGTATTTGCCTTTGCCAGTATATATAAATATAATCGATAAAGAATAAATATATATCTTCTGTGTGCATTGCACACACACACACACACATTCACAATGTTCTAATGACTTCAATAATTAATTATTTTCTTTTGTCGTGGCGACAATGGCCGCCATCATCGAGGAAATATATGTATATTGTTGAGAGGCGCTCGATATTTGAGCCTATTGAATAAGAAAAAAGTAGTTTGCGAAGGCATGTGGGTAATGCATAATAATTGATGGTGTAATTGTTATTATTATAATTCTCAGTGTCGATGGGGATGACAGGGACGAGGGATTGGATATGGTGGTGGTGACAGTGATTCTCTGCAAGGGGGTGTGGTGGAGTCATTGTGCTACTAAGATATCGTTAAATTAAATTTTAGAAATATCTCGATCAATTTCTTGTGATATACGAGACACTCAAGTGGCGAGACGTTTATCTAGACTAGCCTGGCGTTATTGTCTTTGAATCAGAGACACTGCCCTCATTTCTTGGGATACGAAAAAATGCTGTAAAACACCAGTAAGTCCCAATTTATTAGAACCTTTAACAAATAGAATATAACCTAAAACTGGATTATTGAAATCTTAAAACTGTAATCATTCTCAAGGCTTGCAAAACAGGCATTTTTAATGACGTTCATTGCGATCTAAACCTTACACCTTTGCAAGGCTGGTTAGAAGTTGGGTTTCAAAATGACGCAATAGTGGTGAGAATCACTTTCTTCTATATTATGGAATTTACAAGAAATAACACGAGTGGTTTCAAATTACCTATATTTACATATAATATGGAATTTTCTTATTCTAATCCAGTTGATTTAAAAAAGTAGATGGCTGAGTGAGTGGTCTCAAAAATTTGTGATATGTAGAAAAGAAAAGCATCCAGGGAAAAATAACAAAATAAGTCAAGAAATAAGAGACTTTTTGAAAAAGTACTATAATCACAGTTGCTGGTTACTATTGTTTTATAGGAAAATAAAATCCAACAGACACAGAGTTAGAGTACCTAGACTCAGGAGAATAATGTTTTTACGCGACATTTTCGAGATGAAAAGTAACAAAAATTAATAAATCGAAACACAATTGTAAGATCAGTAGGTAGTTAAGTATGCAGATAAATCCCTGGACGGAAAAAACATTATTAAGTATTTAAGTATGAACGAATCAAGACTTATTGACAAAGTTTGAAATAATACAGAAGGTTCGAGAAGCAGAGGTATATTCAGGGTTTTGAAAAAGTGTATTTTGTGTAAACATACATATACATATCTTAGGTAATAAATATTCTCAGGACTCCAAAGAAAATCCATCATTTTTTTAGGAAGAGATAATAATTTATGTACTACAAATATGGGTCAACGTCAATTTTTTAAACATACAGTAATAAGAAGTCCTACAATCCTCCTAGAGCTACCTTTCACTAGCCATGAAAATAAGCATGGACTGTTTGAATCCCAGTAAGGTGTCCCAAACAGTATTATAGACGATCTATGAAAAAGAATAATAGATCAAGTGGCCGAAACCTTGACCATGAATTGGTATATAGAGCTGGTAACTGAAGGCGACATTACATAGAAATAGATGGACAAAGAATGGGAAATAGTGGTGGAAAATAATTCAGAGAGTTGAGAGAGCGACAAGCCATGGCGTCTTATAAGAGGAAACTCACATCATGACGAATTCATCCTTCGAAACTACAACGAGTCAAAGATGAAAATGATGAATTATGTCAAAACGTATACCTAATGGTTCAATTGGTATTACATTACAATAATAGCAATGGATTTTATGCATCTAGAAGAGTTGAGTGCATCTCGAATTTTAAAGTCTAAGTTCAATGTACCTAATCTACATCGAATCCAAGTATGGTGGGAAGGGTAATTTCGTATATAATTTGTGGAATATCATAAGAACTGACATAGGTACTCTCAATAATGTCAGAAATTGATTACTGTTTCGGTTCGCTGATTAGAAAGTCACACAATTAAGAATTCGCATTTCTCAAAATTAAATAATTATTTTATTGAAAATTATCTAGGCAATCCTTAATTTTGCGGATTAAATCCGGGACAACCCACAGAAGTTGAGTATAAATGGACAATGACTTTGAAACACACATTAGACGAAAATAGAATATTTCCGTAGACATTATCCAACCGTTACTCAGTGGGATTTTCGCGTAAAGTAACTCTTAATTACCATCACCAAATGAACTTTTTCCCATAACCTATACAAGCTGTGAATTATAAAATGTCCTTATAGCATTCTTTCGCATGTCATCTTTAGTCACCTATAAAGAAGAAGAAGAAGCACTGCCATCATTCATTGTTCTTCGAGACCGTGTTAACAACAAATATTCCCTACTACGGGAAACGAGTAATTATACACACAAAACAATATCGTCAAAGTAACAAAATTACATTTTAATATGTACGTATGTTTGTGTATATTATATGTGGCTCATTGTAACAGTACTTTTATTTAATATTTTTTTCTCTACAACAAAGTTTGATAAACAATGTAATTCGAGAAAGAGGAAGACTGTAATTACGTCGGTACATATATATATACTACACATTGGAATCGGTCGTATTTAATATTAAATTATAATTAATTTCGTATAATTACACCAAAACGGAGAAAAAAAATAATAATAAAAAAATAGAGTTCCCCGTCGTCATCAACGAAGCGTGTGGTTGCTATTTGGATTTACTTAATTACATTGTAAAAAACATTTAGACTATGAAAATTACATTTGCATTGTAAACTCGACACGTCAACACAAAACTACCATATAGTGGAATGTCAGAAGAGAAGTAAGGAAGCATTTATTGTTAGCAATTTGAGACGATTACTTACCGGAAAGAAAATGCTTCTGTGTTATTAAAATGTCTGTTTTGTTCCGAATATTTGCATTGTGTGGCGCGGCAAAGAAATAATAATTTTCCCCCAATCTAGTAGTGCACATTTCGTGATGGCAAGAATTATACCTCCAATTATAGAAAAGAAAACGTTATGATACAGCAGTGCTCATTTAATTGGTGCAAAATAATTGGACACATTTAAAATTTCGTGGTAACTAGGTAGATATAGCGAAATTTAACTGAAAACTCCGATAGACGCCATCAAGTAGCCGATGCAGCTATTTTAACAACTGGAAATCGAAGAGCATTCTTATTTAGAATATAGATTTACCTATATGTATATGAATGTTGGCATCGGCCATAAAAACACTATAAATGAATTAATTAGACTCCCCATCGGATGGGACAGTAATTCAGTAGCGTGAAGAAATATGGTATTTTAAAATTTGTTATGTTTGAAGTAAATACAAATATTTAAAAAAAAAACATCGACAGATTAAAAAAGCAATCTTATATCAGATTCATTGATAATAGTCATGAAGGAACATAAAATACACATGTACCTACTACCCAAGTTATACAATGTTATGCATTTATTCATTCCTGCATATCTTTTAGAACTACTTCCATGATTAGGTAGATTACTACCAAAGCAAGAACTTTCTCATCATCATAGCCTTTTCCTTCCATGTGATGGTTCTGGTTCCCATTTTATTCAAATCTATCTCATCTGTATATGTCGCCTAAAAAAAGACGTTGGCGTTGCCTTCGGACATACGAGCATAGTAGAGAGTTGAATAGCTTGAAATATTGTTGTCGTAGAAGAGATTTTCATGATCGGGATACTGCGATGCGACGTGTTGTCCGCGAATGATTATATACAAACAATAGTTTGGTCAAGTGGGCAGAAGGTCTAGAATTAGGGCGTCGTACTACTTCTAACTATGAAGTCTCTTCAAATAATCTCAAACTGACTTTCAAATATATATATATATATATATATATATATATATATATATATATATATATATATATATATATATATATATATATATATATGTAATGCTACCGTTTGGAACCAATGACAAATTCCATGTCCAGTATATTGATGTAAAAATGGCTTTCATAAACAAATATAAGGAAGATGTCGCCAAAGCTCGTCTAGAGAAGCATCAAGGGAAAAATCATTTGTGATATAAAGAGACCCAAAGTATAAAGAATGTAGCGGTACTATCTTCTACAATTATTCCTTGTGGTGTTCTTAGCTGTCAAATTCACTCTATTTTACAAAGAATAAATTAAATTAGCTAAAATCCCAAGTCACCATATTCCTTCACCTTCTGATATATTTTTGATTCATGTTTTGTAGAGCAAGAATCCACGTTTGAATGATGTTGAAAATCTTTTGTCTTCAGAACGCACAAAGACTTAATAGTTAGATTCAATACAAAATGATTGTAGTTTTTATCAGAGTTAAAAGAAAAAAAACAGAAAAGAGCGCTTTTTGCTATATTTCACAAATATCGAATCCTAAAAAGAGTAAATTAACGACACATTTATTATTTGAACAAAATTAACTTTTTGTCGTCTGAAGTACCTGTATGTTTAATATTTGCTTCGGATCTTCGCAGTCAGAATTATCAAGCATACATCAAAATTAAAATGTGGATTTTTCTTTAGCTACTATCATCTTTGAATCAGCATAAATGATCTATGTTATGTTTTCTTACCATATAAGCAAACTACATCATCTGGGTGTTCCCAATAACTGTGAACTCACCTCCTGAAATTAAATTAAACACAGAATTAGTATATATTCACACAAAAGAGTTTTATCTTGAAAAATATATTCGTCATAGGTAAGTCTGTATGGCTGAAATCGTCAAACGTTGCCGAATTGTATCATTAGAATGAATCAGAATCAACTACCATCTGATATAATTGTTTGTTACATATCTGTAGGTGCTTACTTTTTTTTGTTTCAAGATTTGGTAATCTCTAATTCTAATCTCTTTTTCAGTTAAATATGGTATCTAACAGACCTAACAAATACTTCCTACTTGATGAATTTTATTTTATTTATATGTCAATGTGAATGTTTTCGAAAAATCTTTCAAATAGTCTGGACGATGACGTAGACGCGTTGTTATTTTCTATAGATGCTAATAAAATATTCATATAACATAGAGTGTATATAAAGAATTTACAATTTAAAATACTAAGGAGGTGTCAAAATAGATGGTCATGGGAATCACTTGATGGATAATTTTCTCGAATGTTTTAAAGATCCAAGTAGATTCAGTTACCCTCTGAAACAAGCAAAAACTTCTAAGTCGACTTGAACATTTAGAAAAAAAAATAACGATTGCTGAATTGTATAGGATATGAATAAGTCAATAAGCTTGGTATTAAACAGATATTGAGACAAAGTGTACCTGCTTGGTTGTCCATTTGTTGTGGCATCTTTAACTTAACAATTGCTTGAGGAATTCATGAGTTAAGGTCTACCTTATAATCAGACACTCTGAACAATTGCTGAATATAGATTAAATCGAATAAATTCAATCTACTATTCTCAAGGAGGTTAGCTGCTGGTGTGAAGGGCATCTTCATTATAACCAACTCAACTCACTCTCTTCTAATTAAGGCCACCACCGCTAATCCCTTTACCTCATAATATGCTGAGGGCAGGGCGCACACAAGGTCCTTCTCCCATATAATCATCATCAGCTGAGGCTACTACTTCAAACCAATTACCAGATCTCATCATCGACCAGTGTGTGAGAGAGTGTATGTAGTTCTGTGTATAATGTAATTATTTTGCGATCGACCATTTCCATTCAGGCCGAAAATAGGTGGAAAACGGCGCCAATTGGTGAGCATTTATTGCTCCGTCGCCTTTCTTTCTCTTGCACTTTTGTTCCGAGAAATAAAGGAGCTGTTGTGTTGTTGTTTGAGGGGGAGGTAAAACAAAAGAGCATCGGGCGAGTTAAAGGAAAAAAAATAAGACGAAAAAGACCACACCAACCTGACGGATGTGCCTTATTGGTTGTTGTTATATGGCCGCATCTGTGTTTTGGTCTCTTCTTCATGAGTTATGAGTTAATATAAGGTGAGGAACTCTCTAAATTAATACATAGTGCCTTTAGTAGAGACTTACTTATTTTCATAAAGAAGCGTTAAATTTTTTATAATTTAAATTTCTCCAGTGATGGACAAAGGTGTGGAACCAATATTATATCTTTGGAGTTTGTAGATATATGATATTAAGTTTGCCACGTAGGTTTTGCAATAAACTGTGCATTTTATTAAAGTTTATTTGACAATTTTGATTGGAACTGGCAACAATTTTCAACTTTCTAATAAAAGACCTATATTTTATTTACATTTTAATAAAGTAATTTATTTTGGCTGGGTATAGACAAAGTACTTTAAATGGGAAAACGGCACACAGTGCCACCGTTCTTTTCTTTATATGTACCTGTAATATTTTCTTTCGTATTTTAAAAATACATTATCTATTATTATTAATTAGTGAATATAGCATGAGATAGACCAAATTCAAACCCAAGTGGCGAAATTTGCCCGAGACAAAACCTGATGTTTGGTCGAGCTTGGCATAACAACGCGCTAGCAGCGATGGACTCTATAAGACTCCACCCTGCATTCTCGGTTTGAAACGCATCATAATTCTATGTCACATTATTTAACAGTGACAGTAGTTGTTAAAATACGTAATTTATGTTTAAACTTGAATGTATAACGGCTGAATTGAAAGAAAAAATAGAAATACTGCAATTGTAGGTAGATAGAAGACTTTTGAAAACAACTCAAAAGTATCCATCACCAATAGAATATATGTTATTTCGTATTATTCAGTCTACCAAATAATAAAGTCGGTTCTAGTTTTGGTGAAAAGTTGTTTATTTAACATTTTTGAAATTCAACAGAAAAAAAATGATATACCATTTTTTCGATATCTTCCCATTCTCTAACATTCGAACCAATGATTTCTTTGTACATTTAAATGCTCCAGATAATAGTATCTTCTTTAATTTTGCCCTCTCAAATTTTCGATTTCTGAAAAAACAGTGCCCTTTAGGGCCGATTACTTGGGGGGTTAAAACCAAAATCGCAGCTGGTTTACATAACTCGCGTTCATCGAAACATAGAAAGCATACCTACATTTCTTTGTCGCCTCCATGAAGTGTGTCAAAAATGATACTTTCCTCTAAAGAATCAAATCTAGAAATATAGTACCTATAAACTTCAAGAGAAACTAGAACCATGAAGAGGCTAGTAATCTCCATTTTTGACCCTACAGACTTATAAATAACAGAAATTAATAGATGATTAAAAAATTCAGAATAAATAGGAAAATTTATCGAACAATACATCCACACGCGATTTCCTAGGCGTGTACAAACATTCAGAAAGACAGACATACGCGGTAAAATGGAGCCTATATTTTAAGTTAGACCACTATTAATATATCGAAACTACACTCAATTTCATGCAATAGTTTTTGCGTGATACGCGTATCTACAAACATACAGACAGATAAAAATTCAAAAAACAGTTGTTTTGGTTTCTGTTGTTCTAACAGGAATAGTTTTTCTTAACTCGGCCTGTTACACTTTTAATATATGTATAGAAATGAATATTTTATTAAGGTTAAGACTTTTGAAAGTTTATCAATTAAAACTCAAAAATAAATTGAAAAAGTGTAAGAACAACACAAAGAAATTAGACATGCAGGTTCCCATTAAAAAAATTATTTTGCATAAGCTGCGATTTTGAAAATTTTCATTTATTTGTGGGGTTTCGTATGTTGAATGAAAGACGAAGCTTCTGTAAGATTATTCTCTTGTCTGTCTGTCTTTCTATAGGTCTGTCACAGTCGTATTTCTCTAAAACTACACAATGGAAAATGTTGAAGTTGGTAGGTACCTACTTGACTCGACGAATGGACGAATAGCGTAAATTATGACTGTGGGACAAATTAAAAGAAATATTTTCAGCTCTATCATGTCATATATCAAATGAAAAGCCTCATGTGAAATTCAAATATATTTTTCAAAATATTAAAACAAGCAATCCAAACGAAAATATATTTACGAAAATTGAACGTTCTAACCTCTAATTTCCGAAACTTTTCAGTATATAATTGAAGAAAAAAAACATTTTAAAGGAAAATATATGCAAAAATCCCTGAAGATTCTTCATGCGACCTAAGCTCGCACTTGATCGTTTTTTTTCAAAAAGAAACTATTATTAACAAATTTTATGTACTTAATCAATGTAAACTTTCTGATATGGAGTATGGTAGACCATAGAATTAAAATGTCATAAAAATGTGACTATTGACTTGCAGTAGCTTATCTTCAGGATATTTGTCCTACCTTATTGCCGTAATTATCCATTTATTCAATCACGATGATTTGTGTCCCTCTTTCCGTCCTAGATATTCTTTTCAGAAACTTAACTGCGAGAACGTTTTGAATTTGGCGCAATTTTACAATATACGGATCTATACCTAGTTGATAGGCTTAGTTTGAAGGGTTGCAACGGTTCATATTTTTATATCATGAAGCCCCATTTTAATCCCTTCTACACACACGGTTTTTCATAAAACTGATCAATTATAAAATACAATCAAATCTGTTTGTTAATATTGTTATGCAGTTCGTAATCAAATAAGCTGAGTACATGGCTTTTGTGTAACTTCACATATTATGAATTACGACGATTTTCTTTGTATATTTGAAATCAATAACATAATCTATGAAAGGAAGTTGCGAAATTAATTCACATTCTTGACAAAAGCCTCACTCATGGAACCCAAGATAATTGAGTTTACCTTCTTAATAAAGGATATACATATACACAATCCATGTCTGTTATATTTTATGAGCTTATCAACTCACGCGGTCTAATCAGAGTTTACCCAATAACGGTAAGAAGAATATTTATTATATATGTATTATTATCGTCTCTCAGTCTCTCGATAATATTAATTTCTTATTTGCTTTCAGCAAACGATTGGAATATACATTGAACTTATTGCAGCTGTTCAATGTCTCACGTCTCTGCAAAGATATTTCATCATATTACATATATATAAAGGAAATAAGCTCACAGGGTATCTACCAAATATTGGTTTAGGTACACAGACTCACAGACAATCAACGTTAATGTGTCTTAGATTCCGCTGTATGTTTACTTCCAGATAATGATGGTTTTTGATAACAATAAGCGAGACGGTGATGTTTTTATTACAATTTTCGATGAATTTCCTTCCTTATATATAGGTATCTAGGTATTACGTATGGATAATATATAAATGGCCGGGTAGACTGTCGATTGCATCGATGCCCTTGAATGATGATGATGATGATCATCGCCGACTTAGGTAGTTACTTAGTGACTTCCACGAATTATTTATTCTGTTGATAATATCGATGACAGTTCCCATGCGAGCAGTTCCTGTTCACTGTTGATAAGCTTCGATACAAATGGGTTCAAATGCACCTAATAATATATTGACAATATTCTTGAGTACATCGCATTGATTCGCCATATTGTAAAACTTGGCCATATTAAAACTTTATCATTTTTCTGATTTAAGAGTATTTTTTCAACTGGTTAATGGAGAAACATCCTAATTTAAAAGATTACTCTCCATCCAAATATTTAGGTCTATATTCATATTTTTAATATTCTACTATGCAGATATAGCCCAAAGATTAAATGTAAGGAAAGTTGACATTCTTTGTCTTCGACAGTATTTTCTGAAAAGGTAGAAAAATTACTTTTATCTTAAAGTAAGAAACACTCACTACCATATGTGATGGTCATAACAACACAGCAGAAGTCCAGATTAGCGTTTGTTCATAATTGTGAATGCCAGAATTTTCGCGCATGGTGAGTATGAAGTCTAAGTGAGCTAAAAAATTATTTGTTTTCTGATTTGATATTGTTACTTGATTTATTTCGTGTGGAATAATCTCGGATCTTAGTTTTACAAGAGCATGTTAATGTTGGGTACTAAAAGTGTATTTGTATTGGTATCATTTGTTTAGCTTTCTTGATTACCTATTTCCTCGTCTCCAAAAATGGCGTTGATTAATGTCTAATAGATGTAACCGGCTTTTCTGACTATGTGTGCAATTTTTCTGTCATAATTTCCGTAATTTGAAATGGAGCCTCCTACATGTTGATACTTTTTGCAAGATGGTTTATTTCGGATGAACAATATTTCATTACTTTACTTTTTTCCATTTTAATTTCTATTTTGTTTACTCATCTGTTATTAATACAAGATCCTCTGCATAATGGATATATCTTTATAGGTAACAAGTTCCTCAACTGGTGTTTTTGAACGACTTCTCAAAAGAAGGATATATAGAATTTCATTGTATATTTGCTTTTTGTATGTATCTTCGCGCGCATTGGTTTCAACACATTTTGCTTATTGGAAAGAGGAGTACTGAGAGAATCCATCCTATACCTTCTTCTCCCCAAGATATTACCCCAAAAATGTGGAGAGGAGATCACTTGAATAGCCCTTTTCTAAAAGTTGACGATTTTCGAGTCACAGCGCAAAGAAAATGCAAATCACTGAAAATAAGTTCCACGATCATCACCAAAACCTGGACAGAGAAATATAAATTAATGGGCAACATGCAATATTTTTACTTTCGCTTTCATTTTAAAGAATTCCATGTAGAATGCCAAAAATATATATTAAAAAATTTAAATATTTAAACTTATTGCAGCAAATGCGGTTTTAACTTGACTGTTTCAAATTTCGTGCGAAAAGGGAGCTACAGTTCCGATGACGTCTCTCATGTTTTGTTCGTCGCTTGGAGGTAGTGTTCTCTGGTTCGTCGCTGTCTTTCATAAGTATTGTAATGTATTTTCTTGTAAAGTATTAAAAATGAATCCATTCTACATGCTGCTAATGTTCCAATAAAAAGCCGAGATGATTCATGTTTTGTGCCATTGTGACCATCTACTTCAGTAAAGCTTCCAAATAAATCGTTTTTAACTGGACCTTCTGATCCAAAATTGGAGTCTGCTTCTATGAACCCAGCTTCCATTTTATTATAAAATACAGTCAATTGCGTAACGAAATGATGTTTATAGTCTAACAAGTATAACTTCAAATAAGTTGTTATAAGTCAAAAGGAAGAAATATGAATGACAGACATGAATGAAGTCTTCGGAAATGTAGGTTTGTTTTCGCGCGAGAATTGAAATAGTAAGTTTGAATCTATATTCTTTTGAAATAAATTTTAGTAATTTCATTATTTAAAACGTTTGTGGTCTATTCTACAACGGAATTAATTAAAATGAAATCAAAATAATTATATTGCATGTTACCTAGAATAGTCTTATCTTTTAGGTACTTATTTTTAACACCTTTTCACTCTAATTTCTGAATTGCTCGAAAATAGGTATATTAGCTGCTCGTCTTTATATTCATGTGCTCGTTGTTTGCCTGTGTTCACTTTGAATGCTGCTCGTTGAAATTGAACATTGTAATTTCGTCATCTCCACTATTTTTATGAATGAGTACCTACAATACCATTGAAAAATATTACCGAATAATCAAACATTTGGTAAAGATGAGGTAACAATCAAAAGCTACACTTGAATGCTTTTTTCCAAACCTCTGTGAGAATTTACTTCAATGGCACTAGTAGGTACGTACGTACTCTTATAGATAGTATATTCGACCCTTTGGCAAGAAATGAAACTTTCTTTGACTTCTACAAACACATACACAAACAGACTGGCTGAAATCGATATATCGACTGGCTGAAAGAGAGAGAGAAAAATATATACCAACACAGCGTCGTTGTTCGCCATATCAACTTGTTGAGTCGTGACGACGTTCCTTCGTCGTCGTCATCAGCCATATACCTATATATATATATATACAAGGTGCCTTTCGTTGTGTCTGTGTGTGTGGTGAGTTTCCGCTTTTCCGCTTCTGTGTTTATGTCCGGTGGTGGACGGTCAGCTGCATTCGCAGTCGTCGCACCGGCGAAAAAACCCATTCACTCACACGCATCCCGGCGGCATATAGGCCATGATATAGGGCACACACACACGTGGATCGAATCAGTCGACAACTTTGATGACCTTCAAAATGTAAACAAATCGGTAAAGAAGGGACACAACAAGTAGGTATTTCAGTGTGTCTAAATGTTTGGACATGCAAAATCTGATCTAGTCATATTGAAAATACTTATTTAAAGCACACATTCTCGTAAACCATCAAAAACTTGTATAAAAATTGGAAAATTATAGTACTAGAGGTACCTACTTCTTCAAGTTGGTTGATGACATTTGTCATTAATCGAAAACAATTCGTATCGTATCTGTACAAGTAAATAAAGAAAATGAAATTCATAAAGTCAAATCAGATACCTGTAATCTAAGTATGGGAGTACCACAAGGCTGGGTCCTATATAGATATAAATAGTAAAGATTCAGTAATCAAGGGATGTCATTATGCTGCATATGCAGGTGATTTTTCACTGATAATTTCATTACCAGATACCAAAACGTTAGAGAATAAATTAATGTTCAGTCACAATAAATGAAGTTTCATATCTTTTCAACAAACACGATCTATTCTTCAATACTGACAAAATGAAGATTATTCGAAGGCATTATATCCAAAATAAAATAGAATATATTAATTTCACTGTTACAACATGATATTAATAAATACTAATGTACTTGATTGTTAAATTCCTGGGTATTTATTTCGATGAATTCCTTATCTGGAAAGCTCATTGTCAACATTTAACTTAGAAACAACCATCTGAAGCTCCTTTTCATTAATCTAAGATCACTTTTAACTGAAGCTCAATTGATCAAAATGTATTAAGCACATAAGTAGAATCCAGATTAAGACATGGTATATATTTCTGGGGTGGTTCAACCTCTACTCAAAATGTATTTATTGCACAAACACGCATATTACGATGTCTTGCAAATATTTCTGTAAGAGAATCATCTAAAAAATTATTTAAAAAATTTATGTATTTGAACTATGTATACCTATATGTTTTTCAAAAATAGATCAACTAATAAGAATCTTCATATCTATGACACGGGAATTAAAGAGCACTTCCATTTGCCCATAGAAAAAATGAAAGTATCTTCGTATGCACCAGAAAATATAGGTGTAAGAATATTCAATAAACTTCCGGTCTGTCTAAGAAATATAGAACAGCTGTCTGTATTCAAAATAATGTTGAAAGAGCATTTACTGAAAAATTGTTTATATACGTTGCTAGAATAATTTAATTGATAATTGTATAGTGATAGAGTATAATTATTTTAATTAGTTAAATGGTTGTTTAATCTGTATTTTCTTTTCTTATATATTTCTTTTTTCTGATGTTTTGACAATTCCCATACAATTGTGAGTGTCTAAATAGAAATAAAGTAAAATGCATTGTATTGTATTGTACACAAATATGGTTAAATAATGAATATTCTTTTCTTTTCTGTTTTTTTCCATGACTTAGAAATCTACTCTAAATATAAGAGTTCATGTCTCTCGCAAGTCTAGCCATTGGCTACACAACTGGACTAAAAACTTAAATGATAATTTTCTAACTTTACTAAATTAAACAAATTTTAATTAATATTTGATGAAATAAAGACTGTTTTGCTCAATATAACTTAAAAGATTCTTTGTAAATTATAATGAACTTTTGTAGAGCATTTTTTTATTGGCCATAAGTTCTAAGGCTCAAAATACTCAATACTATAACGCTAATTGTAGGGCATTGATGCCTTCTGGTACAGATCTAATATATTTTAATTTAAAACTATTTGTAGATAAATTAATAAATAAACTGGGTGGAAAGTGGGAATTGAATCAAATTGTTTCACAGCATTATATGAAAATTACCTTTGGAACATTGCGATATTATGATGAGGCATTGTTAATTTTAGACTATTTCTATGATTGATATTGTGAACGGAATTGCGAAATATTAGTCGCTCCTTTATAGAAACTGCTGCACTGGGGTCATTTATAACATTTATTAAAATAGTTAAAAAAATAAGACTTCTTCGCTCTATTAGGTTTTTTAAGTAGACAGCTAAAGCAAAATTTATATGAATCGCAAGTCTTCTCGAATTTCAGCTACTGTGATTTTGTCGATGGCTTTTGTCTGGATAACAGGATAACAAAAATCGAATAAAAAAAATAAAAAATGTATGCGTTAGATTTGTTTATAATTTGAGTCGTTTTGATTGTATTTCTTATTTGTATAAGGCTATCAAATGGCTTAAAATATGTCTATTGTTATAAAAGACTTTCATAGAACCAAGAGATTTTCGAAATATATTTCTTAGATGCTCTCTAAATCTAAGTTTGTTTTCGAAAATTATGCCCAAATTTTTAATACCTACTGCCTTTAAATTTCAGTTTGGATTTTTTGATTGAATATTTACTTATATAATTTTAATGCACTACAAAACGCGAACAGCCATAAAAAAGCAAACATACAACCGAATTGTATACCTTCTCCTTTTTTTGAAGTCGGTCAAAAATACGCAATATATACCAGGTAGATTTTGTGTGACAAATTGCAAACTCCAGAGATTTTTTTCAAGAGCCCTATATGACCCTCATCTGAAAAATACTGAGAACAAAATTTATACCTATAAGAAAATTCTAGCTACGGAACACTCTTCAATCGAGCACTAATCTAAGAGGTCGATTCTATTTTTGATTAATTTGATGACTATATTTATATTTAGACAAAATCTGTTAATTTTGTGGACTCAGTTAATAAAATTAGAGAGATCGTTATTTATTATTCTAAACAGAACAGCTTAGAAGATATTACAAATAACATACGGATATTTTGAAAATATAATATAATTTCATAAGAAAACCTATGCGAATATCAAGGATTTGGAACCCATTTCATGTAAGCCCGACTCTCACTTGACCTTTCATTTTTATCCATGGACTATCTAGACCATTGTATGAATCATTTACCTCCAGGATTCAAGAAGAAAAATCTGTTTGGCATTGGAAGAACTCTTTTCTATTTGTCTTTGGTACTGAATCTATGGCCTTTCTTTAAAAATCTCATCATATGGTATTCTCTGTCTTTGATCTATTTAAGAAAACAATACGTAGTAGTTTATATATTGCGAAAGTATCGAAATGAATGGTACAATTTTAAAAAGTTGCCTAATCATCTTCTTCATTGAACTATTTTGCTTCTTGTTTGTTAATCCTTTATCAACGATAGTTAAGTCGGTAATTTAAAAATTATGAATTTTGAAAGATTTAGGTAGGTAAACAATACAATGAAATATTGTTTTCAATGCAAT
Organism: Crioceris asparagi; assembly: GCA_958507055.1. Taxonomy (NCBI): domain Eukaryota; kingdom Metazoa; phylum Arthropoda; class Insecta; order Coleoptera; family Chrysomelidae; genus Crioceris; species Crioceris asparagi. The sequence goes on along the minus strand of OY293830.1, from coordinate 13,168,080 downwards.
GGGATATTTCAAATAGGCGTAGGCTACCTAGTGTTAAAATGTGTTACTCTAACATGTTAGTATGATACGGGTGAAATTAATTTCCTATCGTTTGTGTAGGTTATAATCTAATATAAGTATTTGTTTTTCGTAAACAAACATCAAGTGACTCTGGGTTGTGATAACTTGGTCGCTAACCCCAAGTGAGAATGGTCTTTACCTCTGTTGTGATGTTTGATTCTAACTCTCCTGCCCCATATATGAACTGTTAAATGTATGTATTTATGTTCATAAGCTAATTATCAAAAAAAATCGAAGGAAAGGCTAAATTGTTCAGAGCAAGACTTCGGGCTTTCTTGTGTAAGAGTTAGTTAAATTGGCCTCTTGGATATAGCCCATAGTGAGATCAAGAAGAAGAAGAAGAATACATCAAACTATGACCCTCAAATCCACCATGTTTCTTGAAGCATCTATTATTTGACAGATACCGTTATGAATTTTTCAGATGCAAGTTAGGTATTAATTATTTATGCATATATTTTCGTTGTCATTAACTAGGTATTTAAATAGACTATATATATATTTCTGCGTTAAAAATCCATCTTCACTGTAATGTTCTAAGTTTTGGGACCTTCGGAATACATATTAGACAACAACCGTTTACCAGTATTGACTGGTCATAACTCTAGTCTAACACGAACTCGTCTCGTTAGAGTCAAAAACTTCGGTACGATTTTGTCTTTGAATAATCAGTTTTTGTTGATTAATACAATTTATTGATTTGTTCACTCAAACTTTAATCTAGTTCAATAATACTCTCATAACTATCATAAAATAATACATAATGAAAAATCCCGATGGCCTTTAGTCAGCGGAAAGGTAAATTTCTCAAAATTCATCGAATTGAAATTGGTATACGTACATGTTATTACATAAAATTGCCGTATGTGTTATAACTTTGCGGTTAGAGGTTTTTGTTTTGGCTGTTGAATATAAAGCCGACAGGGTTCGCGTTCCACTTCAAGGCAGACATTTTTTTTTTCGCCTATTTCTTTTCAATAAATATATTATATATTTTTTAATCAGGATCTGTATTAAGATCTCCAGAAAATGTACAATTACATCAAATTTATATAGAGTGTTCATGTGTTATCAATATTTCCTTTTTTTATTAATTTTTATTTTTTTATCTGTGCATTTTATGGAAAATTGTTTCGAACAAAAGTTGTAAATACTGATTATATCTATAACCTAAAATTACTTTTGATGATATTTACACTACGGCTCTTTTTTGATAATTTTTTTAAATTTTTGAACGGTCCCCATTTTGAAACTACTTAACCGATATTGCCCAATAACGAACTCGGCCGAGATATTTGAGAGATTGATTCTTGTAGTAAATTTGAACTTGATACCTCCAAAACTGCGACCTCTATCGTGTTAACAAATTTCGTAATGTCCCATATATATATATAAACTTTTGAACCAAATGTTTTTTACTTCATGCCGTTGAAATTTTTTCCAAATTCAAAAGTGTGAACGATCGCAATAGGTACATTTCTATAAGAAATTTACCTAAAACTCATATCTGTGATCCTCAAATAGATTCAATATATTGACCAGTATGGAGTGAAATCATCAAGCGAAGTTATACTGTGCTGGTGTTTCACTAGTAAATTTCCAAATACACTCCAAAAAGTAGTTTTAGCGTTCGGTTTCAGTGTACTATCTACATCTAGAATATTAGTAATCTATGGTGTATTAGTCAAACATAAAAAAAATATTGTGACTCATCACCTATATCAATATGAATCTTAAAATGATCAGTATTTTTTAATCTCCCTAGCTATTGAGACGAGTTCAATTATCTATGTTATTATTCTACCATATCTATCATCAATAAACAATGAAGACATTTAATTTTGGTTTCTATTTTGATAATTTCGATATACCTTGCAGCAACAAATAGTCTTATTTGACAGACTCTGAATAGCGTATCAAAACTATGCGTTCTATAAACACTAAAAAAACATATTCAACTCAGTTCCAAAGAGAATTTGTCTACACATACTACAAACTTACTAAATCTGTACATACATCCCAAGGGTATCCAGTGGAAGAGAGCATCCACTTAAAAAAAACATCCTAAACATGCATCAGGCCATTATATCAATGATATAGGGTCCGAATCACCCTTTATCCATTCCAGAAATGTTCAAATTTAAAAGGGTCCGTCCCTCATTTCGTTGGTGGGCATTGATCAAAAAAATACATATATATCCTCTTTCCGCTTTAAATGCAAAAATAAGAGCTTTGGGAACTAACGAAGCGATACACGTAAGCTATATGTGTATGAAAAAATAATGGTATCACTTTAATAACTTCTGTCGATGGATTTATCCCTCTTCTTCTTCGATGACTGGCATCTATAGCTATAAATCTCAGTTCTAGTTATAATTTATGCTAAAAGAGAAATGAGCTATTGATATCGTTGATCTTAAAAAAAATTATGTGAATGTAGGTACGTATACCTACGTCTATCTCGAGAAGAAATAATATAATAGATTAAGAAAACACAAAGAAAATCTCGATTATGTCACATCTCAGAAAAATAGATTAAAATCACTTTTTAATGCAATGTAGTCAATGACCACTTTTTGAGAGCTTTTTAAAAGTTTAGTCGGCCGCCATTTTGAAACTACTAGTCCGATTATGCCCGTTAACGAAATCGACTGAGACATATGTAAGTACCTCGGTAAGTATTATCGATTTTATAGAAAATTTGAATTTGATATCTTTATAAATGCGATTTGCTTCATGTAAATTGAAAAACAACGCAAAATGAGCCATAATAAAGCTGAATATTAATAAATAACACTTCTTATTATATTATATTGTTGTCATTTAGATTAGAGATTAGAAGTAACTGACACAAAGTCATAGAATGGGAATCCGAATAGGCACTGCTTCTCGATCCTACTTAGTTCCTATTCGCTCCACCATCGTGATGGGTAGCAATTGTCATTTGTTTTGAGATCGAAGATCGAATTCGATTGATTCAGTACTCGATCCAGTCGGGAGTAAGCCCCCAGGCAATCAAAAAAATACACTCTCGATCAAATCAACTGTAAAACAAAAAAAAATCGCTTCTTTCGTTTGTAAGCTATGATACCACAGACAGAAACACAAATATAAAAGTTGAAACTATAATAGTCCTCTGTTTGCGTCAGAGATTAATAAAATGATATCGACTTCGGTTAGGTTTCATTCAGTGCCTTATTATGTATCAAAGTGTTGATTAGATTCTATCAAATGCTAGTGGAGCGAGTTTTTTTAATAAGAAATATGATAGAAATTCAAAATTCGCACCCCGTTTTATTGTATACAAATTTGGTACAATATTAAATACCCTAAAGATCACTATGGATTTTGTTACTGAAAAAAAGAATGTTTCATTGATTCATGAATTTTTTGTCAAAATCATTTTTCCGGAGAGCATTTCAGAAGAAAAGCTACTAGTTTATGTATTTTATGAAAACTATTTTCTTACGTAATCTTTATGTTACTTATAATCGGTCTCCAAATACAGAGTACAATGATGCAATTGTAAATATAGCAAGGAACAACCCATAAAACCTGATTAGTTCTAATGAGAACGAAATCGGCGATCATACACTTGATTCAACTGTGATGTGTTCGGAATAAAATAGAAGCAAAAGGGTTGGAAGGCTTTGCAATATTTGTGTTGAATACGATCTCAATCATACTGCATCTATCAACAATGATATAATCTAATGCGAGATGGAGTATTTGCTCACCAAGTAGTTGTTTTCATCCTTAGCAGGCACCGTAATAGTATTAACTATTTATCTATAGATGATCAAAGTCATTTATATCTTAACATATTTCACAGTCGAAATCTTTACATATTTCATAAATCTAGGTATACCACAGGTTGACAGCAAAATCCAAGTTCTGTTATATATGGTCAATAAAACATATCTTGCAATAATTAAATTTAAAGAAAAAAAAATCAAGCAAATATCAGTATCAATATTAAATTTGATTTTCAATCTTGAAGACATTATCTCAATAAAGTATGGAATTATTGCTTTAGAATTTAGCTTTCGTATTAAGGTTTTGTAAGGTTTGTCGTACATTTGTTTGAATTTCTAAATTTATGCTTGTTATTTAATATATGCATCTATCAACTTTATGTCTATATAAATCTGACAGAAGGTAGAGGTGATAAAGCAAGTTCGTTAGCATTCCACACATGGGACTTTTTTGGATCCGGATCTAGATGAGCTCAATACAGCTCTACATATATAAAAGAGAAAGAAAAGCCAGCACACATTATTTCTGTAGCATTGTTTCGGTGGGCGTCATCCTAACCCCTTTACGACATCAGCGTGTTGCAAAAGGGAACCGATCTCATCGTCGCAGCCCTCCCCTGTCGAACAGAAACCGATTAAAGCTCTACCCCCTCGACCATAAAAAAATTCGATACGTTGTCATTTTGTCATTGCGATTTGCGAAATGATTTTTTTTCGACGTGCGGCCCGTCAATTTTGCCGATAAGACGGCTCTGGTATATTGTCGCAGGGTTATTGATTTGTTTGGTCGCCTGTAGGCACATGAAATAAGGCCCTTTTTTCTAATGACAGAATCATGGGGTGATGCAAAATATACACACACATACATAGAACAACCTCTCCGCCCATAGAGAAATGTAATTTATTTCGTTTGCCAGAAGAACGTTTCTATATATATTGTTGTGAGCTCGTTTTTCATTAATTATTTCACTCTAACCGATGTGCCCTATTTTGGTTTTATTTGGTCGGTGGTTCTGTTTCTTTGTGAAACTATTTGCTCTCTCGGTGGGTTTGACATATATCAACCCAGTGCCAGTCAAGGAAAAACCTCAGTAGTTGTCGATACGTCATTTGTCAATACTTTCAACATGGTGAAAGGGGTACATACAAATTAAATTGTGTTTGTATGAGGAGTCAAATTGCTAACTGAAATACAGTATCCTTTATTCTGTTGGTTAACAAATAATTACATGACTGAATGAAATATAAGACCTTCCCTATTTTCTTTGATTTGTTGTACGTTCTCAGCCGTTTCTTTGCAAAATATCGATGATAAAAGAACATATAATTTGAATATCAAAGACAAAAGTTATAGATTTACAAATTTTTGATCAGCTTCGACGATCAGTTTCTTTTATAATATACCAAAATCCTCATCAAATGCTTATTACATCGATACATATTTTAGGAGTTGTTATAAATATTATAAAATACTTTAATAGTTCTCGTTTCAAGTAGGTACTTCTTTTTAATTTTGTATCCTTATATGGTGATTCAGGAATATTCATTTGACTTGCTTTGGCTATCAGATACTGGACACTAGAAACATAAAGAGGCCGGTGGATTGTCTTAAAGACTAAGGAACAAATAAGGGCACATCGGGACCATTGATCATCCCTGTCCCTGTGTTGAGACTTTGTCTCTAAGCCTTTAGTACACGGTCAAGGCCAACTTGGATCTTAAGAGAGTAATTATGTTGATTAAGAGCTTAGGTTTCACACATGACTCGAGCTACTACTGGTCGTTTATGGCTTTGGATTCAATTATTTTGTTTCCATTCTCGCAAATTTCCTTATTCTTCAAGGGTTCAACTGGTCGAGCGAATTTGCTTTATTTTGCAGCATATTTGTTTAGATGACCCTTCGTTTGTTTTTGACCTAGTATCAGATAGAAGCGTTTGCGCCTTGCTTGAAAAAAGTGCTCCAAATACATGCGACTTTATTTTGACTATAGAGAGAAGATGTACCTATGAGCACTTATGCAGGCAAGTTTTCTTTGATATTAAATAGTTTAATCGATGACTAATTAGTAATCAAAGTTTAAAGGCAAGATTGCTGACCGAACACGTAAGTTTTCACTCAACTTTCTGTTTGTAGTCATTGGACTTGCCAAATAAATTATATATAGGACATTCAATAAATATGTACAATGATTTACTATTTCTTCGATAACTTTCCATTCTTCCCAATTGCAGTGTTGAAGTTTTTGAAAAAATGTTTCATATAAAATTTCGAATTATCGAAAAAAAAAAATTTTGGGAGAACAATATGTTGCTCTTATTGATTCATTAAATAATAATAAAATGCAATTTACAATTGAATTGTATGTATTCTTCCGTCGTCTCCGCGAAGTGCGTTTCACATAAAGAATGCAGTGTGACAAATTCAATATTATTAGATGGGAAAACCGCACACACTGTTGCAGTTCTTTAAATTAACGTGTAATATTTTCATCTCTAAATTTGAAATTATTTTTTATTATTAATTTTTAAACAAAAAAAATGTGACAACATTTTATTCCTAAGGGCGAAATTTGCAAGGCAGGACCTGATGGTTGGTCAAGCCGGGCATATATAAGATGCGCTGGTAACGATTGGCTCCATAAGACGTCATGCATTCTCAGTTTGAAACACGCTATAGAAGATATTTGGGGCCAACTTAAAACGTACCAATACCAAAAGAATTAACCTTATTTTGATATCTACAGTTCACCAACTGAAGTTTTTTAAAATTTCTTTTGCAGTTTTTTGTGTGGATTTATCATATTATGACTTATATGGATATAAAATACTGACAACAGTAATTTAAGAAGGTTTTGGGAGCAAAAATTTGATTTTTTGCATATTTATGTGTGGATTGATCATTATTCAGACATACAATGCTGAAAAGAGATATTTAGGAAGTATTTAATAGCAAGAAATATGAGAAATAGATCTTATTTTTCAATTTAAAGTTTTTTTAATTTCTTTTACAACTTTATGTGTGGATTTATAATATTATACCTTATTTAGTTATAAAATACTGAAAACATTCATTTAAGAAAGTTTTAGCAGAAAAAAAATATAAAAACTTTAATATGACAAATAAGTATTTTTTACAATTTCAAGTTTTTGTTGATTTTTCGGACTTTTATGTGTGGTTTGAACATATTATACATTATTCAGACATAACATTCTGTTAACAGATATTTAGTAAGTATTTAATAGCAAGAAATAAGAGAAAACATAAATATGAGAAATAAATCTTATTTTACAATTTAATTTCTTTTGTAGTTTTATGTGTGGATTTATCGTGTTATACCTTATTTAGGTATTTAATAGCAAGAAATAAGAGAAAACTTAAATATGATAAATAGATCTTATTTTCCAATTTAAAGTTTTTTTAATTTCTTTCACAACTTTATGTGTGGATTTATAATATTATACCTTATTTAGTTATAAAATACTGAAAACAGTCATTTAAGAAGGTTTCGGGAGCAAAAATTAAGAAAAAACTTTAATATGACAAATAAGTATTTTTTCCAATTTCAAGTTTTTGTTGATTCTTCGGACTTTTATGTGTGGTTTGAACATATTATACATTATTCAGACGTAACATTCTGTAAACAGATATTTAGTAAGTATTTTTGTAGTTTTATGTGTGGATTTATCGTGTTATACCTTATTTAAGTATTTAATAGCAAGAAATAAGAGAAAACTTAAATATGAGAAATAGATCTTATTTTCGAATTTAAAGTTTTTTTAATTTCTCTCACAACTTTATGTGTGGATTTATAATATTATACCTATTTTATTTAGTTATAAAATACTGAAAACAGTCATTTAAGAAGGTTTCGGGAGTAAAAATTAAGAAAAAACTTTAATATGATAAACAAGTAATAATTTCCAATTTAAACTTTTTGTTGTTTTTTTTACTTTTATGTGTGGTTTAAACGCATTATACCTTATTTAGACATAAAATGCTGTTAACAGATATTTAAAGAAGGATGTCTCTCCTATATTAAAAAAAATGTTCCATATTTTCTAGTGTTTCATTAGACATTGGTGGTAACAATTCAAACGTTGATGGAAAAGATCTTTTCTATAATTCTATTAGACATAATTTATATTGCAAAAGGCACGTACATACATAAAAAAGCAAAAATACAGTTGAATTGAACCTATACCTCCTTCATTCTGGCGAAGTAAAAAATTGACAGTTCTTCCATCTAATCTTTGAAACTACTTTAATTAACATCTATGAAAAATATAGAATGTGTATACAACCCTTTTCAGGTGAGCCTAACTCGTACCCCTTTTTTGAGATCATAAGTTACAATTTTTATGAATTACTCTGGATTCTATTATTCGCCTACATGGACGAAGAATAAAATGAGTCACTCTGTTTCACTTTTTCGACAATACCTCTATGTCCTTCGATGAATAAGCACTTGTAACAATAGTTGATGGGATCTGCTTGTTTGTATCCACCACTTAAATCTGGATCTAGTTTACATTCTATCGATTATTTTGACATCACCTACAACAGACGGCCTAGATTCACCTTTAATACCCAACAAGGTCATGAGTAACTCACCACACTCACACACATACATGCACAGTAACATTTTCCTTTCATGGCAACGCTCTGCTCTCTTATCGCACATAGGGCCATAGATATATGTATGTTGTTTTGTATAGTCTAGTTCAAACTAATAAACAATGAAACAAGTGACCAGTGACAAGTTTTGATTTGGTATGCATTAGAATTTAAAAAAAAAAATGCTGCCAAAGATTACAACTACTTTTCACCACTTCACTAGATTTGAATCATACAATAGTTATTTTTGAATACTTACGTTAAAAGTGGAACCACAGATTCATAAAATACGCCCAACGACATACTTGAAGAATATTACTGACGTTTGACCTAGATATTAGTTGATTTGACATAACGAATGAACAAATCTATCTTTACCGTATAGATAGAGGTCAAATTTACCATGCTTAAGCGTAGTTCCAGTAAAACTGTTCTATGCATAAATGTCTGTATGATTCTCTGTGGTTCCACGTCCTAATAAAGATGCCTCATATTATCCTATAGATGATATTACATGTGTCCACTCACACGACTTTCTTACTGCTCTTAAAGTAATGCCAACGATTATGAGAATCATCCGATTGGCTTAGTTTTCTTCAGCGTGCCAAGACAAACAACATTATTTGGAGGATGCACTGTTTAGCTAGAATATGAATAAAAAATAACTTTTCTTCTCGCTTTTTCTCGAGACAAGGACTTCTAGGGTAATACTTAAGGTAACATTCACGAAAACCCTTAGAGCCTCTCCCGCGTTGCAGTCTTGAATAAAACACGTTTTTCAGCAACTGTTTGAAAGCATTGTGGTCATTTCGTTCCGCAAGCGAGAAATTTCGGTTACCAGTAAAACAATGAATATTTCTTTCACGGAAAAATTGCCGAATTTATTTATTGGTACACGAGTTAATATTAATTCTATTGATACTGGTAAATTTGAAGTTAAATTTAAATTTTTGATTTTTGAATGATTAATTAGTCATCTAAATTTTTTAACGTTGATTCATATTCAATGATTATTTCAAATTATTGCGGCAGCAATCTTGCTGTAACTCAGTAACACGAAAACTATTGAATTATGTGAAGAGTGTCCTAAAACTTGCTGAAAATGATCTTTTCTTTCAAAAAAAAATCTTCGTTCTCAGTAGAGCCTAAAAGGTTAACATCTGTTGAAAACGTAACTCGATTACAAACCTAAGTATCTACTTTCCTTATTCTCATGGATTTTTCCCTTATATGTCTAGATAAACACAGTATTTCCAAATTTTTCAAATTAGAATTTAGAATTACAAAGAAAATATTTTAATTTCAACGGCCAATTTCAAGGCAGCGCATCATATCAGCGACTACTGCTCGAATACTTATTTTTGAATTGAAAGGTGAAGTTCCGAGAGTTATTATTTTTTGACCGATTTCCAAAAAAAAAGGGAGGTATGCAATGCGAATGTATATGCTATTTTGTGATTGTTTGATCATTTTGTATAATCAATGTGCACTGATTTTGATAATTCCTTTTACATTGGGAAACCTACCTATACGAAAATTTAAAATGTTGTCTGGCATTTTTAAAGGAAATTACTATCTCTTCGAGAAACTTATTAAAAATTTTTCTCCCCCTTTCTATCTTCAGCATTTTCAAGTAATTTGCAAAAAAAACTAAAGTATTTTGTAATTTTTAAATATTCTTTTCAACTTTTCGCACATTTTGCAAGATATTATTACAAATCCAATGAGCGTAACGTGCATATTTTAATTTGCAATTTGAGAAGTCGAGGATACTCTATTTCAAAAAGAGCAAGAGTTATAAATTGTAGAAATGAACGGATATCTATTAATTTTGCCGTACTACGACAGAATACTGGATAAAATTGCAGCTTCACGAGACAAAAAAAAAATTGTCACTCACAAAACCTAGCATGCTGCTATATTACCATCATCATCAAAGATGTTCCTTTTTAACAAACTCCAAGAGCTAGCAAGGATGTCTCTCTTGTCTAATCAAGAACCCCGTATACTCCATTATTGTTAATAACTTGACACAAAGGCCTAAAGAGGAACGGTAAATGGTTTTTTTATTAATAGTGAGTCACAAACACATACACACAGACACAAATTAGCCAGGTGTTTGTGCGCGTTCTATAAGCTGCTCGTAAATTCAGTGGGTGTAAAAGGGAGCTAAATACACGGGCTACTACTAAAGACAGGTAGAAGAAAAAAAAATCCTTTGGTTTCTTTTAATGCCATTATGCCGTTCTTCCATTGTTCAAGGTGATCTCGAGCCTGAGCCATTTAATCGGCTGGATCGGTGACATCGGCCAGCCCAAAAAAAAGCTCCTAATTATAAAATATTGCAGAGCCTTGAAAAGATCTTATTAATTCCGTGAATTAATTCAATGATTAACACAAATATAACTGGGTAAGAAAAATGGATTTTGCATTTTTTTTATTCCTTTGCCAGGTTTATCGACTACCAGTTCATAGAATCCGTCTAATTCTGTTATTAGGGTCTGTATGACAGCATTATATCTAGGGACTTTTTAGTGAGTTTTCACACACCTCTCACAATGTTTATTGAACGATCTACAGAAACATATCTCAAGTGTGTCATGGAATTTGAGAACACCTATCTTCATCTTAGATTGCAAAGTATTGAAATATTTTTCGTTACATTCAGGAACAATATTTTATGACCATAACAAAGGAATGTCTGTATTATCCAAATATTTTTGAACTCCACACCTTAAAAATACTTGATTAAAACATTTTTCACAAAAACATTGGATCGACTTTATTAGTTGATGCACTGAAAAATACAAAATAATATTAATTCTATGGGTGCTGGTACTTTTGAAGTTGGTGCCTAGAAAAACTAACTACAACTGCACAACTTCGTGCCCCTCCACCCTCTTCGGGGTGGTTATTGGGGGGAAGGAGGTTTCGTATGTGAGTTTTTCGAAAAAAGCCCGTTTCTGAATTCTCCTCTTTGAAATAATCCAAAATCATCAAAATCGGAGCACGTTTACTATGCAAAACGCGCGAACAGCCATACATAAAAAAATATTAAAAAAGCAAACATACAACCGAATTGTATACCTCCTCGTTTTTTAAAGTCGGTCAAAAATGGAGGCTATTTGTTAATTCCCTGACAAGAGTATTATTCTATGATCATTATCAATTTCTATTTGGCTGAATCCTCGTGACTAAGTTCAAGGAGCTCCGAAAAACAGTTTGAAGTAATGTTTGTCCCCATGTTTTTCTGGAACATGTTAGCATAAGAGAAATTATTTACAACAAATAATTGATCGGTGTATTGGTGCAGGTAGTTTCTTATTTGTTCTGTCAGACGAATGTTCTTTGTGATATTATTATTTTCAGTATGAATAGATTCTGATTTGAATGTAAAATATATGAAAAGGTTTACAAGATCCAGAGAAAAAAACATGATTATTATCAAAAATCAACACTAATATAGTTCAAACATTTAATGCAGGAGACAAAAATGCATCCATTATTTGTGATTATCATTGCTGCCATTGTCCTAGCACTTTCGTTTCGACGTTCTTGTAAACAGATCTGATGATTCCGAAATGTTCATAGTTTTCTCATCTTCGACAACTACTGGAGATGATTTGGATCACTCGATAAAAAATTATGGGGAAATGTATCTTGTTGGTTACCTGTTATTAGCGTTACTAAATCCAATCATACTGTTATCAGTAAATTTGTGACAGGTTCTCAATAAATTATAATTTAATTATAGTTACGTTTGAGTGTTTCAGTCTTATCAATTCACTTGTTACTTGGAATAATAATAGTTTGTTTAAATATAAATTCATCAAATCGGTTTCAATATTTCATCATAAATTGAATAAAAAGGATATCAAGTTTTCAGAAGTTTCAGATGAAAATGACGTGGAATAAGCTTAACAAAAATCAGCAGACTTTAGTCTGCCTTTTCCAAAGACAATGCTCAATTGCACAAACCTTTGAAAATCTGTGTCATCTATAAACTTAACTTCACCTAACGTCCTCAACAATAGCATTCTAAGCTTATTTGGAATATTTTACTGCGTGTTATGTTCTGAAGAAATTTCTCAAAATTATAGTTTCGAGAAATTTTTAGCAATTTATTGTAATTTTAAAGGAGCAAATACAAGTTTTTCCAAATATATTAAGATAGAAGGTTCCCTAGATTGATGACAAGACCAAATCCATCAGCATTCCTTGCGCGGTCACACATAGGTAGACACACAGAGATGAAAATTCTACAAATTGTTGTTTTGTGGTCTCTTAACGTTTTTATTATATGTATATTTTCAAATGAACATTTTTTTATTCCAAAACTCATATAATTTTCTGGCAATATACGGTACAAAACAGAACTTTATCACGATACAGTGACTAATGCTAGATACGCACTGTTACTTTATAGTTCAAATAAAGTACCCGCAACTGTGTTAAATCCCGTACAGAGATATAATTGGTTACAATCTATACTGTAAATAAACTTCCTACGATAAAGGCACACCAAAGGAGTTATTACAAATGATGGCTTTTCTCTTGCAACAAATTTATCGACTATATTTATATACTGTGATGGTTGTCTCAATAAACTAGCAGTTTAACTTTTGCCCGTGATCGTCAGATTATCAATTTAAGTCTAGTTTATGGACGACTTTAACGATTTGAGTGTTAAATGTTTAAATGACTAGGATTTTATGGGAGATTGTGTTGTAGATTGTGTATCGAGATTTCGAGGATTCACATATTATTTTATTATCACTAGAAAATAAATCATGCTTTAATAAATATAGTCATCCAAGCCAGTAGCATCCAAGGTGAGAATTGTAGGATAAGTAAGAGAATATGTATAAGATATTAGTTTAAAGTAAGTCAAAACTGAATTTGTCCTTATCCTGCGTCAGATAAAGTTTTAATTAAAAAAAAATTATCCACCCTTTATGGAGGGGGTTTTTATGAGAAAGGAGACATGAAATTTGATTTTATCTCTCCATGGAAGCATCACTCAACACTCTTCTTTCCAATTTATCAAAAAAAAATTGTGTATGATCTCTATGCAAAAGACGCTTTCATACAAAAAAATACTAAATACAGATGAATTGTATCTCCTTCGTTCTGGCAAAGTCGGTCAAAAAAGAGGTGGTTATATTAGATGATGATGTGAAATAACATAATTATAACTAAAATTATTTATTTATTTACTTACGTACACTGCTCTACGGGAAAAACCCAACTACAGAGCTGGGAAATAAAGTGACATTAACAAATCTTGAATAATTTACAAAATTTAGAAAAGCATGAAATATTTAACTATATAAAAAATGTCAATGTCATAATTCATGGAATTAAGTATATTGCATTTGGTATGAAGTGAAGAATTCTTCAGGATATTAGTGCGTGGTGTACTTAAATAGAAGGTATCTGGATCTCTGGACCTTATTCTCTATTTCTAGTAGTTCTGGGCAGTTATATTATTTATTCATTTGTACGTAAACATTATGTAATAATAATTACGTCTTATTTTCAAAGTAAAAAAACTATGATGCTGTAACAAAACTGATTGTGATATACCAAAAGAAGGATAAACACCATCAGCCTCAAAATTTAGGAACCTGAAAAATCGCCTTTGAATTTCTTCAATGTAGTTGACATGACGTTGATAAAACGAAATCGACACAATTTACGCTTATTCTAATTTAGATAATATAAAAGCGTAATATAGAGATTTTAATGTGGACACGTTCTTGAAATCAAGAGAGGTTCTTACCATGAAACCATACAAGCGGTTAGCAGAAGCAATGTTGAAGTCAATGTGATTGTTAAAAGAAAGGGAAGAATCAAATATAACTCCAAGGTCAGTTAGTGTTTCAGGTCGATTTAGGGAATATTATCTATAGAATAATTGAACATATGAATATTTGTTTTAATACTACATTACATTTAGTTGGATTGAGGGACAAATTATTGCGTTTACACCAGCCGATTACCTGAAAATTTTTGGATTTGATGGTGCATTATAGTATCAAATCATCAGCATATAACAAATAGTTTATATTATACATTCGGAGATATCATTTATGAAAATGTTAAACAAGAGTGGGCCGAGTTTTGATTCTTGAGGAACTCCTGACGAAGCTACGATAGTGACATACTTAAATCAATTTATTTGCTCAAACTGTTTACGATCCTGTAAATAAGAATGGAATAGGATAACCAGGGAATCTGAGAGACCAAATGCTATAAGCTTATTAAGAAGGATACCGGGTCAAGCTTATCGAAATAATTATAGAACAATCTGATGAACAGAAAAATATTTTTCACAAGAATGTTTCCAGTAGATAAAATATTTGTGTTGAAAACATATCTTGAAATGTCGATCAGTTTTCGAGTTTTTGATGCAACAAATCGACTCACAGAAACGCCAAAATTCTCTGGATCTTTTCCTGTTCATTTTATGATTATAATTTAAGTATACCTACCTTTTATACGGTTAAAGTTTTGAGAACTTTGAAAGTAGTTTCTAGTGTCAGATACCTATTTTCTTTCGTGTAGAATGTAGTACAAGAAAATATGTTCTCAACCTAATAAAATACTGTTGGCGCGGGCTCCCTACGAAGAATTGCTAACGAAGCCAACACCAACAGTGGGTAGGTATAGCGAAGGGGTTGTTGGATATCCAAGCAAGAGGCAATAGGACCTAGCTAGCAGCCGGTGGTGTTGTTGAATATACGGGAAATTAGATCAATTTACCTCTGCGAACTTCTTAAATTCGTTAAGAAATTCCCAATTACGGCCACCGTGAGGCTGCTGAGAGAAAAAGAGAGAGAAAGAGATAGAGAGAGGACCGTCGACGACAACGACGACCCAAATGGGTCACATCCCTTATAATGCGATCGACAATGACACAACCCTTAATTTAAAACTTATTCGAATTATATTTTCTCATGATTGGGACCATTCACGATATCAGATGGTGTATATGGTTGGTCTATATAAGCGTATCCAGAGAGAGGGCCACGTATATGTCACTATATAGTCTAAAGAAAAAGCTCCTTCGTTAAAAGACGATAGAGTAGTTTTAGTTAGGGTTAGGTAATTTAATACCTCTTTTATGGTTGTAACTTTGTTGGGGGCCATGGAATAAGGTCAGATTTTAGTGAGTGCGAAATGCTCGTATACAAAAAAATCCGATACCGAATTTTTACCTGCCTTGTAATTTATGTATTTTATACAGTCTTATTTTCAGTTTTTTTTTTGTTTTGTTTTGCTACGCACAGGAAGGATACGGATTTGAGAACCGTAAACTTATCAATACCAGAAATAATCTAGATTAAGATTGTGTGAGAACTACAACAAACGTGTCATGGTAAGTAATAGGTGTATGGGGCGTAATTCTATATTTATCGGTTATCAGGAAAGCATTAGAGGAATCACACACATTATAGCAATGATATTTATGACGGTTTCTGAATGAATTGAGTTGTAAATGTAGTAGAAATGGGTTAGTGGTTCTAATAGGGCACTAGAAGATTTTCCCTTGATCAAAGGATGCGTTAGATTCGATGTCACAAACTAAAACTACCAGTTGATACACTAGTGACGAAGGAGAATCACCAAGGTAACAATAACTTGCACATTTGGTGATTGGTCAAAACCCTTAGACCCGTTGAAACTGTTGGAAGTATTTTTGATTCAAGTCAAACGTTATTTATTAAGTACTTTTAAATACATCAAACATTTTAAACAGTTATTAGCTCTTTTTTGTTGTATTAGTTTCAATTTTACTTTTACACTATCAAGAGATTAGTTGATATTACATTTTTACACAATTTACAAAGACGGTCAGATTGTGATAAGGAGCTTATAGTCGATATAATTGATCAGTGGTCAACGTTGCCATGTTGTAAATTTGAAATTGATTAGAATCTGCTGATTAGCTGTCATAGTTATTATGTCTGCAGTCACAATCATCTTGCCAAATATTTGCCATATATAAAAGTAATAAGTACTAAAAACGTTATGATTACGTAATCGTTGGTAATTTAGATAGACTTTAGTATGAAAAAAGCCTGCGCTACTTGAATGATAGTACTTCCACAGCTCATACATTTCGACAGTTATGATTCAATACGGTCTATAGAATCATCAAAATATATATGTTCATCTAAATAACATGCAAATCAAGATTATAATGCTCATATGTCAAAGGGATGCGCACGTGGATCTCTCTGTGTCATTTAAATCTTCAGGTTGTATTTGCATCTGAAAAAAACCTAAAGGGTTAGTGTCTGTCCACGCGCCAAAAACGTTCTAAACTACCAATCTTGGACAGGTGAGGCGGTGATATAGGTACAAATATGCAAAGTACATATAGTACTTACAATATCAATAACCTCGTGCTCTTAACTACCATTATCATTACAATGTTGGTATACACAGCAGTTTCAAAGCACACCCCACAATGTTTTTTTATGTATGCATATATGCAAAAATTCACCCTCAGCGATATGCAAATGCCTAAATAAACTAGTACTATGATTTACATATATGTACTAGACCAAATAGTTTCTAGTCTCAAGCATCTTTGAATTTCTAGTGCATCGAGATGAAGATACTTTTGGTCGGATCCAAGTGTGCTGGGCACGCGGATATCTTCTGTTGGAAGGAAAAGAAAACGATACGTAGTAATCAGAGGAAATAGAATTTTAAGAATATACCCTGGGTGATTTGAATAAAGTTGTTGTGATGGCTAAAGAAATGAGGGTTTGGGCGTTAATGTTTTTTTTCTATGAACCGTCACTGCAGAAGAATAGTCGCAATGAATGAGAAGGCTTTCCTTGCACGATTGTCAAAAAATGTATTTTCTATTTGATAAAAAGTTCTAGGTAATGCGGCCATTAATTTTGATAATCAAGGCATATGGTCAGAACTGAAGTAGAATCTTATTCCAGAAGACACTTAAACAAAATACTAAAAACTGAAAGGAATGTTTATGTTTTAAGAAACAACCAAGTCACTATAACTGTGATGAGAAACAAGCTTAAAGCAATCTTCAATGATAGGATAATAAATTTCTTATTGCTCGAATGTACCACAATGGGTCTGTGAGTGAGGTTTGATTTTTGCAATATCTATGTATTAATATGTAGAGCAGAAACACTAAAAGACCTGCAAGCGCTTAATAATGCAACCGGCCATCGAAGTGAAGAGTACCTATAGATTCTAACTAAACACAAACAAAACCAAATTTATGCTGAGATCGACATCGACCAGGAACATTACGGATTGAGAATGAAACAAATATTCTGCAACAGATACATTAGCTTAGAGCTGAAAATACGAATCATGGAGAAGAAAATATAATATTTTTTTGAGCTCCGGGTATATCGCAGAATATAACGAATTTCATGGGTGTAGTGGATCACCAATGGTGGGTGGTGTTAAGATAAATTAAAAAAAGAGAAGGAAGTTATACTGACTGTTAAAAAGAGGAAAAACTATTCTACTTGGGACACATTATAAGTGGAGGCAAATATTAAATATATTACTTCAACCTATACGCAAGCAAAGATAAATGAAAGTCGATCAGTAGGAAGGAAAATATATTCCTGGTTAAAAATCCGCGCGAATGGTTCAACTCCGCTAATACCAATTTGTATAGAAAAGCAGTCTCAAAAATAAGCATAGCCTTGATGATTGCCAATCTTCGGAACGGAGACGACCTCTGAAGAAGATTATTACGTGAAGAGGATAATTTTAACCACTTACCACATATTGCGTTCACGGACGAATTGTGACTTGGCATATTTAAAGTTTTTATACAAATATTACATTAAATTCAATAAATTAACGTCGAACAGCCGTTTATAGTTATTGATATATGGGATTGTTGATTCAAATGCTCTGATGATGTCGTGGTAAGAGTATTTCCCCTTATTAGAAAGCCCGGTTTCGATTCTGTATCATCGCATTTTTCATAATTCTTATTTGAAATTGATAAACCGAGTCAAATAACATATATCCAACAATTACAGAGGTGTACGCTTTGGCAGAGGAAACTCAATAATGTTTAAGCTTGAACTTAATGAATTACGGTCGAATTTCGCCTTAGATGCTAAGATGATGTATCGTTCGAAAATTGGAATAAAGAATATAAAGATTATTTTACTGCGTATCCTGAAAATATAGCTGCTGGCGTTTATTTGTAGTCCTGATTTTGGTATAACGAAATTTGTAATTTTTATTAATTTCGGAAATAATCTAGAAATACCTAGAGATTAAAGCTGAGATTGTTAAACGTTCTTCACCAAACTCAATTCTTTCTTAATTCTTCATCATCAGCACTTGCTTAGTTGTTTGCTGCGAACGTCAGGTACCTTTTTATATCTATTTAAAGATGTATGTGAATTGTGAATGTAAAGAATTTGCCTTTGAGGTTTATGCAGATCAGATCATGGCTGGTGATCACAAGAAAATTCACCCTTGCAACTAGGTACTCTGCATATTTTTTGGGCACACGTTCCGAAAAAAATATCATCAATTGGTCTAGGAAGGCTGATTTGCATTTCGGAAGATTGAATATTTGAATATATTTGGCACGTGGTCAACAACAACAATGTAACAGAAAGCAATACATGTTATGGATCATTGTAATGAAGAAAAAGCAAGAGGCTGTGAAGTCATATGGGTTTGATTTGCATTTGGATGCTTGAAATCATTGGTAAATATGCCTTTTGAAGGACACGCTTTCATTTTTTGACTCCACACAGATAAATGGGCATGAAGTGATCATTTGAATTTGAAAGGTTTAAGATTCATGAATAATTCTGTTACAGTAAATGTATTGCGGTTTGTTAGATCTTTGAAGATTTATTAAGATGGAAACTTATTCCGTATTAAAAAAAGTAAGTGGTCTGGCTATTTGGTATCTGACAGAGGAGATAAGTGGATCTGTGGGTATCAGTAATTTTCCGAAAAATAAAAAGTTTCATTATTCAAGAATACTTTTATGAAAATATTTAAAAGAAATATTGATAGAGTAAAGAGATTCCTCAATTATTAGTTATTAGTAGTAATAAGCGATATTCTCATCAATTTTAAAATAATTGTTTAGTTTCTATATTGAAACAAAAAGACTGAATAATATATATATCAAATATAGGTATCTGTTATTGTGAATATTTGAAGGGTTCTTTGCGTATCTTAAGATCTACTAAAGTGTTTGTTAACAAACACCAAACTAGCTGGCGACTGGCTGTTATTTATTCTTTTTATGATAATTTCGGTTATTTACCAGTGAATGTGAATCATACATAAGGACGACAATCGTCGTTAATTTCGTTACGATTAATATTGATATTTTTTTAAGAAAAAAAACGATGTGTAGAGTGTAGAAACAAAAGTTCTGAGTAAGTATAGAATGAAGTTATAAACGGTTTCAACAATTAAAACAAATCAGAAGTAGGTACTTAGTATAGAAGATATAGTTATTAATAATATAGGACCTAGCCCTTGATCAAAAGGGTCAGAAAAATACTCATCCATTTCATCTTACACCCAGCAACAGCATCTTAGAAATGCGAAAACTTATTTATTAGAACATGATAAACTAAAATTATGCTTACAAATGGAATACTGATTTATAATAGATATTCATCTATGATGACATACCATATTTTGTAGTCAATTACTATTAGTCTAGTCACCACATACATTTGTAGGACCTAACATATATACTATATATAGTATTTCTACATTTTGAAGGTTCAATAACTGCCTGTTATCCTGAAGTCCAAGGTTCGCAAATGCAATGGTCCCTTTAGATAGATGCTTCTATTCTGTTGCATATTTCGGATTCTGATAAATTTACACTGCACCCTAAATAGACTGGAATGTTACAGTAGGAGGCACATAATCTTGTATCGTCATATGTTCTCCGTGCGAATTATCATTTTATTTTGTAAGCACTTCTATATCAAAGAAATAGTGAAATGTCGGAGATTCATAGAAGAATATCATTATTTTACACCATTGTTATCTGAAACTGATTTGATATTATTGAAATTTTATCTTTCTAAAATGTTGTCCAGAAATAGTTTCTTCATTTTGTTATGTCTTGACCAGTTATATGATTTTTTCTGAACAAAGCCTGATAACATACTTTGATACACTTAAATATAGAGTACTTATGTCACGGAACAAATGAAAGTGAATGAGAGAGAAAATCGTTTTCAATACGAATAATCTTCCATTGATTTGATTTGTTTGGAAGAGTAAACTGGGCAGGCGCGAGTATTAGTATTACTATTAATATTAAATTAGCTATGGATAAGAAAAAATAAGAAAACACTACAAACTTTCTAGATACCTACTTGCGCCAGAATTCTAATTTTACCGAGTGATATTGACGTAATATATAAATATAATTACAGTGTATCCAATTAAGTGGGCACTATTTAGAATCCTTTTTTATTATTTGTTTCTTGAAAGAAAGTTTGTATAATGCTCACCGTCTATAGCTGATCTAAGATCAATCGAACTTATATATTACCTATTATGCTTTCGATCCGAAAAAAATCACGTGTCGAAACATAGTAACATAAAAAAAACAACATTGTTTGTCTCCATGATCCACATTTCAAAGAAAAAATCCTCGTGGAAAAAACAAGATTAATAGCATTAGAAACCAAAGCGTTTTCCAAACGTTCATCGGTTTGAATATCAAAGGAACACGCTATACCAAAGCAAAACTCTACTTAGTATATATTGTAGTAGATTATGTGGTAGACGAATTATCGATTGGCTCCAATACATAATTATATTCCACAGGGTAGGTAGGGGTGATTAGTTGAACTACCCCCGATTGGACGGGGTTTAGGGGGTTGAAGAGAGAGAAAAAAAAGTGACTCACGCAGGGTGTAAAGTATTGACTAAACAATTAGTTCTACCCTTAAAATATATTTTTATATTAGTTTATGTTATAAACTTGCGCCGCCGGGAATACTCGTTAAGGGAAAAAGGCACACTGTATAAGGACAATGGGGTAAATCGGACAGTATGGGGGTTCGTTAGCAAAGAGAGAGACGATACATAAATTCGATTTCGTTGGGATCGACAAACTGTTACCAGTTTAAATTTTTATATCAACACTTGTAGAGTAACAAGGATTCATAAAAATAAAGACTTAAATTAATAAGAGCCATAGATTTGTTGAAATTTCAAATAGTCTGCACATTTTATCAGCCTTGCACCCGAAAAAAATGAGATTATTTTTTTAAAGGTATATAATCTAATTTATCTGACACCCAAATGATTACCTACATGTACCAGCAACTCGTTCTTTAAACACTTTTTGTCAGTAGTATTTGAATTCATAAAATATTATGTCCGCCAAACGGTAGTTAGAGGTCACGGTGACTTAGGCGCTGGAAATGCGTTCTTGTCTTGCGAAAGTACACCGTGGACTTGGGTTCGAATCCCGCCAGAGCCATGGTTGTGGTATGAATGATTTGCGATTGTTGAAATTAAAGATATTATTATGTAATAACAGTTTGTGGCAAAATGGATTTCATCCGATGGACGGTAGTTGATACCTACAGGTTAGTAAGCTGGATGATTCATCGTTTACCATAAAAAGAAACCGATTATTTTCGGAATTCTACGACTTTGTCCATCCGCTACCTTCTACAGATGACAGCGAGCTGGGTGAAGGAGTCTGGAATTAGGCTAGTAAGACATAAAAATGATAAAACTAGATACTAAGATCTAAAAAAGGTCGCAGTAGAACAGGACAAAAAAGCCACTCCATAATAAATCTACATCTACCTTATTTATTCTGCAGCTCTGAATATGAATTCGCAATTCAAAATTTGTTCTATTCCCGGACGCTATAAATATTTAATGCGTATAGAATAAAAATGTTGAAAAAAGAGAAAATATTTGAATACCTGATCAATTCACATAATTATTTTAATGAAAGTCGAGGGGGGTCCTTAACTGGAAATTACTCCGTTGAAATTGCCTTAGAACCAGAATAGAAACTCTTACAGCCAAAAAGCCTGATTGAAAATTATTGAATTGCGAAAAATTTAGGTGTACTTTCATAGTTATTTGATCTTCAGGCAAGACATTCTAGATAACACCTGGATTCCAATTATGTCTAGTAGACTTAATTTTATGTAAGTTTTTAGTTTCTTTTTTAATATTTTTTATTTTAGTTTTAGGCAACTTTTTTGTCTAATTTTATGTATTCTACTAAATTCTAGGAACGCAAATAAGGTTTTTTTAACTAGTTAAATCCTCTTAGACAATTTTCATCTATCACTCTACATTAACACCACAGACTTTTCCCATTCAAAATTCCTAAGTGGACATAGCATCTTACTTTTGAAGCCTTAATTGAGGTTTTAAATTGTCACACATTTATTCCATACCTAGTTAACAATTGGGTATTTTTTTTCTTCTTCCAGATACGGCTTACTTATCTCTACATTTTCTTTTGTATGTTTTCATACCTTCCTGAGTTAATTCCTTAATATTTTATTCATAGATAGGTACACTAATTTCATGGATTTCGCATCTTCCACTGTTATGTTTGTAATTTTCTTGAAATTTTTGAAGGACTAACTACAGATTCACTTAGAACTTTTTTATAGTTTACGTGCTCCGATTTGGATGATATTTTCATTCATTTGAAATAAGAGTAGGTATTGAGAAATGGTCCAATATTCTAAAAAAAATTGGCCTCTCCCTCAAAAACATTCAAAGGGGGTAGAGAAGGCCATTTCAAAAAAACATGTGACAAAATTAAAGCTAAGACCATATCCGCCAATATTTAAAATTGACAGTTTCCCAAACTATTTATGACTTCCGACTTAAAACAATAGAAATGTCTGAAAAATGTGTGTTAATTTAAGCGAATATTCAACGATTTTGATGACACTCGAAATTGTGGAATATTTCTTTTTACAAAAACTATGACTGACTTTATCAGTTGAGGCACTGAAAAATACAAAATAATGATGCTGGTGATGGTACTTCTGAAGTTGGTGTCAAAAATCTTTGATCTACCTAAGAATGATTGAACAACTTCCAAATCACCAGCACCAGTAAAATTAATATTATTTTGTATTTTTCAGTATACCTCAACTGATATTATCATTATCAGGAATAGTTTCTGTAAAAACAATGTACTTACTGTAAAACCGTTCTCGAATCTATTGCCATCTACCATCGACTAATCATTTCATCACTTTCAAAGACTACGGCAGTTGTATTCTAATCTGAAAGACGATCCATTAAGAACTTTTTATAACCTCTTTATATATGTATCGACATACATATTTTCCAGTCCAGTAACGAATTCTCCGTAAACAATCAATTCCACACGTAAAATTAACTTTACCATGGTCTTTTTGATTCATGTATGTATTGTATACGAAATTTATGATGGAATCGCTTCTATACCATAATGGCTTTTTTTAATCATTCTATATGGACGTAGGCACACACATACAAAATAACAATCACGCGAATGTGGTACTAATATTAAAAGAAAACTTCAAGCATTATTATTAACAACAATAACCATCAACGATTGTATCGGAGTACACCACTTTTTATGCGACATTAATTTCCATTGAAACCAGTAAGTACATTTTTTACACCGATCCTCTTGTTCTTCTTCTTCCTATATGTTGCTGTACATGTTCTGTGGATAGAACCTGTATCATTAGAAAAATTTTAAACAACAAAAAAAGAACCGTTAATGACGAACGTGATGCTTTAATGAATGTATGCTTCATGCTGGGTTTTTACCGCACAGTATTAGACTTTTCGACATGGACAAGCTTTGAATATAGATATTTCGACGTATTGTAGGACATAATATTACAATTATTCATCATTCTCTAGGCCAATGTACTATAAAAGTGAATTAAAAATTAAATTTTATATCTTAACACGTTTAGAATATTCATTAGCTATGTCAAAGGAATTTATTTTCGTGTACCAACGCAATGAAGTGAATATGGAGAATAGGAGAAACCGAAACATACCTTAAGGTGTGATCAGTCTTACCAATCCTCATTTCAAAAATATATACTCGAGTATAAAGAGCTGGTGTGTAGATTTCATTTGTTCCAATAATAGGATAAAAGATCATAATCATGATATAGTAGATGGGTATATTTATAGAAATCATATTCTCGAGCGTTCAATTGAAGGTAATTTAGTTAATTTCAGAAATTATTCTTTAGCTCGCAGCATTTTGAGAGAAAAATAAAAAGTAACTAGGGATTTTTTGAGTAGAAACAACTTGCTAATTCGACTATTTCGCTCCCCAATGTTGTAAACTCGCTCCACATTTCCAAGAAGTGATAGAATCAGTCAGAAATTTATGAAAACCAATTATAAGTCAGTTTCCACAAAGCCTCAGATTTTTACGCAAAATAATAATTCATCATAGGTAAAAGTTCTCATTGTAATTGAAAAGGAAGAAATATGGTAATAAAACTGCAGTCTAAAATGTAAAGAACGGGTAATATAAAGAAGCTATGTTATCTTGATTTATTAAAGGATTATCTTTCTAATTCACTTTCACCAAATGATTTAATTTTTCAATTTTAATTTTTATGCATAATTAATATTATTGCAGCCATCGAAAGGTCGCTCATTTAAATGGACATCTGAACAAATCCACTAGGTAATTGCCATTTAACTCTAGCACAGACATTTGGTTCTCATTTGAAATTGCCCAACTTCCAATGCCTTTTTTTGGATCGATGTATAAGCAATAGTATTGATCTCCGGACGAAGACTCACTTTGCTAAAATACTTAATTAACACGGACATACAGAAGAGCTTTAAACCTATTTGTGGTAGATTGAGATTTTCCTACTCCTTAAGCTCTATCAGTTTATAAAAAAAAACATATCAAAATTACAAGTATTCAAATAGACAATCAGTGTTATTATTTATTTAGTAAATTTTCCAAATCATTCAACAGATACGCATAAACTAGGTACTTTTGATAGAAGTTAAACATATATAGTAAAATATATAACTACATTTAAAATTCGATTAAAACTGATCTGTAGTACGAACAGTCTGAAAAAAAAACTTGAGAAATATCTAGGCTGTTTGAAAACTTTTTTCTCATTATATTTCCAGAATGATTCTATTAGTTTCCTTCCAGTTCCAGAAGTATTATGAATACTAATTTTATTTTCGGATATGTAACAACTTGATACGTTACGTAACATCTTTCATCCCTTTATTTACATCATTTTGGGGAGATCAACTCTCGCTCAAATACCTCAACCATACTGTTACATATAATAATTGAATATTACCTATTAAATTTTTTGATACCTATTATAGGTATACCTGCCCTACTACAGTACTATGATCGGTTCGTTATGCTTCCATTGTTCCCGTCTTATCCCAAAATGTATCCACAAAAGGACAAATTCAGATCGAAGATACAATCATTCAACGATGGGTATATAAACTGAATATAAAGAAAAAAATGGTTCAGTTTTTTCTGTTTATAAGGTACCAGTGCAGTAGTCGGTAATTTTGTAGGGTTTCGGAATTTCAAAATAATTACCGAACATTGACATTAAACTTATTTTGCTGATACCAAGAAGAAACAATGGTATTAAATGGTATTAGAGAAAAAATAATTAAACAAATGAATGATGATAGTGTGTGATAAAGCAACATCGAGATTGGTTTAGTAACTCCGTTATGGGGCCCATACACAGCTCTCAACGTGGGTACCAACCTAACCGAAGTCGTAACTTCGGGTATTTGATGAACCCATTGAAGTGTACCTATTAGAATACCAATTTCAGCTAGGAATGTTGAAATATCAGGAAATCAATTTTCCTAATTATTCAGAAAATAAAAAAAATAACTGAATGAACAAATTATCAATTTCGGTAGAATAAGAATACCTTCATTGATCTCTTGTGGAGTAATTCAATGCTTTTTCATTCAAGGGTGTACGCCACTGATCGCATAACACAGAGGACATCCCTGAGGGGTAAACACGGTGTTAACCATACAACCGCCCTGATTGTCACCCTTCTAGCCCATTTTTCAAAACTTTCACAGGTATATAACTTTGTGGAATCTTCTGGTGTAGGTATTATATTTACAGTAAGTACATTGGGTAGAAAAGGTAAACCACTGTCTGCACTACTTGTCCCTATAGGTATACTGACATTTAGAAAGTACGTTTTCACGCACGTTACTTTCTCAAGTGGTGATCCGTCGTAGCATACATAAATTTCATATTATCCAAAAAAACATAAGTGATTGTCGCTGCTTTTACAGTCCGTTGGCTCATAAAGCGGTAAATGTTGCATGCCAAATTTTCTAATGAAAAGTATATGCGATGGGAAATCAAGAAGAATTTCGTAAATATGATTACAGTATACAATGATAATTAACTTCCTGCCTGGTTTCAGAGGATGGTCGTGTTCGTTTTTTGTTTGGTACCTCACTTGTACAATGCGATTTAACGCATATACCTTATTCGTGTTTCGTTATTAAATGGAAGCGGGACAAAAAAAAAGATGTAACAAAAAACGTTATTAAAAAGGTACTTGGTCATTACACGAAAAATAGTTAACACAGCCATGTTTTAGCCACGCTTTATTTATCGAATCACAATTCAACAATGGTGTCGGGTTCGTGAGCTTATAGTGGAATTATTAACTTTTTTTTCTGGTTGTGGATGATAATTCAATAACTATATTTCAGTGTTTAAAGGCAATGATACGAGAGAGTGTTAGTTTTAGCCATGGTGGCTTTTTTATTACGAATCAATTTTATCAATAATAATGAGTCGGGCTTATTTCGAATAAGGATAACGTATTGTTTACCCAAATAGAATAACATTCTTCGGTGTGCCTATTGTGAACTGGTTGTGAAAGAGCTCGTTCGTTGTCTTTTTTCTTCTTTTTGATCTGTTGTCTTGTTGTTGTCCAGTTTTCATTTCAAAGGTTCCAAGTAAAAAATGCAGATATCGATTAATACGAGGGTAGCACTACTTTATGATGCTTCCAACCCACATAAGCTTTGTTAGTTGATGAGACTTTTGCGCACCGATTTTTTTTTATTCGCACCCGTTTCTGGAAGTCAGTAAAATAATCCCAATTACGTTATCAGATTAGAAATCATTGATTCCATATGATAACATCGACCATAGATTGGTTTTGTATAATTCTGCTGAAGTTGACTGACTATTTTATCAACAGATATTGTTAGCTTTAAAATTATTTGTCATCAAATTATTGTTGGCGCAATACGTATCAGGTTTGGAAGTTCATGTGATCTTTGATCTGAATTTCAAGAATCTAATTCTTTTTCTCATTGTTATTTCTGTTATATGACAACATATTT
The DNA here is from genome assembly GCA_958507055.1 of Crioceris asparagi. Classification (NCBI taxonomy): domain Eukaryota; kingdom Metazoa; phylum Arthropoda; class Insecta; order Coleoptera; family Chrysomelidae; genus Crioceris; species Crioceris asparagi. The sequence continues at coordinate 13,140,224 of OY293830.1, read as the reverse complement.
TATAATAATTTAGTTAGATGATTATCACAGTATAAATGAACAAATCAATAAAATGTATTAACCCTGCCACACTGTATGACAATGGGAATTATTCTTAGAAAACTAGTAATTAAGAAATCAAAGAATTGAATTACTTTAATTGAGTCATTCTCTTTCAAATATGAACTTAATATTCGTCATAATTACATTATTTATGAAGTATATATGAAGTACTTAGCTGTTATATAACGTAATTTATGGCTTTTTTGTTATTTATGACTTGACCTATAAGTGGTAATATTTATTGACTTAAAACTCAATTCATTTAAGAGCAAGGATTCAAAATACGATTAATAATTCCGGGAGACCTGTGTAAGTTTATCTTTGAAAATTTAGAAATAATAAATTACACGGATTTATGAATTTCGAAAAAATTTCAACGGCATGTCCTTATATGTCTATAAGTCCAAAAAAACATTTGGTTCAAAAGTTTATATATATATATATATATATATATATATATATATATATATATATATATATATATATATTGGATATTACGAAATTTGTTAACATGATAGAGGTCGCAGTTTTGGAGGTATCAAGTTCAAATTTGCTACAAAAATCAATCTCTCAAATATTTCGGCCAAATTCGTTATTGGGCAATATCGGGTTAGTAGTTTCAAAATGGCGACCGTTCAAACATTTTGAAAAATTATCAAAAAAGAGCCGTAGTGTAAATATCATCAAAAATAATTTTAGGTTATAGATATAATCAGTACCTACAACTTTCGTTCGAAGCAATTTGCCATAAAATGCACAGATAAAAAAATAAAAATTAATAAAGAAAAAATAAGAAATATTGATAAAACATGAACACTCAATAAAAATTTGATGTAATTGTATATTTTCTGGAGATCTTAATATAGACCCGGATTAAAAAAATATATAGTATATTTACTGAAAAGAAATAGGCGAAAAAAAAATTCTGAGTTGAACTGGAACGCGAACCCTGTCTGCTGTATATTCAACGGCCAAAACAAAAACCTCTAACCGCAAGGCTATGACACATACGGAAATTTTATGTAATAACATGTAGGTATACCAATGAAAAAGTTGTTAAAATTTCAATTCAATGAATTTTGAGAAATTTACCTTTCCGCTGACTACAGGCCGTCGGGATTTTTTTGAATTGCAATAAGAATCCAGGCTTCTAAAAAATGAAAGTTGTATAGTCCAGTCAGAACAGTTGTGCAGTTAAGCATAATATTTTTATCTAGTTCTTAATGGATGTCGTAAAGATAAAGATGTCAAACTATGAAGTAACAGTACAAACGTTCTGACTGGACCACATTATCATGATTTAGATTATTTCATAATTCATAAGGACATTCATAAGTTGGAAGTCGGTGTTTGGAATGCTATAAAAAAGCTACTATCTACAATGCCTCGATTCTGATGATTTCTTAGAATATCTCAATTCTCATAGAATTTTTTAAATTTGCAAGGAAATTTCTGTAAATAAAAGCAATGAGAACAAAAATAAACAGCAAAATATTATTTTCAGTTAATTCATTGTACCAGATCGATTACGGTTAATTAACTTTCAAGCCAACTAAAATGTGTCTAGCGATAAAAAAAGTTCGAAGTGGGCCACGTAAATATAGTAACATTTTTTTTCCTATACCTTTACTTAAATCAGAGATAGCGTTCTCATATGCAATGACTCCGAATGACTTTTTTGGAACGCTCGATACCTGTTCATATTTAAAAGATATTAATTATCCAGATCTAATATTTGGAAATGAAAAACCAGCCATATGGGTATAACCCGCGAAGCCCATACATGAAATTTCCAACAGATTACAAATTAGATGAAGAAAATCAGTCAATCTTTCATAAGGTAGGTAGTTACCTCCATTGATTTATTTGGTGAATTCTTTTGAAAAAGAATATTGAGTAGAATATTATAATAATTTGGGCAATTTCAAACATCTTGGTCGGACAAGTTCAGTAATATCATTTTCGATTCTCCAGATAGTTGAGTAGAAAATAAAATGATTACAAAACCTCACATCCGACTTGATGGATCTCAAAACATGAGACGATGCCAAAATAAGAATCGTCCAAGACCAAGCCCATTAAAATAACACCCTAATGGGACGCGTTAATTAAACTTCATAACATAGTGCATTATTTTTTGTTTATTTCAACGAAAATCAGCTGCAAACTCTCCTCTCATGATACCAAAAAACTCATTCCATTCTGTTAAGAAAAAAACCAATAACTCTCGACCTTGCGCGAGCACAGACACCCTGCCCTTCGTACATCCAACATACACACACACATACACATCTTATAAAGTCTGTTCAACCCCCATATAAGCAAAAATATTCTTTCTGTGCCGTATCGATTTCAATCCCCGTCCAAAGTCGACCAATCGACTTTTCAACACCATCCACATCCGCTGTGCATCCGCAACAAATACTCGGTCCGCTTCTTTATATATATATATATATATATATATATATATATATATATATATATATATATATATATATATATATACTAGACACTGTATAATGAATTTTCTGTGTGAGTGTAGATATATATATATATATATATATATATATATATATATATATACAAAACTCGCGATCTCTTTCTTTCACATCCGTCTTTGTCTTGGACCCATCTACATCTCGGGGAGCGCGGATGCTGCCGTATGTGGAGGTTCCGGGTAACAGCGAACGAGGGGTTGAAGGGAGATGTGCGGATAGATATGCGTAGTTTCTGCGAGTATGAAGTCCTATGTCTTTCAATCTGGATGAGGAAATTTTTTCCATGAAGATTTTCTTTGAAATGAATCTATGGTCATCATTTATTGCAGCTCAGGTAGCATCTAAAACGAAGTATTTAATACCTAATTCTCTAACTCATTAACCGAAGACAATATAACTCACTCTCTTTTCAATCTTTACAATTTATTTTATATGAAAATTATCTAGTACTGGCTGTTTTACCCGGCACTTCCAGTGCAGACACCTTGGTGAACTATGGTACTATATCATAAAGTCATAAAGTCCACCTCAGAGTCCTACTCGTACGCAGAACCAACCCCGATCTACTCACCAAGAGAGAACTGCATGAGTATTTCTCCTATATATGTGTTATTAGGGATTTTCTGGTATGGAACCCTCCACCTCTAATTCCCACTCGTAGTGACAGACTCTCACAAAACAGTTCGTGACATACTACACACAGATATAGAGAAAAACGCACAAAAATTCATAGTCAGAGAGCGGGTATTACAGGTATAGTACCCTCCACCTAGGAAGTCCAGTTACACTTACAGCCACTACCAAATCATTCCAACAAATTCTACAAATATAAATGGTAAAAAGACTATCGAAATCCAGACATAGAGTTCAGAAATTATTAAATTGCATTTTAGCATAACTTTTTACACTACCATGAAGGATGCTGAACGGTTTCCAGGATAAGGCAAGTTTCATTGACATCCCTTAAACCGTTTTCGTGTTAAAGTCTTAGGCAAATGACGTTTTTCACTACTGCACGGCAGCTATTGCTAACCCTTTGGCAAAGAGAAACATACATAAGAATAGAAAGACTTAAAGAACAATGACTGAAAATACGTTTATTGGATTCTAATTAGAATAAAACGTAAAACCCAAAGTTTTGTCCAAATAAAATCTTTAGACACATATGGCAAGTTCGGGTAGCGGTAGGAGAGAGAGTGGACAAGAATAAATGCATGGTAAACTGCCACAGCAATCAATTTCATTCGAATCTCTGTCTGGTGGCGTTCCATGAGAATCCTTCAAAGTGAAGCAGCATCCAACATATTTGGATGAGGGACCAGTATATATGGATGATGAACAATCATGCAAGGCAACTGGAAACCCTTCTATATTTTCCTCTATGTGTGCTTTTAGATTTATCGCCGTTTCTATGGTATGTCCGTTGTCCGTTATATAGACAAGAAGAGGTATAATGGAATCAGTTATTATAGTTTATTTCCGTATACGAAGAACTTGAAAGGAGAAACAGGTATCAAAACGACGAAGACAATAGACCAAATAAGAAACAATATAGGTTGATAGGAATAATGCCATTTGGTTACATGAGCTTTGAAATTCTGAGACAGTGGCTGGAAAATGTTAGCGTGTCTTGCTCAATCGAGTCTAATAAGGTAATCCGGTTAATTTTCCTGCGTAAAATTGCATCGCCCTCTCCACATAGCAGAAATATATACATATATATGAGAATTTAACATGCATCTTACTCAAAAACTGTACCTCTTTTGAAAAAATGTTCAAAATAAACATTTCCGGATATTGTCCTACCTTTAATTATACCAACTCAGATTTTCGATTTTCGAGAAAATTTGCCCCCTACACCCCCTTTGGGGGCGGTCTTCAGAGGGAAGGGAATTTTGGATTTGCGTTTTTATGAATATGGCACCATTTCTCAATCCTACTCTTTCAAATGAATCGAAAATCATCAAAATCGGAGTTCGTTTACTATATAAAACGCGCGGTCAAACATAAAAAAAGCAGACAGTCGAACTGTATACCTTCTCCGTTCGGGATTCGTCGGTCAAAAATACAAATCGTCATATTTTAGCAAAGTCTATTATAGTCTCCGTATATGTATAGATACTGTTTGGATCTCAAGTCTCACCCCATCCCTTATAAATTATCAATGTTATTTAAAACAAAGGTGACATTGGGACCAGTCACTTAATATTTAAGGTGAAATATTATAAGAAATTCTGGCCTTTCACATGACCTGCAACTTTCATTTTTTTAAGTAAGGGTAGACGTATAAAAGAAATTAAAACTGGAAAAGAACACACAAATTCCATTAAATTTTCCAAATTAACAAATCTACATAATTCTATTTATTTACATCTTCATTTATTCTAGATTTTGATCTGAGTATCTACGATCAACTCTACTACCTATCTTAGATAATTGGGGATGTGAGAGTCACGTGAAAGGAACGAAAAATAAAACTTGACGGGTCCGAGCGTCTTCTACCATTTTTTTAAATAACTCAGTTTCTCAGAATGAAAATAGGCACAGTACAATACGTAATAGCTGGTAACAGAGTAGTAGAATAAGAAAGAACCTGACACATAATTAGGCAGTTGCAATTGAAGATAAGTTTATATGAATCAATCCAAACTATAATCCACACTTCATATTCATTTTCTTCACCTATACTAGTAACTAAACGATCTTCCACCAGACCACATCTGCTCTGTGCGCTTCTTGATGCGGAAACACAACAAATAATAGCGTCTCCTCGAATGCTCAACGTTCCACGTTGCCTGTCACTTCCTTCGATCTGCGACCGACAGAGACGAAGAAGCCGTGCCGCATAAATATAAAGACACTGTTGTACAATCTGAAATCTGCAATCGCTGCGAGCATTTTTTTAGTAGAACATAGGTTCGTGTTTTTTCAAGGAGGTATTTGCTTGTTTTTGCTTTTTTAGAATCATAATTACCTTCCTTAATATTCATAGATATGGGAGACAAAAAGTATTGAAACAAAAATCAATGACTTTTTACAACAAAAGAATCATACAATCGAATTGTATACTTCCTCCTTCACTTGAAGTCCGTAAAAAAAACTAGAACTGACTGTATTGGATGAGGCACTCAAAAATAGAAATAGTTATCTTTGTAATAAATGCGTAAAATTCTCTCGAATGCGCCATGAAAACACGAATTTTATACACGAAATACAAACAACATTTTTTTGTACAACTGTCAAAAAACTTGATATTTCTGCATCTCTATTCAAAAAGTAATATTTCATGTTTATTTTGTGAATTATTTTAAAAAAGACCATCTACGCATCAATAGAGATGCAGAACAGAAATCTCAAGTTTTTTGACAGTTGTACAAAAATAATATTTATTCTATTGGTAAGTACTGGTATTAATGAAGATGTAGAAGATCGGAACGGATTAACCAATTTTTTTTGACAGATGCCCCGATTGACATTTATTTCTATCTACACTCCATTAAAAAAAGATTCTAAAAAGAATAAAATAACAATTACCTAAATAATTATCACGAAGTATCACGAACATGTTGAAATTGTTATCAAGAGATGATATCAGGTATGGAAAATTTTTGACAACATTTTTTTTGATTCTTACATTATTTATCATTATTTTTGACCCAAATGGACGAGGTGTACAATTCAACAGTCAGTATTTTTTTTGGTTCGTAACTCGTCTCTCGCACAGTAAACGTGCTCCAATTTTAATGATGTTTTTTTTCATTCGATAGACCAGTGTTGAGAAATGATCTAATATTGAAGAAAATTCAAATCCAAAATCTCGTTCTGCTGAAAAACCGCGGTGGAGAGTTAATTTTTTTCGAATATCTGATACTGCAAAATTAATGAAGGGACCTTAACCAAAAACATTGAAATTGGACATTTCTATTAACGCGGTTTTTGAGATATAATCAAAGAAAAGGCTAAAATATGAGTGTTTTCGCTATGTCTGTAAGTGAACGTTCATTTTTCAAAAATGTGAAATAAATATGTTTAAAAAAAATGGGAGTGATTCAGTGGTACTTTTGAGGTTGTTGCCAAAAGTGTTCTATTAATCTAGAAATGCCCAAATTCGAAATTATCAGGAACAGCAGAATTAATAGAAATTATTTTGTATTTTTTTCTATTAGACTTTAATTTTATTATACCAGAAAAAGTAAATGAATACTAAGAAAAATTATACATACACAATGTTGAGTATCTTCTCTCATCATCAATAATCTAAATAACAAAATATTATTTACTTAATAATTTCATATTCTATAAGAGAAAGAAATGTTCGATTTAATTTTGCTATGAGGTAGTGAAGAGCATAAAAAAGTGATGTGGGAAACGATCAAGCCTATATCGTTGCGATTGTAAATCAAACAATCACACTTTGCATCACAGTGCCTAAAGATTATATAAGAATGAATTCTTAACGTCAATATAAAGTGATAGATGACTCATTATTTTATAAAAGTGCAACTAGAAATTCAATTACTAATGGGAAGGCATTTTCCTTCATATTTATAGTTCTTATCAAAAAAGAAATTTAAAATCTTTAAGAAAATAGTTTTTTGAACGACGAACCAAACAGAGTAGGTATATAATTCGACTGTTTGTCTGCAACTGTTTTTATTCTAACAAAAAAATGGACTGTCTTCATTAGTTGGTGCACTGAAAAATACAGAATAATAATAATTTTATTGGTTTTTGTTCTTGTTCAAAACTACCAGTAGCAACAGAATTATTATTATTTTGTATTTTGTAATTTTTCAATTTTTCATCTCTCAATTTTCATCGTTTAAATACAAAAAAAATCATCAAAATATGTTGAGTTTCACAATCTTAACCGGGGTTACATACTTAAAACAGGCATACTGTCGAATTGTATGCCTTCTTCTTTTGAGAAGTCGGTCAACAATACTTTGCAGCTCAAATACTGTTTCGCCCTTAAGATCACATCATGATGTTTCCATCAAATGATACTGACCCTCGCATCAATAGAATCAGATGTATGAACATATAGTATAACACAGTTTCTCAACATGGTGGCTTTGAGCGTTTCACATGAGAACTGTAACGAAAGCTACATGAAATCCAGACAAATGACAAATATAGAGCTCAATCGTCACATGGTCAACTGTAGGATTAGAATCAAAGAATCCGCGACACAAGACATTTCGCCGCCCCTTCTGTCCAGAAGGGCATTTCCTCGCAACGCAAAGCCCTCTCGACACGCGAGCGTTAACGCTTGGTTATGCCAACCCATGTACACCCCATTACCATTTATTTAATTATTTACCGTCGTGTGTGTGCATTTACATTTAAATAAATCCATACGGCGGCCCGTTTAATGATTCCATGCTAATGCAACCGCCCACGCAAACAGAGCACCGGCAAAGAATAGGTAAAGCCGATCAAAGAGACGGCCTTGCAAGGAAGATATACGACCATGGTGATGTATTTACGACTTTGGAGGATGATGAGTATCAGTCTTTGCCAACTGCGATGGATTGAAGGAGACTTAAAAAGACATATTGAAGTACAAGATTAGGGGAAGGAATCTTTCCTGAACTACAACTGGTTCTCCTTCAGTTTTAGGCGATACTGACTCGACTGGAATTTATTTTACAAGTTGCTAATAAATAACGTCTCATTTCACGAAAATTTAACTCATCCAAGAAAATAAAGAACTAAGATTTTCGTATAGTTTTCCTTGTAGACTTTCAATAAAGGCCTAAATTGCTAGATTCAGATGAGAGTTTTTTCTTGGATCAGACGATACCATCAATGCTAGGATACCCAATACAATAATAAGACAGCTTACAAGAACGGATGCTATATATTTGATAAGAAACATAAATTCAACTAGACACAACATATTGCTAAGAAGACCTCAGAAAGGATGGCCACAGATGAACTGAAGAGATTTAAAGAAAACTGGATCCAAGTAACACTGGACCGAGAAGAGTGGAAATATTTGAGGAAGGCCCACTCCAGCAGGGGTCACTTCAGGCTGATTGATGATACTCTAACCGAAAACAATCTCAATTGTAAATGGATTATGACACCTCGCTGGATTCCAGGATGGGTCAGGTCCAGCAATATTTCATTATGTGAATACTATGCTTAGTAGTTCAAACATTTGGTACTGTTGGTATATTCTAGAATATAAATCAGAAGTAAGAATATTTACCGATTTGGAGCTGATTTTTTGATCTCTTTTTCCATCTTATATAAAATTGTCTTTAGATTTGTTATGGAATTTACCTTCTAAAAAGTAGCTGTCTCAATATTGTAACTAATTGAAAAATAACTGCCAAGTGCTATTCAAACCCACATGCGCAGTGCTCCGTAGTTATAATTTTCACTTACTATGGCTGTAAACTATGAGTGACAATATTATAATAATTGTTGGGGATGGTCAATTTTCGAGAATTTTCTTCAATATCATCTGAACTATATATTTTATTTGAAGAAAATATAATTTCGCACTTCTGTATTTTTAATTTTCTCATTAATTTGAAAATTTAAAACTACATTGGTTGTTTCACATAGAAAACAAAATGTGGTAGGTATAATTTCCAGTTTAACCAGAAGCAACAGAAAAGGTCCAGAGATTATAAAAACTGGTGCCAAAGGCCCCCATTCAATTCTATCAATTTATCTTCAAAAATCTAGAAGATATAGGTATCTCGGCTAAAAAAACCGGACGGTTATTATGTAAAATCAAGCGACCCAGTTGCTATCGCGTTGCGGTTGTTATGTGGTTGATAGTTGCAAAAAATCGTATTTCGAGATTTACGTAAATTGTTGTCAATTCTAATTTGATTTATCCAGAGCTCGATACGTTCCAAATTTTAAATTAAATAAGCCCTAAATCCTGATCTATTGCATTTTCGGATCAAGTGATTAATGCCGAAAAAACAATTTTAGATCTTGATTAGATTTCCTTTTGAATAAGACTGTAGTGTCTATCAATACGTGTTCTAGAGAGAATAGATTATGACGCAAACAAAATCAAGGATAAAGCGAAACATAAACACGTCAATACTCCAACATCAACAAGAAATCGTCATGACAAATAACGAAGCTACAAAAAGATCATACAACTTAATAAGACGAAGATTATACAGACTCATTTTTTTATATCAGAGTGCTTTTCAACTTTATACGACTCTCGGCAATTCTCATATGTTCCACTACCCACAACAGACTCTCCTCGATCACATCAAATCCAGCATCAGATGATTGGTCTGTTTACAAACAAGACCGATCGCGATAAAGCGCGTATGTACCTACCTATCATCAACAAAACAACCAAATCGGCCGATCTTAATTTATAGTGCAACATAAAATCGAGGCGAGGAGTAGGTACGATTACATTTCCAAAAAAGAAAACACCCATCCAAGAGGTGTGATAAAAAAATCATAAAGTTAAATATCGGTATATATATATATATATATTTCAGCTGCACATTCTACATAGGCTAGGACAGGATCCTGCGGCGATCGACCAGCCGTCCAGCTGAATGCTGCAACGGTCAATTCCTGCGGCATGTTGACCGAGGTCCTGATGGCCGGCTGTTGAGGTGTTGACACCTACCGGGCAGCAGAGAGTTTGCGGTGTGTGTGACACTTACACGCGCTGCTATGAAATAGTCTTTATTGCCATCAGGAATCGAATCACTACTATATGTGTGTGTGTATTTTTAAAATAGGTGTATATCTCCTCGTCTGGTTCTATTTGAAAGGCGGTATGTGTGTATATATGGACTTACCGATATATGGAATGGAAGAATCGTGTGGGAGGAAATATTTGCATTGGAGGTTATATATAGATACTTGGATTATTGTTTTTATTCGAGATCAGAGGAGGATAAAGGATGATGGAGAGTGACTGATTATGGACTCTTTGTGTCTAGCCAGGAGAAACTAGGTAGGTAGGTACTCCAATCTGGATGACTTTACTGTATAGAGGATTCAATTAATATTCTTTCATTTTGTGAGAAACTTATGCCAGAATTATCTCAAACACGATATAAGGTAAAGCACTATTAAAAACAACATCAATAAAATACTGCTCAACAGTCTGCGACTATTGAAATATAGCCGCCTTCCACTTAACGAGGCGGTTGATAATTTCCGAATCCAATCACTAGCATCAGAGGTTCCAAACAATTATGTAATTTAATAGCCAGTGTGGCGCATTGGGAACATTTTGATTTTCTGTAAACTTTAATAAAATAGGGTAAAGATCCTACTTCAAACTGACAAGCATCTAGTGACAGATTGACAAAGAATAATCATATAAATAACTTCAAGATGACTGAGATATTAAGAAAAACTTTTTTTTGGCAACTAGCACATTTTTGTAGCCTCTGGAATATTTATGTTTAAAACTGAGAACTCGCATGTAATAAAGATAACCATATCGATTTTGAGATTAATTTACACCAATTCACCCTCTAAGGGGATGATTTCCGGAAAATCACGAAATACTTGTTTGCTTCTTTGTTTCTATGAGTACTCCTAAGAAATTTCAAGGTAAAATGTCTATTTACTATTATTTTTCCATACAAAATTTGTACCCCCATTTTACCCCTTTAAAATTAGGATCTCTGAAGGACAGGTATTCTTTACCCATTTTTGTACCCCTAACAACAAGTATGCACAATTTGATGATAATCTGTTGAGTAGTGAAGACGTGAAAGCATGACAAACAAGCAAACTCAAATTCACATTTAAAATAATATAGTTGGGATATCCTGTCCAAATTTTGATGATTTTCCTTTTATTCAAAAGAGGATTGTTAAGAAACGGTTTCGTAAGAAAAAATAAGAAATCCCACCGGTTTTTCTACCAAAAAAATCATTGAATGAAGGTGAAGGGGGCAATCGAAAACTTCAATTTTCGAAAAATACATCTATAATTACACTTAGTCTGAAGCCTTTGAAAATGGTAAAAAATTTAGCTTTTGATGTCCCAAACATACTGTAACTTTTTTTTGATTTAAAACAATATTTTTTTTCACCTTATTTTCACTTAGTATCGAAAAAGCACTCAAATTTTAAATCGAAAATTCTCCCATCAAAATATGTACTTTCTGTTCGTTAAAATATCTATTTTCTGATGGTGTAAAAAATAAACATTACTATGGTAATTTTTCTGAGAAAATGCAGACGAAATCCCCTTTAAATCATATCTTCAATATTCAGAATAACTATTTTCGCATGTTTTTGCAATATTTATGTTTTATGGATTTGTAATATTTTTGTTTATTAATGTAATATGGAATCTTACGTTTTTCGAGTAATTAAAGTGTAAATTTTAATAAATAGCTCAAAATTGTACATATTGATAAAAAAATCGGATTCGAGTTTTTTTATATTTTTTTGCATTTTCTGAGAAAATTCACCATAGTAATGTATATTTTTTTACACCATCAGAAAGCAGATATTTGAACGAACAAAAAGCCCACCGACTTTTTTAAAAAAGCAGATATTTTGACGAAGAATTTTCGATTAAAAATTAATGTGCTTTTTGGATATCAAGTCAACATAAGGTGATTTTTTTAAATACACCAAATTTCGTGGATTCTGTTATTTGAAAAAGATAAAAGATAAAAATAAAAAACAAAAAAACACAATTTTTCACATAAATTTTGAAGTTATGTGAAAAAAGTGTAGGTACAAAAGTTGTAGATCTATTTATTACCTACACCTTTTCTCCGTAACTTTTTCCCATAGGACTTGTAGTTTTGCCTGAAATCGAGATAAACTGTTTTTTACCCCTAAAAAATTCACCCCCTTCCACTTTCCGACCTCAGATCGCCCGTAAATTATTTTTCTTTTAATTTTTGTTATATTCTCTTCCTGTTCCAATGGGTTTTACCTTACTATTTTTTTTGTTTAAAAAAATTATCGGCCCTTGTCTAAATATGAAACCTAGAATCATATATTCTTATATAAATTAAATGAATCCAAATAAACTCAACATTTGCAAGAAGAGCAAAAATATCTTTTAATAAAATTCAACATAGATTGATTGATATTTAAGTACACAGCTCTGGATCTGCTAAGTAATTTTACTTTTCAAATAATTTTCCAGCTTTGTTACAAAATACACGTAGCAAGGTTCCATTGAAGGAAGACAGTGAATCATTAGTTATAGCTAAGATTTTTTTTCAATCGTTTGAACACATTATACTTGTATTAGGTAGGTAGGTTACTTCGACAACTTCGATAAAATCAATATAACCAACTACATATGCAAATTACAGCTGGCAGTTCTTGTTAACACTACAAATTAAATGATGAATTATGAAATGCATACTTAATAGAATTGAAATGTGGATTGATATAAAGAATGAGGAAATGTTGGTGACAATAATTATTATCCGTATATAGGAGGGTATCAATGAATTTATTTATTATGTATATTCTAACTAAAAATCATACCTTAAGTAGGTACAACTCGAGAACATGTTCTCGATATCTAAATATCCAGTTTACTTTCTCATACCTTCTATCAAATTTATCTTACTATCATTGTGTTTGACTCTGATTGCCATTGAACTTTGAAACAATATCTGCTGTTTCAATAAGAAGAAGTTATCCACTATAATGTAGTAGTTTGGAGAAGATAATCAAATCTGCGCTTGCTTAGTTTTGCTTAAGCTCTACTAAATCTCTTGTGCAAATGGACTGACAAAAATCTGTTCCAGTTCTCAAATTTCAATTGACCAAAAAATCTGATTTAGATCAATGTATTAGTTGTGACGTTTTAATAATCTTGACGATTTATGGAACAGGCTGGGATCGAACAATCCAAATAACTGTCTTCAAGAGGAAGTGATAATTGAGCATTACGTTTTTGCTTATATCGCTTATTAAAATCAAATATTGGTACCAATACCATTGACATTTGGAAGATATTGGGGATGCGTGCAAAGAGCGCTACAAGCTACAAATTGGGGCAAGGATTAGGGAAACTTGGAAAAATACAATTCTCTATCTCCCGTTGATTAAAAAAACTGTGGAATCAGCTGCACGCACCCCTAAGAGCTCTGAAACATAGGCATCTGCATATTAACACTCAAAATTAAAGAACTAGTACCTAAGTTGATAAAGCTCACAAACAAAGTTGTAGATTAAGTCCAAAGAAGATGCAATAATTTCAAATGAAATTGCTGAACAAAATTTGTTGCCAGAAGCAGGAAGGTATTGATGGAAATAATAGAATGCGCCTAGTGTATGGCTAGAAGAAGGAAAAAAAGGATTTTTTGCAATATTTCGAATGTACTAAATCAAAAACATAAACATCCAGGAAACTCTCATTTTAACGTTCATCTGGACGCGTCCAATTTGCCATTTACATTAACGTCACAACAAAGAACACATATCTATCTAAATGAATTAGAGACATCTTCTTCATAACACAGCATATTCAATATGAATTATATTTGGAAGGGCTTTTTGTCTTTATCTTAGATCCATACCTATTAGTTTAGTTTGTTTAGGAAGAACCTAAATACGAATGGACACAACAGAACCAAGAGAATCAGAAATACTCCACCTGATGGAATGTCACTATAAGTACTTCACCCAAATTCATACTATTCAACCAACTAACTGATCCATTAAGAAAAGCATCACAATTATCTTGGTTTTACATAATATATTCCCAATCCCATATGTTACCTCAATCTTATCCTCGGCATAGATGCATCTTCTCAGCCATCTATCCATCCGCACTGCTATCTCTTATTAATTATTTATTATCAATACCCACCGGTCAACACAGTACGAAGAGGCAACCACGTGGCAGATACATAGATATAACCTCTATATCTTCGGGCACTATTCACGCGTCGGACCATTCACCAAAGAAAACAACAAACACTTCTCGCTGCTCTGCTATCTGTCTGTCTCTTTTGCGCTCACGATGTGGCCCGCTGATGCTGCTGCTGTTGCGGGAGAGCAATTAAAACCGTCTCTGTTAATTATTGCAAACAAAACCGGCGCGGCGCGCGCGAAACCCCGATCGCAGCTTTACAGTTGCGACGACGACGCCGTTCTGGCGACGCGCACGGCGCCTGTTCCCCGATACTTAGCACACGCTGACGCATTTGCATGGCATACAGAAACACACACACACCAACATACCCCACCTCCATCGACGAAGACGCAACGACGCCCCCGCCTAAGAGCTAGAGCGAGCAAGTTTATTTTCTTCACGTGTTTTATACTTTTTATCACTATACGGCCGAAGCCAAGAGGGTGGTGGTTGTATTACATGTCGTTGAATACGCGGGAGGCATGATAAATACATGCATATTATACTTATCATAATCTCTGTAAAACAGAGTAGCCCAGGTAGCTCAAAGGAGTAGTTGTATTTTCACAGGATGAAGATGAATGTGAGGAACAATAGTTGCCTAGCTTCTGCTTCCATTTATTATTCAACGAGGGTGAAGTTCCTGTTGCACCCATATCTTAAGGTCTCTTGGAGCATCTCATTCGTTTTTTTCACCAATAAAACTTATTCAATCCATTGAAATTATTGGTGATGTTATCACTATTAACATCAACACTATTAAAATCAACAAATTTTGAAGATTAAAGAGATCTTGACACTGGGATAGAAAGGCCATGAAAACTTTGTGTAACTTCTCAAAAGATTAATCTCTACAAATTGTAGTAGTTGCTTAGAAAGCTACAATGAATATTAGAATGCTATCCCAAATAATTTAAAACGACTTTCTTAGGGTTTGTTTTCCATTGCTAGAGATGATTTCTTGAGAGACTTTATAGCCACGCATACCTCTCTAATCCACTCAAATAATCAATTTGTTTCTAATAACACCGAGACTGAATAAAATAGTAGTTATATTCGCAACTGTAGTAATGCTAGAATGTGCTTAGTCACTGAGGTATGCAAACAATACGCCTGAACGAAAATTGCTTTGATGGTAAAATAATACTCTCTTCATCTTCTCGCCATATTCACTTTAGCTATGTTCTAACTAATTATACAATACCTTCACATCTTGAAGTTCATGAATCCACCATCTAATTTATATATTCGATTACCAACCGTATTTTCGTACCCAATAAAGTTTTCTTTTGAGGCACCACGATGAGTTTCGCTGTTACATTATACTGATACAATGACTGCAATTAGTTTGTTCCTCCAGTTCACAATACTTGAAGCTCCGTGATTTTGTCTGAGTCGTCAATTGCAAATAGAATTTACAGCACGACATTGATATGACCGTTCTTCGAATCTATGAAATATTGTCACGAGTTTCTGTAACTCGCCTATGTATTCTGCAAACTTCGTCTTGTTACTCAAAAGTCTCGAGTCTGAGGAGATCCATCTTAATAACCATTAAAGGGATCCGAACGATGTCAGGATGGACCTAGAATATACCTATGGTACTCATCGAAGCCTTACGTGTAAGGGAAAAATCTGTGGGAATAGTTTGTGGTCTTCAAGGCGGGAATCTCCAGATTGAGGTGCATTGAGTTAGGATGAAGGTATTTCCATTATATGTAGATACCTCATTCAAGTTTTAATTCCTAAAAGTATGAAGAATGCTTTTGCAGTTAATCCTTGAATTGTCGTGGCAAGGCATCACTCTGTCTTAATTCGAATTATTCAAGACCAGTGTTGAATATTTCTTGCCATGATTTTATAAGTAAATTGGTAGATACGCATCAAACCCCCCCTGACCCAGACATCTTATATATTCATGTGACAGTAGTTTGCTTTTCTTAGATTTTGAAAGCTTAGAGTTGAATAAAGTAGAGATATGAATCCTAGAAAGGAGACTTATTGTATCAAGACCTATAATAATTCATTAAATAAATAAATAAATATTATGGGTCATCCATAATATACCTTGTAGGTTTTCGATAAAAGTGTAGAACAGACATGAATATTAGAAAGAAGATATGTTATTTCAAAGAATATGAGAAAGTTATATTATATTGGCATGGTAGCTCTTCAATGGTAAACAGTTTGGTGTCAATAAATGAAAATAATGTTATTAACAATATAGTTATAGCATCAAAGAAAACACGTCCATTCGCATGAGAGCGAATGGTCTCAGACAGTGAGGAATGTATCCTTACCTACTGCTAGCAGGAGAGTTTTGCATTCGAGACACACACAGAGACACCGAGGACAAAGAGGATCCGTAGGCATATATTAAAACTGATGTATAGGAGCTCGTTCGTTTCTGCTCAAGGAGAGGGAGAATGTGTGCTATTAGTCGAATGTATGCGTCTCAAAATGGATCTTTATTCCAATTCTTTCGAATGTTTTAATGCCGAATTCGAAATTTCTTTCAATGCGAATTATTGCTTCTCATGAATATATAATGTAAATTCAACGTGAGTGGTTAGGGAGTGATATTTTCCTACGCTCCATTGTTCAATATGTGGAAATAATGACTAAAATCGAAAACCCAGAAATTTCTAGGTAAATTATTTTTTTGCATTGATAATACCTTATTCTGGAAAAAAACGATAGACACTCATCAGTCTTCCAGGGTTTTGTCAATCATACTAGAAAAGTTGATGTAAATTACTAACATATAGCCTCGACTCCCTCTTACAAATTATTTTTAAAGTTTTTGGTGCGTTATAATTGAAATATGTTCTGCTTTCTAGTCGTGTTATCCAATTTCAACCAATGGATAAAGTCTCTAGCCTTATGGGAGACTAGTTTGAAATTAATTTTCAAAATTGTGCCAAACTAAATGAAAATAAATAAATATTAATAAATATTTTTTACAAAATATAGGACCGAGTTTATTAGTTGGTGCAGTAGAAAATTTAAAATCAGGTTCTATTGCGGTGCTGATAATTTTGAAGTGGCGCAGTTAGCTTTGGGCACCAACTTCAAAAGTACTAGCACTTATAGAATTAACTTTATTTTTGAATTGTTTAGTGCAAGAAGTAGGTAATAAAGTCGGTCAATTTTTTTGTCAAAAAGGGGGAATTTCCTTCGATTCTGTCAGAACCTACATAATACAAAATTATCTCCTCCGCCCCTTTTTGTGGTATTTTTGGGGAAGAAGGACTACCATCTTTCCAAAGTAAGAATCACCAAAATCGGTGCACGTTTACAAGGCAAAAGGCGCGTACTTAAAAAAGTAAACATACAACTGAAATGTTTGCTTTCTCCGTTTTTCGAAGAGACCGTTCAATGGTTTATGATAGCTGAGAAACGAGTTTTTATACCCGGTGATGAGGATCACTACAGCTGGTTGAAAATAAATAATTTTTACAAAAAATTGGACCGACTTTATTAGTTGGTGCACTGGAAATTACAAAATAATATTAATTTTATTGGTACTGGTAATTTTGAAGTTGTACAACTGTAGTTAAATTGAAAACTTTGGCATCAACTTTAAAAGTACCAGAACCAACAGAATTAATATTATTTTTAATTTTTTAGTGCACCAACTAATAAAATCGATTTTATAATATTTATTTCATACTTTTGAGTGTAACATTAGTCATCAAAATCATTCAACGTTCACACGTGAAGATAATGCGTTACTCATACTTATTCAGTGATTTCAAAACATCGCGGAAATACACATATTTTAGTTTTCACCACAGCTGTAAATCGAAAACTTTTTTTTGAAAAATGTCCAGATAAAATATTGCAGAATATGATCTGCTCTTAAATTTGGGCAACTCGAAGTTTTGGATTTTCGAAAAAAATGCCTCCTCTTCATATCGTTAACACATATTTCACAATTTGGGATTGCTCTATCTCAAAAACATACGATTTTTTTAAGCTTTGCCGGATATAGTCCCCATTCTACAAATATTTCAGACTGTAACGCGGAAACCTGTGATTATTTTTAAAATTTATCAATTAAAATGTTTCCTAATATGGAATTCTATTTAATTCTGCCTTGTCGGATTTTCAATTTTCAGGAAAAATTGCCCCAACCACTCCCTCTGGGGGAAGTTTTTGAGTTTGAGTTTTGTTCATTATTGATATTTTTCAATGGGACCAAATCTCAATACTCCTCCATCCATACAAAAAAACATGCAGACGTACATTCGAATTGTATACCTCCTGCCAAATATGGTCAGACAGATAAGTAGGTACTCTTAAACCGTATACTCGACCTTATATAAGTACAAAATAATATATCTAGAATCGGAATAGCTGAAACTACTGAAGTACGTATCTAAAGAATCAAATCAAAGAATTGGATGCAATAATATTAGAATATTAACTTTTTGACAAATTCCTTTCTCTAAGCGGTTTTTGGTTGATACTAATAAACATCTATCCATCTATGGATCCATTTTTACTATGGGTATTTGACTCTCATAACCATGTAGTCGTGTCATGTTTGATAACCAATCCTGTTTTCAGCTGGTAGAATCATTCACACGAAACAATGACGAAAGACTATTCCTAGAACAAGCCATAAGAACATATGCCACTCTGCACCACCACCAGAAAATTTGTAAGGGCTAAGGTCAGTGGAAAAGATGAGTCAGACGTTATCCCAGTAAGAATTTAAGAATTTTGTAAATACTAATAATACAGCGTTTTATTGAATTTATTTATATTCAAATCTCGTGTATCAACAAAATGATTGCCTAATCGGGCATTACGCAATATATATATATGCCCTTGATTGGATTTTCAGAAACAATAAAAAGTCGCTAGAATTACTTATATCGTTAATTAGTTTTCTTAGCGGTAATAAATCCAAAAACATCCAAGAGAAGGCGCAGTAAACATCCATGTTGGGAAAAATATAATTTACTCGATTCTTGGAGCATTAATTTACTCCCACCACCCGGTAGCAGTGAGTGAGTGAGTAGGAGAAAGAAGAAATAATGCAGAAGCAATTTTGTGTTGGAAATAATTAAGGTCTTAGCTCTTGATGAAATTCGCTATAGTCTTAAAAAGTTTATTGGAAACCATCAAGTCGTCTATATGTCTAATAGTAATTGAAATTTTAATTTTTAGTAACACTTAACAACGCCGGTTTTAATGTATAGCTCGCTGCGATGGTCTTTGTTCGATTTAATTATTTTATGGTATTCTATATAATAACTGAAGCTGTTGATGAATAACAGAGAAAAATTCTCATGCATTTTTTCATGTTATTTCGGCATAGGTACAAGAAAATACAATAATGAAAGCAGGTTTCTCCATTATGATTATGATGCTTCAAAATAATGTTTATTTATTATAATATAAACGTATTGTTTAGTAGATAATATTTCTACAGCCTAATCAAAGGAAACTATAACAACTAATGCATTTAATATCCAAATATATTTCTATGTAGATTAACACCTTTTCTAAAATGTATAAATTTTATAAAATAAAAGTGTGTAAAGGTGATATGATTTCAAAAGTATATTTATTTCTTATAGGTACGGCATTAAGGAAAATCGATGAAATCGAAAAAATATATACAGGGTATTTCATAATGCGCAGGACGGAAAACGGCCTTTGTAAGCATTTTCCACTCATAATAAGCTAAGTTTTGAGTCAGAAAACAATTTTCGTTAAGTCGTTATTGGTAAAGATTTTGAAGGAGTAGTGGGTGTTGTTCTTCCCATTTTCTACGCCAATGGAAAAAATACGGTTTAAGGCGCCCATTTGAACCGCCAATGTTTTCTACACAAAAAAGGTACTGTTGGTCGTGAGCTCTAAAGTCGAACGTTTCCGAGAAAAACATCTTTTATGTTGGAAAAACAAGGTAAATTTTTTGAAATACAATTTTTTTATTTACTAATTTAAAAAAATTTATGTAAAAGTTATAACAAGTAACAAAAGCTAAAATTGGATATAGATTTAATTTTGGGCATTATCTGATATACCTTAGCAATATAATCATTTTGTATATTCCAATTCTTCATTGGAACGTTATAATAATGGATACGATTATTAAAATTTTTGACACATCACCACGATTTGAGGTCCACAGAATCCGGAAATTTCTGTCTGTGTGCTTTTGTGCGTTTTTTATGCATTTCCAAAGCCAGTTTGATTCGGCGGATCAAGGCAGAAATAGTTCATCTTGTATATTTTGTTTTTTGTGAAATGATTTTCGTCTTTAATATTATCGTAATGTGATATCGATTATAGACCAATTTCATTCATTTGGTTATAAGATATACCTAGATGAAGTAACTGACTGGGTGCTTGGTTTTTAAATACCTTTAGAATAAGTGATGATATCAACTCTGGACCAAATTCATTCCACAAATAATATCATAATAAGGACGTCACCGGATGTAACTATCAAATATCTATTTGTTTGATTACGCATTGGCAGAATGGATGGCTTGGAAGTTTTAAGAACTATATAAGCATTTTTACACAATTTGAAATTCATAGCAAACTAGCCCATTTTTGCAGCATTGAACTACCACTTCTCGTTTCTTCTAAAGTGGCCCACCTTCTCCTTCTCCTTTCCAGTTTGTATCGAATATCTCAACACAATATACCTGTACACTTTTATTTCGCTGTTATCGAAATTTATTGCCGCACGCGCATATCTTCAGCAACTAGTATTATACCTACTATATAGGTGCTGGTATAGGTGAAACCAGGCATAAATACACTCCGTGGGTTTGTTGTGACATTTAAATGGCTCAGGTCAATTAACGGGCTACGGTTACACACAAACATACACTACATAACGTTTAATAGTCGTGAGCAAACCGATGAACACCTACGAAATGCTTAATTAAGAGATAGATTTTGTTCTCTCTTGCCACAGGCCCAAGTAACAACAGTTTGCAAAACGCCCTCAATACGCATGTCTCTTTGATAATTATCCATCTGACTGTTTATCTTTACCCACGTCACTCAATGTACAAGTGTAATTGTATGACAATAGTTATTTCGATCGTTCTTTCATTAATAAAGTGACAAATGCATTCATACAAAATTGTGGAAGGAAGTTGTTTACGCCTTTTTCCAATTCGGCTGTTACTTGATGGAAATCCATATTAAATTAAAAAATGAAACACTAGTTATAATACATTTCCAATACTATATTATTGTTTAAACATCAAAATATTTCGGAACACTGTGCCATTCTCAAATGTGGGATTAACTAGAATTCTAAGATGATATATATCTCTACTTGAATAATAAGGATAGTGAACATAAATCCTAATGACGGATATTTTAAATAGATTGGGGTATTAAATAACCACAAACACGCATAAGCAAGTGAGTTTAATATTTCAAGGTCTATTTTAAATAGATATAATGTATCTACTGCTTAAATGAACAAAAAAAAACATGCTGACAAACAATCGAACTGTATACCTCATCCGTTTGGTTCGTCGGTCAAAAACAATTAACCATTGTATTGGGTTAGATTCATTATTGTTTCTTTTGTCTAGGAAGCAAATGCATCGAAAACAACAACAAATTTTCTCTGATCACACTACTCATGTCTTGAATAGTCAGAAAATTCAAAAACCAATCTGATATGAACTGTCACAAAGCTTAGGTGGAAAAGAAAACCAACAGTATGCTAATCGTCAGAAGCTTGGGTGGAAACCCGTTTGGTCCACTGCGCAGAAACCTCACTGAAAGAAACTGTTTCTGAAGGAATTGGAACGAAGCATGTACCATGTACCTAACAACTATTAAGAAGAAACGCTCCATCGAGTAGCAGTGAAATATTAATTTGAACAATAGGAGTGGACTTGGTTAATGCCCGTAGAAAGATAACATATGAGTGAAATGTATCCTAAATATGTGTCTAGACCAACCTATCTATCCACTTCCTACCTACTAATGTTGGAGCTATCAAAGTTTATTGTAATAATAATAATAATATACTTAACGATTGAATTGCTTCATCGGTTAAGAATTCAGATAGATACATATCTATTGTTGTAGAAATATATTTTCAGATAATGTTATTATGGACTAAAATCCTATAAATTTGAGTATTGTTTATTAATGTATTTCTTCTGGGTGCGCTCGGTAAAGTAGTTTTAGAAGCTATAGAGATACGCGGTAATAGGTACAGTTGCACCTACGGTTTTGTGGTTTAAATAGAACCAACTTGAGTTAGTTATGTTTCACTTGTTCGTTAAAATGAAGAATTGCTGGATAAATATTGGTATAAGATATCGAGACTTGCAAGTACAAGATGTAAGGTAGGTATGTTTAATTATTGCGAATGCTCTTAACGTAGATGTGAGCTATTTTGGGGGATCAATTACATAGAAAAGGTTTATATTTCCATGGATATAGTCTCATTCTGAGATACAAGGGAGTGAAGAAACTTCTGAACTAGTGAAGAAATGAGGAGTTGAACATATTTAGAAAGACCACTTGATCTAATTTTTCATCAATCAAACAATCATATTGCCGCAGCATGGATCAGGAAATGGTAAGAAAAATCCTACAAAAATTGAAGCAATTCAGAAAAAAAATCCTTGAAACCTTTACATATCCTACACTAAAACGCAAAAAGAAGGTGCACTTACCAAAAACTGAGAATATGGAATATAAATTTTACCTAAGTCAACACATGGAAATGATGTGTTAGACCTTCTGAAGTATGCAAAGCTATGTGATAAATTATCATCATAGATGAAAAAATGTATGCATTACAAGATCAATTTAGTTATTTCGAAATAATGTAGACAAAATTAACAAAAATTATATGTTTAGTATCATTTGAGCTAATTTTTTCACAGAAAATGCAATGAAGTACGCCATGTGCAAGTTCAAGAAGATTACAATATGTGGACAGTGAACAAAATCAATCTAAACAACCCATTTGACTGTATCTACAATACATGAACGGTCAGAATGTCTATATGGATTGTTCCAACCCCGTCTCCTGTCTTCTCCATCTGGTTTATGGATAAAAATACGATAACCATCCATATCTACAAAATAGCTGCTGACTATATATTTGATAATTTCTAATCAGGGATCGTTAGTTGGAACAAAGCTAATATCCCGACTCAACATTGCCAAAGTGATAAAGTTAAAATTCGTCACAATCTGGTAGGAAACATTGTATTTTTTCACTACTTTATTATAACACATACATGTAAGAAGTAACTTGTAATGGAACTTGAAGGGCAAACATATTAAAATCAATGACAACTATTCGCTCCTTCCGCGTCATACTAATGGCGATACTGTTTACAGTGTAGATTCTCTCAAATCGCAGTTGGTATCGCCATTATTGACCTGAAACACTACACTAGTCTTCTATGTTTGACTGCTTATATTTGCTTGAAAGTATACGGGGGGCTAGCAGTCCATAAGTATCGAGCGATCCAAGAAAAACTCATCCCCAATAGTCCTTTGAAAATAAGAACACGTATTTACTTAAGTCATCTGCAATTGCATTTATATTGATTTGATATTGAAACATCACTTGTCCCTTTTAGCTTCCTGTATTTAGCAAAGACATGTTCTCATTTTCAAAGGCCTACTGCAATTTTTTTAGATTGCTCGATATAAGCTCTATAAACAAACTCCATTCACGTTCCAACAATGTTGGTCGAGCATGTTGGCCAAAGCTGTTGGAAGTTGGTTCGGAAATCATGTATGTAGGTGTGTAGGATCAACCTACACGTTGGTCGTTGGAATGCTTGACTCAGTATCTAGTTCAACGATACCTTCAAACACGGACCAAGCGTCGGTCAGCACGTATTTTGATAATAAACAAAATCTTCTAGTGGCTGAGGAAATTGGTTTCGATTCCCAGTTGAGTTCGACAGAAGTTTTTCAAGGCCAACATGTTCAAGCGTGAGTTGGGGATTTAGGTATATGTTTGTAAGTTTGTAAAACCTCCCTCATCATGCTTGAACATGTTGGGTCCAGAACTTTCTTAGAGCCCAACTAGAGATCCGCCAGAATGTTCGCAAGTTTCCGCACACGTAGGTACGTACCAATCGGTTCAACTCTATTCCCTTAGATACGAGAATGATTTAAGTAAATTTACCAACATGTTCTAAGCTTGGTCTTCCGTGGTAGTCAAGCCGGATATCGAGCCAAGTATTTTAAACGTCATCCTGTTCGTTCTACACACACCGGTAGAAACATATTTTCCCAACTACAGCAACATGATCGGCCAATATTTTCGAACGTCAATGGGGGGATTAAGGTTTACCTACATATTACAGAATTTATTACAGTTGTTTTTTTCGTCTTTTATTTTAATAGTGCGAATCTTTTGATACCCATTTCTATACTTCATTTCAAAAAGAGAGAGAGAGAGCAATAAATTATGATAATAAAGGGACCTATCTCTATTGTATTATAAGCGTCATAATACATTACAGATCCCTTCATTATCATAATTTATTACTTTCTCTATATTTGAAATGGAGTACAGATGCTACTGATTTTTTTTCATAATATTTATCAGGAATATTAGCTGATTTTTATACTTCTGAATTACACGAATCTTTTTGACAGATTTGTCAATTTTTGAGATTTTATTTAGAACAAAATGTTAAGAAAATGTTGCTATGTGCTAGGGAATATAGTTTGTATCTCCTAAATGAGGGCGATAAGATTTTCAATAAGGATTTGTCAAATGAGCTCGTCCCATGGATTACACAACAACCATATAGATTAACATAATTCCGAGCATATTTCTTAACATATTCAATGAACTTAATTGTTTTCGTGTGAAGACATAAGGGAATATTACAATGTAAACTTAATTTTCTTTCAAATAAAAGTTGTAGAGCTTGACTGATTTTTCAAAAGCTACATCTCTGTAGTGAATTAGACGTATGGACTTTCTTTAATCTTATAATCTTCTAATAATATATTTGATTTCTTGATTAATTCGTGCTTCATATGAAGAAGGTTCTGTTTATTGCGCGAACAAATCCAGCCTGACTTGAAGAATGGCATTATCGCTAAGAAAGAAAATTGGAACTATCCACTATAAATCTATAGCTATAATTTAGAAGAGATTTTATCCTACTTCCTAGTTTTCTTCCCATATAAGATGAAAAATGATTGATTATGTCCAATAAGCCCTCAAAACAGCATTTCAAGTGTCGTTTAGATCCATAGTGGAAGGCACACAGCTTGACTCTCGCACTAAAAACTTTTTGGTGCCGTTATCTCCATAAACCAGATTAATGGTATTACGTTCACAATTCTTGGTGGTATTCAACTTTGCATTTTCCTCAGATTAAAAGAGGAGCGCGCAAAAAAACTTGAAAATTAAGTAACCAGCCGCACCCTAAAAAGCCCCATAAAAGCCTCCAGCAGATAGAAACTTGGAGGACGATGGAAGAGAAGACGAATCAGAATTTTAATTCCGCGAAGGCGGTCGAAAAAATATCTCCAGAAAGAAAAAGAAGAGGAGAATGAGAGTTTCTCGCGATATTCCGTACAAATTTATCATGTGGTAAAGCGAGCAAAAGGCAGCCACAGCTGCACACGTGCGGCAGACGGAGATAGCCTTACATTTCATTAAGCCAGAGACAGACTGAAATTACATACCCCTATATAAGAGAGAGACTAAGAAGTAGTGGCCGTTAGTGGCAAGGGATGAAAACTCTATGCGAGAGCAAGTGAGAGGGTACACTCATTTGCCGCGGCTAGAAGGAGCTGGGAATATGCAAGTTAATTAATCGGAGCAAGTAATGAGATTAGGGCGCCTGCGCCATCTGGGGCCGCAGCACAGAGGGGAGCTAGTGGGGGGTGTCGAGGGGGCACACTCATCAACGCCTAACCAGATTACCCGCCAGTAGTACAGTGCAGGCAAGAAATTGGGAGCATTTTTAATGGGTATATATACGGGGTCGATTCGTTTCCCGATGGATCTAAAGCTAGAGAGACAATCTCGTCCTTCTTCCTACATAGATAAGAGATATGATTAGATTTAGTTTAGTGGATTAGAAAGATCCAATATTCAGCAGCAGAAAGTTTTCACTTTATTAGAAACTCAATAAACAACTTCCTGATGAATATGTATCGATTTTCTCCAAGACAAAGATTTGCGATGAATAAAACGCCGCATAATGATAAGCAAAAAAACATATTCTAAATCGTTTTGTGAAGCTTACATGATAAGGGTCAAGTAATTCTCAATTTTTTAATGGTAGTGTTGGTTGTTCAGTTCACCAAATATGTAATAAATATCTACCTAAGTCAATTATAGTATTATTCAGTAATTATAACAAAAGTTTTGTTTGTTTATCTACTATACTGATCACCTCTTCATTGAATCTGATACAAAGGGATATCAGAAGATCAAATCTACAACAATTTATTAATCAGTAAGATATTGTTGATTCCGATTTTTCTAGTTACGGGAGAGGTTTTCTTCTGGGTCTTTTGATGTTCAAGGGATCAAGGCACAAGTGCGGTTGAACTATAAGCAAAGAGGCTCTTTCAATACCAAAGAAAATAGTGAATTTTACACGGAAAGGAGAAATCAAGATAACTTGAATTATTAAGTAGACATAAAAACGCACCTCACAATTTGTCCAATGTCAAATATGTAACCTTACACTTGCTTCCAGAACTCAGACATAATTTTTCATAGAGGTTCTAATTTACATTCAAGGAAGTAACTGTAGGAATTGTACTCGTATCCAAACTATCCATTCCTAAGACAAGTGGATTTTATAATACCATAATTAACCAATTAATAAATCACCTCTTCCCGCTTTCCAAGCCCAGTTAAGAAACAAACCAGCTATCTTCTTCAAGAAAGTATTTAAGCAGTAGGTACCTTATACCTACCACTCATAAAATCGTACAGGTACGACTCTCAGACTTCCATGGTTGATTTAAAAGGAAAACTTATAGCTTTCCGACCAATAATATAACATAGAAACGAAGATAATAACATATATATGAGCGTTTAATCGTATGTTATTAACTTGGGAAAACTTGATTGGTTCAATTAAAATCCATATACCTACCTAATGCATAATTTATAAATCAAATAGAAACTAGTTTCTTTCTTTTTTGCTGTTAACTTCGATTTCATTTCATTTACCTGCGTACTTGTATTATACGTCTGTGAATATGTGATAGGTGTTCTGTCATTGGGACATTGAATCGGGTTAATGGATATACTTATGTGAGCTGATATTGATTATGGGGAGCTGAAAGTTGGAAATGCAGGTGAAATAATACACTGAGTCGTCTACTGAAGTAAGTAACCAGTTGTATTACGTCACAGGTGGATTGGTATGCCGGAAATTTCTAATTTAATGGGTTATATTGATTGGTTTGATACAACAGAAAAACAATAAGATTGAATACGAAACATGACAAGGAGCAATAGGTAGTTTTCAGTGATGAATAGATTGGAAAAGACTATAGCTTCTGACGTATATAATCACATTGCTCATTCAAGTAGAAGTAGACCATCTGAAAGGTATATGTATTCATGATTTTATTATAGTTAATTTCGACGATACCTAGGAGAGATGAGGTAGAGTGTAGTCCGAGATGTAGTCATATTGATTCAAGGATTAATCTTACAATCTAGTATTTGTTTTATAAGCCAATGTTTGGAGTATTACAAGAACTAGATATTTCAATTAGTATGTACCTATATCAAGTGCTCCATCGACTTCGAATCGTTGCAAACATTCATCAGATACTAAATATGTTTCTCCTTTGAATTTTCGATAATGTATCAATTTCAAGATAAGAAAATACTGAAAATAGTTGTTATATAAAACAAAGCATCAAAATGTTTTTGTTAGCTTTTCATATGGAGCTTAGCTATCGAAATAACAAGCCAGTTTTCTAGATTATCTCCTTGACAGAAGGCCAAACAAAATCTGTAGGTATAGATCTGAATCTTGAGAAAGTATTAATGGATAAACTTGCATAATGAACTTACCTGTTTGAACAAAGTCTAACAAATTCATTCATCCATATTTTCAAAAGCAAAACAAATTGTAATTAGGATTCAATTTGAAATGCTTCAAAAACAATTATCTATCATACAAAAATTATGTTATGTTATGTATTGGATTTAAATCTCATTATTTCGTGTAGATGATAATAGATTGGCTTATATTAATTAATGAAAAATCTAAACACAACAACGAATAGGTAGTTTTATCTCAAATATTTTGAATAACCGCCTTGTGATAACAGTCAGGATACAGAACGATAATGTATAATTTATCTCCCATAAATCCATGCAGTATCCACAGGTGTTTTATTTTTGTCTCACATGCCATGTGTGTAGACAGTTAATAATAATTTTCAGAATACCATGTTTCTCATATCAAATTTCTAAACTTATTGAAAATTAAATTCGAGTACAACTATATCTAATAGGTCTTATCATTACTTACACTTTGCAGTGTTAATCCAATTCTAAAATGAGTTCTTAGAACATGTAAACAACTACTGTTTGGTGATGATACTCCATACCGGCAAAAGTTCACGCTCACAAACAGGAACCCTCGCAAAACCTCGCACTTTCTCAAGAAATAACAAAAGAGTATTTTTTATTTTAAAAACTACGATTAATCAGAATATCCTTGAGCACCTCATCAAGTCTCACAGCTGATCAAATCACAGAACAAAATAAAAGAATATAAAATTGACCATCAACAACAGGACACAGATAGGTAGGTATACAACAATATGGATATGACAGTGTGACAATATGCCAAATAATACTGGATTGTGTATACGTCACAATGTTTTGGTCAGTCACGTGACACAGGTGTTTGTTTTCCGTCGTCGTAGCAGGCTGTGCTGGCGCTCCTCGAGGGAAAACAAGTGAAGCGCGGTGTGTCGGCGGTAGCTTGGCGAACGCTTGCGGAACACTATCCATGCCATGGCAAGCCGCGATAGCCTGACCATCATCGTGTGTATGTGTGTGTCTGTGTACGCGACTGACCACGCGGGGTGTGTTGAAGGGGGGATCGCCGCGGGTAATTACGCGCGGAGGGACACACCAGGGCGCGGACTTACCTACGTTAACAATGTAGTAGGTACCTAGTATGTAATGTATTTAACATAGCTGCTAATGAGGTTTCTTCGGGCTGTTCGGTGCAAAATGAGGAATAGAGCTGGGCGGAACCCGGTGACATTCTGTAGGTACCTAGGTACTATAAATACCTATATATAAGTTATATGAAGAGATAAGTATCTTTGCAGCAGCGACTGCCGCTCTCTGGTCTACTGTCAAGTCGTGAGAGGATTATTTTTTCTCCATTGATTAGGAGGATGATCTTGGAGATGTGATTCTCTTCACGCGGGTTACGGTGGCATTGAAAGCGGAGATTTTTTTTTAGATTATTAAGTTTTTTTGTTGAATTTACTAAGAAAATGTAGCATCTATTCGTCCAGATCATGTTACCTTTGCTACAAAATAATTTTAAGGCTTCTCTCCTGAAGTATATTTTTGGTCATGGAATTTAAGTAATCTCAGAAATTATTAAATTATTTTATGGAATGTGTAGACCAAACATAAACCAATAAAAAGAATGCACTCTTGACGGAAGATCCCAAACGGAAGAGGTATACAATTCGACTGTGGGCTTTTTTTTGGTTTGTGCGAGCGTTGCTTATAGCAAATGTACCCCGATTTTGAGGATTTTTGATTCATTTGAAAGACGAGACTGGAGAAATGGTCCCTTATTTCTAAAAACTCAAATTCCAGATCTCCTTCCCTCCGAAAACCACCTCTGAAGTGGGTGGAGGGGCCAGTTTTTCGTAAAAAATATTTATAGGTATCACAATTTTGAGTGTAACATTAGTCATGAAAATCGTTGAACGATCACTCATACCATTAACCATGTATACCTATATATTCTATGCTTGTACTTGTTACGATTATTATTTGGAAATCTCAAAACATCGTGGCGGAAATACTTATGTACCTACACATATTTCAGACTTAACCATTGCTGTAACTCGAAAACCGTAACTTTATGGAAAAAATGTTCTAAGTAAAAGTTGGTGGAAATAATTTGGTCTTTAATAAGTCATTCACAGATTTTCAATTTTCGAAAGAAATTGCCCACCCGCATAGCGAAAATACACAGCTTTTAAATTTTATCATCGATAAAACTGGAAAACCGTAGGTCTTTTGAAAAAATGTTCAATTTAAATGTTTCCAGATATTTTCTCATAATCAATTCTGCTGTCTCGGATTTTCGATTTTCGAGAAAAAATGCCCACTCCAACTCCTTCAGGGGGCGGTTTTCGGAGGGAAGGGGACTTCGGATTTGAGTTTTTATGAATATGGGACCATTTCTCAAGTTTCCTCTCTCAAATGAAAAAAAAATCATCAAAATGTGCGAACAAAAAATAAACATGCAAACATACAGTCGAATTATATAGGTACCCCTTCCGTTTGGGTTCGTCGGTCAATAAAAATAGTACGAATCGTTTCCGCGCTGAATATTCCTCTATTGGGCAAATGTAGTAGGCTTTGTACCTTAACAAAAATGGAGCATGCGAAATAAAATTAGCACAGAATGACAGACGGGGAAGTAAACCAATTGTTTGAACTCTGGAGGCTCTGAAACCTACATAATATGTTGAAACCAGATACCGTAAATTTGACTAGACTGCAATACTTTCCCTAATGGGTAAAATAATTATTGATATTTATTTTGAAACAAGCTACTTCTGTAATAATAGATATCAATGCACGGTAGAACTAATATTTCAATATAAATAAAGTCTACCTATTCACAAAAGAATAGATAATAAGTTCAGCCGGCATTCATAAGTACGTTATTTACAATATTATTTCTCCAATTATAACACGATTTTATGGGATAGCAACGACAATAATTGTCAGGCCAGTATCACTTTGGTAAAAAAGGTAACTGCGAGAGCGTCATTGTTCTCCTTTCTATATAGGTACATACCCAAAGAAATATTAACGGCCAAATCACCGAGCTAACCCATAATCTTACTACATTACTTGACATTAAATCATCTCTGTTCTACATAAAACTGGTAATACGCTGTGGATAGTTAAAAAAATTCTGAACAATGCTGGAACATTTTATATATACAGGGTTATTCATGGTGAGTGGTTTATTGGACGTTTTGAAAAAACGACTTATAAGTTTTAGTAAGCGGCTTTATGTGACTTATATACTGGTAACTTACTGTCACTTCTGGTATTACCGGAAGTAAGTGCTAACTCGCTTTTTTGAAATAGAATATCAAAAATGTACAGGATGATCCGTTTGAGATATCACAAAATTAATCGACAGTAACTAAAAAAATGTAATTAATTCAGAATAATTTCCTATAATAAAGCATATGTTTATGTTGTTTCAACATGTGAACCTGGATGCGAAATAATTATTTTTCTTCCTAAATCGACCAGATTCTTCACATAAGCCCATACAAAAAAAATAGGGGGCATAAGATCTGGTGACTTTGGAAGCCAAGGAATTTTTTCCCCAAGACCACATCATCGGTAGTGATGCGCAAAGCAAGACCAAGACCAAGACCGATATGGTCTTGGTATTGGTCTTGGTCTTGCTGCAAGACTTGCAAGACTTTGCAAGACTCTTGCAAAAATTTTGATCTTTTTATAAGTGTGAAAAGTTGTTGCGATTCTAAACCGTAATTGCTTAATTTAAATGAAGAAGAACCCTGCATATGTATGGGAAGTATGTAATTCATAATCTTATAAGATTGCCTGTAATTATATTATCATTCGAAATGGATAAATATCTACCGTATAAAAAATTGTCATTGTCCAGAACCAACACGCCTGGTATTGTAATGGTACCAAACCATTGTAGAATAAGTAATGAGAATAAAACTAGGCTTGTAGAATTAAGTTAGAGCAAGTGAGATGCGTAATTAATTAATAAAGTTTATAAATTAATAATCACCATTCACATATGAGAATCGTATCTTACTTGCGCGACTTAGTCTGCTTGTGTTTTCTTGGTATCATCCGTCCCAACTGAGCACTCATTTTACTACATACTTCTACTTTATACTTCTATTTCATAACTCATTCTCTTGCTCATTCTGCAATGGTTTTGTACCATTTTCTTTAATAAAATAGAAAGAATCTCTGAGAGCGATCAAAAGTATTTCTGGTTTATAAAACTAACTTTTTTTTTAGAAAGCTTTTTCCAAAAAATGAAAATTAAAAACATGTAGAGATTTGTTAATACGCGCATTTATAAAACTAGGTATCTATTTAAAAAGTCAGTAGTGTGAATATCTTAGTTGAGTTAGTTAATGAGCATGATCGAAAAAATAGTTTCAAAATAAGGGCAATCTAAAATTTCAAATATCTCCAAAAGTGGCCACTGGATAAATGTCATCAAAAAGATATCAGATTTATAGATGATTTTTAACGTTTGCTTAAAACATTCTGCGCGATAGAAAAAATAATAAAAATAAAAAACCGTGTAGTTTACCTTCCCCTGGGTACGAACTATCGGGATTCTTTGAAAACAGCTCGGTAAGGGAAATCCTAGAAGGATTGAAAGTACGGTATAGGTATAGGGTGTTTCAGAATTTTTTGAAATCCGGAAATCCTAGAAGCCTAAAATGAACTCGCTTTTCACCCAACAACTTTTAATTCAATATTTTCTAATTTTCTAAAATAAAGATCGATAATAAGGGAGTTCAAAGATTAAATTGATTAGGTTATTTATTAGCGTTTCTTAACTTATCATTGAGCAAAATAATATGTTTCCTACCAATTTGGTGTTTGGTTACGGAACTGCAAGAGTCTTGCAAGTCTTGCAGCAAGACCAAGACCAAGACCAGGTTAGTCTTGGTATTGGTCTTGCATCCCAGTATTGGTCTTGGTCTTGGGTCTTGGTCTTGCATAGACGGTCTTGGCCTCGGTCTTGGTCTTGCAATTTTGCAAGACCAAGACCAAGACTGCAAGACCAAGACCAGTCTCGCAGCATCACTAATCATCGGTTAGAAAATGTTTCATTTAACAAGGAACAAGTTGAGCACTTCAATAGACCAGTATGGTAAAGCACCGTCTTTTTTTATGTTCTGGTTTCCACGAAAAGGAATATCCTGTAATGTTCAGAGAACATCGTGAGAACCAAGGGAAAGAAGGTAGGAATTGGTGTTCTTTCTGGAGGTTATATGCTTCTGGGAACACCTCCCTAGGCAACGTGTTTCAGATCCTAGCTGTTGGTTGGATGAATGAGTCTGTGAAAAGAGATGTTCTGCAGGTCTCCAAATCGACCACGAAGGGGTGTGAAGTCTGAAGTTGACGGGTTAATCTCGAGGGATCTGTGCCTTACAGAGCATAAGCAGCTGGCTGGAAGTGAAATAGCTCCTGGCCCTAAACAGAAAACCAAGTTTTTGGGATGCACTTTTAGCAATTGATCTCACGATTGAAGCATATTAAAGTACGATCTCCATAGGTACGCGAATAACGATATTGAATATTGAGAGCCGCAGGATAAACTTAGCTTTTTGCTGGAAGGTTGGTGACATTTTGAAAAAACACCAATTCGACAAGCATCAAATTATCCAATGAAATTTATCATTATGCAGTGACAATCGCCCATTTATAATTTCCCAGACCTGCTGTTAAGTTAGATCTATATGTTTTAACATGTCGTTTTGTGTCATTACAAACGAATCAGCCTGTTAACTTCAGATTCAGGCGCCATCAGATATACAAGGAGCTCAAAAACTTTTTCTTGTTCTATCGATTCATAAGTAGCATTACTTACAGCTTAATACTGAGGTTTTGAGGTGTTTGTTAGAATGCGGAGATTTTCATGAAATCAGAGACCAAGGCAGATAGTTTGATGAGTTAAGTACCAATTTACACCAATGGAAAGAATATAATTGACAATTTAGGAGATTGAATCTTATTTTTTAGGTTTGTGGGCTTTTGAAGCCTAGATACTCCCAAATCTCAATTTGCACCACATTGAACAATAAGACTTAAGCCGTCCGAACATGGGTCGACTGTAAATGTGCTCGACGACGCGATTGGAACCGCTTGTGAGTTTCGAACGTCATGCTCGTCTGTAAGAGAACAGACGGTGATCGCTGCACATGGTTCGATTATCTTTCGCCGGTTCTTTTCTTTCAGGTAATCGAAGGGATCTAGAAACACTTTTCCCAAAATATACTATGTTATGTTATGGTTTTCTATTACAAATTACCCTATAAACGCAAGAAAAAAATCTATTCCAAAATTACTCTTTTATTTATAGGTAAGTAGGGACTAGTAGACACCCACGATTTCGTCCGCGATGAAACTTGGAATGCAAACTTCATTCAAACTCCCTAATTCACTATTAATTTATTGCTAATATTTGTGAAAATGAGTATATAAATAATATATAATATAAAGACAAAATTAAAACAATACACCAACACTTTTTTTCTCTCACCCAAAAATTGTTTCGTCAACGAATTTGACATCTTCAGGGAATTTTGTGACAGGTTTAATACTGAAGATACCAATTTTGTGGGGGTGTAATCAGTTAGACTATGCTTAAACTCAACCTATATCCAGATAGTGTCCAACAAGATTTTGACTAATAAGATATTATGGACTAATGAGTCCAAATTTAAGGGAAAAACAAACTTCTGGATTTTGGAAGTGGTAAATTATACTAAAAAAGCTGGACGCTATAGAATAATTCGTTTAGAAAACTACAATTTTGCTTTTCCTTTTACTCCCATGTTGAACTTTATTAGAATTTGAGTTAATTATTCACATTTTTATCAATAACACAAAAATCGGTAGGGTCTATTGATATAGATAAATAGAGTAAACCAAGTAGAATTTTTTATAAAAAGTTAAAAATAGTTTTTATTAGCCATTTAAGATTGGAACCGATAAGTACAACTGCTATCTCCCCTTTTCTTGAGTTGAACTATACTTATGTATATCTTTTTGCCAGCTATTGCATAACAAATTACAGTTTATCTACCACAATACAAAATTAATCGTTCAAAGTGTAAACAAAGGTTAAGTTTTCTATGCCCGTGCGTAATTCCAGTGACATCCGACATTGTCGTTCCATGTTGAAGAAATAATTTGATCTTGCTTGAATCAGATAATATAAATAATACTGGATCACACTTGGATCAGTGTTGCTTAACAGGCGGCGAGATGCCTACGATCTAAGTAAGAATTCAAATTTTCAAGTCTCTAAACCGTATTGGGCCCTGAGAAATGCTGCGTAGCCCATCTATAGAAAGAACCGAAATTAATAAAAAACTATTTAAAAAACGGAATACAATATAAATTTAAAATACAGTGGTTTCCATTTGAAATATGTAGATACCCAAAACGTATGATAGGTCACTGAATGAGAATAACCCTGTATATATAGGTATTTTGGCCCAATAAATAATAGGTAAGTAATATTAGAATTATTTTCCATAATATATACGAAATTTGAACTTTCTCGTATTTTATTTGTGAAATCTAAACAGCAATGATCATTTGTGTAAATCATATTTAAACCGTGTATATAGTGTTCCATAAATGGTGGAAACATGCTGGAATGTTTCACAAACAATAAAGTACTCAAGATAATAATATTACAGTATGTATTGTATGTATAATATGTAGAAATTGTTCTTGCGGAACGAGGTGTTAGATGAAATATAATAACATATCTCGCGCTCTCCTCTACCTTCTTATTGTTCAACAATGGGCCAGTAATAATTATCTAATCCAACATGGTCATTTACATACACATCCTCAATAATATAATATCGTTATGAGGCTCAAAATAGTTTGTTTGTAAGTAATTGTATGTAATGTTTTCATATGGTTCAGTTATATTCGCTGATGAAGGCGAATCTAGTGCTAGTGGTTTGGCAGGACTTGGGAGTCGTTTCATTTTGAAATGATAAGGATATATTCGCAAAATATATATCAGATATAAGGAAAATTATCACATTTTGAATATTATGTACTTACTTAGGTACCTAGGATCAGATAACTGCATTGTTATTGATGAATGACTTTATTCCAATACCTAATATCGAATGCTTGTTTTGCAGTGAGGATAAACGAATGAATTCATTCAATAACATTTTCATTTAAGTAATGAAAAGAGAAATGGTTGACAAAAATAAGATATTCCAATAAGAATCTTAAATGTGAAAGAAACTCAAGTTTGTAACAAAAAATTGCGACATAAGTATCTGGATAACGGATTTGACGATAAAAGAAGTGAGATCCCACTGGATAACAAGTTTCTTAAATCATAGCTCCTCACATGCATAACATTCTTCAGTTCCTTAGGAAGAAAATTTGTCATGTTCTTTGCTACTCAGTGGTGGGACTTGGCAAGTTTTCATCCACCAACTTTAATCTTTGAGTTCGGGAACAACACGGTCAAGTCACACTATTGACAAGCAAATAACGTCCAAAATTTTCTTCTAAATCAACTGAAGAAAGTTAGGAGCTTTGATTCAAGGAACTTCGAAAGAACATGGTATATATACAATTGGACTTGTTTTATTGAACAAGACTGTTTTTCTGTGTTTTTTTTATGGATGTTTATGGCCTTTGCATAGTAAACGTGTCCCTATTTTGGTGATTCTTTTTCATTTGAGTATTAAGAATTGGTCCCATTGAAAAAAATCAATATTAGACATGTCCCTCCTATCCAAATCTTCCCCCAAAGGGAGTGGTGGGGTTAATTTCACTCGAAAATTGAAATCTCGACTCAGAGCAGTAGTAAAGTCTGGAATAAGTGTTTATGACATGTGAAGGGAGCAGTTTTTTTTCGAAAATAAAAAATTTGAGATTAGAAAATTAGAAAGGAGACCAAATCTGGCAACGTTTGAATTGGATATAATAAATTAAAAAAATTGGACCGACGTTATCAACTGGTGGACTGAAAAATACAAAATAATATTAATTCTATTGGTGTTCGTACTTTTGAAGTTGTGCAGTTGCAGTCAGATTGAAAAATTTTGGCGCCAACTTCACAAGAACCAGCACCAATTGAATTAATATTATTTTGTATTTTTCAGTGCACCAACTGATAACGTTGGTCCATTTTTTTATTACTTATTTCAAACTTTTGAAAGTTATATAAGTTATGAAAATCATTAAACGTTCACGTATACCATTATCTATGTATACTTTGTTTGTATTTCTTATTAATCTGAAATCTAAAAACATCATCGCGGATATACGCATATTTTAGACATTACCACTGCTGTAACTCAAAAACCGTAACTATAAGAAGAAAATGTTCAATATAAATGTTGCTACAAATAATCTGGTCTTTCATGTAGTATCCTCAGATTTTCAATTTACCAAAGAAATTGGCTGTTCCACATAAAAAAAATACACATAGGTACTATTTCAAATTTTAACTAAGCTGAATCTCTAAAACCGTAGCTATTTTAAAAAAATGTTCAATTTACACATTACCAGATATTTTCTTTTGCCTAATTCTACCATGTCGGATTTTTGATTTCTGAGAAAAGAAATTTCGAATTTGAGTTTGAATATAGGACCATTTCTCAAGTTTCCTCTTACAAATAAATCAAAAATCATCAAAATCCGAGTACCTACGTTTCCTAAATATACAGCGCGCGCACGAACCAAAAAAAAGCACACAGTCCAATTGTATAGGTATCTCCTCCGTTTGGGTTCGTCAGTCAAAAAAATAAAAAATAATATTAATTCTATTGGTGCTGGTACTTGTGAAGTTGGTAGGTGTCAAAAGTTTTCATTCTAACTGCAACTGTACAACTTCAAAAGTAACACCACCAATAGAATTCTCAATCAAGCAACCTTTCAAACAAAAAAAACGTTTAAGTAAAGGTATATAATGATAATTTTAATTCAGGTGGTTATTTGAAATTTCCTAACGCTTTTAAGAAAATTTTAGTGAATATGGTAATCGCCCAACTGACTCAGAAGCCCATTCTTTGAGCTTTAGCCTGCCAAGCGAAACAACAATGTTTTTATTGAATTTTTC
The DNA here is from genome assembly GCA_958507055.1 of Crioceris asparagi. Lineage (NCBI taxonomy): Eukaryota > Metazoa > Arthropoda > Insecta > Coleoptera > Chrysomelidae > Crioceris > Crioceris asparagi. The sequence goes on along the minus strand of OY293830.1, from coordinate 13,101,718 downwards.
GAATTACTAATAGCTAAGGAAGAATATGGGTGGTACGAATTCAAAATTTCAAGTCTCTAAACCGTATTGGGCCCTGAGAAATGCTGCGGAGCCCATCTATAGAAAGAACCGAAAGTAATAAAAACTATTTAAAAACCGGAATATAATATAAATATGAAATTTTATCAAAGCATAATTTTCTTAGCATTGATTTTGCAATATAATTTTGAGCAAAAGAGGTTTTTCGGCTATTGGTAAGCAATCACTGCAAGCCAGATACCTATTATTTGTGCCCCAAGCGTGCGGTATCGGTACCCGATAAAATAAAAATGGAAGCAACAAACGCTGAAAATGTATGTTTACTGTTTGTTTCAGAAATGATAAAATCAAGTTCAGTATAATAGGAATTTGCTACTTGAAATGATTTGCTCTATTTATAGGAAGGTATAATAAGAATTTCCAACACAAGAATGGAATTACCTATAAAAAATACAAAACTGACCATCGGATCGTATAATAATAATCTAAATATTCCTTTTAGCAGTTCGTCGGGTTAATCATAAGTTTTTGTCCACAGAGATGATTACCTAATTTAAAAAGTACCTTCACGTCTTCTGCGGATCTTGTGTTGCACAAAAAACATAAGCTGTATCGTATCCCTTATTCCATCTGAATTGATGATATTTATCTGCTATCAATTATGATTGAAACAACTGAACTGAACCGCATATAAACCATAACGAAAAAAACTTGAAATGTAACTGTCCACTTTTTTGTGGTAGCCTACCTACCCAAAAGCCTCCCAAATCGAATACCTACTTATTCCCATATAATAATTGAAACATATTATATACCTATATGTTGTGTATTGGATGGATTTACCCGCATTGGTCAATTTTTATCACGTTTATTGTCCACATAAATATGAATTTTATTGCTCATATCGCTGCTACTTGATGTTGAATGTAGAGGTATATATGTAGGTATAATAGCGTCGCATGCAGGACATTGAGATGTCAAGCAACATGCCTAATATGACGGCTCTCATCATGTTAAGTGATGCGTGTATACCTAGTCTCTGCTCTGATCTTCTTATTCTTGTTCATGTTGTATGACGACCAGAGGAGATATAATATTGCAGCTGGATGTTTGTTTAAAGATATATTGTCGAGTATTCTATGGCATTTAAAAATTTTATACACCCACCCAATATTCATTTTGTATTGAGATAAGAGCATGTAGTTATTATGAACCTACTAATGTTTATACACTTGTAAATATTAGGATGAAAACAATTTAAATGAACTCATAAGCTATTCAATTTATATACCTATATCAGCTTTTAACCATAATATCGCACTTAGGAGAATCAATATAATCTCCTTTCCTAATAACCAGTCTAAGAGAACTACATAACAAATAATTAAAGTCATAAACTTAGTTGATATATGGTGAAACCAGTGAATTCATGGGTTAACTGCTGATAATGATATTTTATTTTAATTTTTATTTTATTAATATCATGACTTACAAATTACATTTATATACATAGGTACATTTGTCAGCAATTGCACCAATCGAAAACATGATATACTTAACAATCTAAAGTAAAACTCAGCCAAACAACGGGCTGTTGCTTCTTAGCATGACATCTTTATCTGTACGATATCCATTAATGAGCTATAGGTACTCCATTTCAAAAAGGTAGAGAGTAATAAATTATTATAATGAAGGGATCTCTATTGTATTATGGCGCTTATATGGCAGAATACAATAAAGATCCCTTCATTATCATAATTTATTATCTACTGTCTACCTTTATGAAATGGAGTATAGATAAAGATGTCATGGTATGATGTAGCAGCACAAAACTGTTCTGAATGGACTATACTTAGATGTGTCTTCCCCGCGTATAATAATCGTGAACAGACCTATAAATATCAAAGTTGCTGTTATTTTTGTGCACAAGGATATATCCTAAAGATGGGAAGGTTGGAATTTTCTGAACAATAAATAGTGGCTAACAATTATCATGATAGAATGCACCAGAAACTATCCTGAGGGCTTTCCTTTGCAATGCGAAAGTTTTGTGGCCAGAGGAGTAGTTACCCCACGACAATATAGGTACCTACAATATTTTAAATGTGATTCTATACCTAAGTGTAAAATAGGCCACCCTCAGGACACTCGCCGACTGGCCAATGCGACATACTCCTTAACAGAAAAACTCCCTTACACAGTTTCTTTGAAAGCTGATCAACGTGGACATCCCAGCGTAATAAATCTTACATCCCCCAACAGGTTCTCAATACTAACGTGGTGCCAAAGCGTAAAAAGCATTTTCACCGTTTTTTGTTCTTTAACTACGCGCCATCCCGCCAACCTCCAAAATTGAAGGAAAACAGCTAGATGCCAGGAAGACATCGTATCGTCTGCAGATAGTGTGACCTTAAAGGTCACAAGATAAAAATCGAAACGAGGAGAGGCCCCAGAACTGAACCTCGTGGGAGTCCCAGTTCCATTCTCTTAAATAATAATAAATAAATAAACAAAAAATAAACACTAGAGGTCGCTCAGTGGTCTGGCAACGACCAATAATAACAAGATTTTTGGCTTCTTTTTATTTTTTTTGTTTCAATTACGAATATTTTAAAAGATCTTATGTGTTTTTAGACAGCACATTGTCTGATAATCATCTAACTCGTAAAGTTGTCTAAGATAAGTTATAAGACAGAAGATTCTTCCTTTTTTTTAAATGTCGTGTACCCACAATAACGTGCAAAAATTTCGTTAAATAGGGTTGATCGGTTAGTAGAGTAAATACCTACGATCACTTATTTCTTTAAAAAAATTCATACTTTTCCAAATAGTTTTCATGTAGGTACCTACTGGATTAATATTGACATTTGAACAGTTCAACTAACAACTATTTTTTTGTTGAATCATTGGAATATAAATAACTAGAGTTTCTAATGAGTGATAACAGGGATAAATTACTACTAAATACTCGTATTTTGAAGTTGTGGAAATTCTTGATTAAAATTAGACATTCAATACATTTCTTCTTCCTCAGAATAGTCTTAAAGTTGTACTGCTCGCATATAGCATGTAATACCATGCTTTCATGTCGCTGTCTTATATAACCCGAAATCCGAACATCACAAGCTCTCACTTTCATCTCAGATAGTCTCCTACGAAAAAGCAGGGCAAATGCTATGAAAGCTCTATATAGAAAGAACATCGCCTGTTGTACACGAATTATACGAGGTTGAAATATACCATGATGGTTTTGTCGATGAAAGATGGCTGTTACTATTATATCGTCGAGGGTGACTTGGCGATTTATGGGTCCTTGGGGTGAGTGACAGGATATACGTAAACAAGTTAAGCTGGGCCAGCGGTATCAAGGTTACCTACGAGTTGCGGGTCAAGATTATAAAATCAATGCCAGCGTCTAGCGGTAGGTATATAGGTAATGAATCATGATTTTACTTCCAGATTCCACGTATTTATATCTCAGTAGGTACAGAGCTTCACCAAAGTCAGCGCTGGTTGATGAAACGGATTCAGTTCAGAGTCCAGCTATCGATAATAAACAATGATTGACTATGCGCCGTCAACCCATAACAATCATATCGTGGTGTCACTCAAGCTGTCACAGTCATTACTTCTGCTTAAGTCATAAAACAGGAAGTGTGGCAATGCTGTGTTTAAACCATATTATGTTGTGCTAATATATTCTGTAGGTATTTATGGAGAGATTCGAAACCATCATCAATTATTTATACATTACTCATACTGAACAATTTATAATATACCTACTTACACCTAGAGACATTTCTCGAGTTTTTGGTCTAATTAAACAAGAAAATTTTGTTTCGAAAAATAACTAGGTAGGTATAGCTCCAGTTATTTCCGATTTCTATAGGTACAAATCAGGTTCATTTAAGAAGGCAGGTATTTGTGATACTCGTATTAACTTCATTCAGCGCACACAATAATCATTAATACGACAAACTATTCTAGTTATATTGAACCTTTTCTATTCGTCTTTTATCTTTTAATCAGATTATACAGATAGTACCTACCTACAGATACAAGTCTTAGGTAATTGATACATAAAGTCGTCCTTGACATCTGTTACCTACTTATTAAGCTCTCTAGCTTTTTGTTTATTTATTTGCTACATATGTACTTCTTTAAATTATTTCTTATTCCCTCTTAGGATCTCGTATATTCGATGTAAAAGGGGACCCTTATAAGATAACTGTATTATCTCGGTCTTTTTAATTCTGCATGCCAAGTGAGACATTGTACCTAGCTGAAACTGAAGTAAAACTAGAACATTCTAGTTCTGATCCAATTCAATGAAAGGGCTCATTATGAGGTAATATAAAAATATCTCTCAGAAATTTAGGATGTAAAATATAGGTAGTGTAGAAAATCTGGAGCAAAGGAGCCTAAAATTTGAAACTGATAAAAATATATGATATCCGAATATCCGAAGTAGGTACCTACCATTAAACGCGAGTGCGACTCCCACTTAAACCGACGAACCCAAACGGAGGAGGGAGGTATACAATGATTCGACTGTATGTCTGCATGTTTTTTTCATATTTTTTCGCGTCTTTTGCATAGTGAACGTGCTCCGATTTTGAAGATTTTGTTTTATCATTTTAGAGAGGAGATTCGAGAAATGGTCCCATATTCATAAAAACTCAAATCTGAAATCTTCTTCCCTCTGAAAATATATATTTCTCGAAAATCGAAAAACCGAGATGGCAGATTTAAAGATAAGAAAATATCCGGAAATGTTTGGATTGAACATTTTTTCAAAAGACCTACAGTTTCGAGTTTCATCGATGTTAAAGTTTGAAATCTATGTATTTTCGCTATGTGGATGGGTGAATTTCATTCGAAATTTGAAAATCTGAGGATGACTAATTAAAGGCCAAAATATTTATAACAACAATTACTTTGAACATTTTTTTCATAGGGTTTCGATTTTCGAGTTACAGCAGTGGTAAAATCTGAAATATGTATATATGTATTTTCGTCGCGTTATTCTGAGATCTCCAAATAATACCTAAAAGCAAAGAATACTGATACATGGTACATGGATAGATAATGGTATAAGCGAACGTTCAACGATTTTCGTGACTAATGTTACACTCAAAAGTGTGAAATAAATATTTTACAATTCTTTTTAAAACATATTCAATTATTTTAATATATTGGAGCTTGTCTGTTAACTGTTCAAATAAGACCTTCATGTGTGACGGCTATCAAAGTAAATTTCACACAAAAAACTGGAAAACTTGATAGGTACCTACAGAACATTCTAGAAATTAGTTGGAACTGGAAAATTTTGCTCAGTTTACGAGGACATGATTTTTAAACTAATACATACATAATATATAAGTACCTATAGGATAATTCACTTGTACCTACATACCGTTAAATAAGTATCAAGAAAAAAGAGTATTTGTTTAGTGTTTCTTGTAGTTTTCATATTATGACACCCATACCTAGAACTGAATAGGTCGGTACATTGTAAAAAGATAACTAAATAAGTATTCAGCCCTTTCGAGTAATCATATCATGTTTTTTGATGGTCATGGTTATGACATCATTTGAAGCATGTCATGAATAAAACCAACAACAAATCTTTCAAAATTCATTTTCAACACATGTTAAAATGATCAACAACAACAACCAACCTTTTATATTATAGGTAGGTAGGTATATTAACACCTCTATATGGACCATTTTACGAGTTGCAATAAGACATTTATGAAAGACCGACCCGATATCTTTCTACAGTCCCTGGCTATCATCATAACCGAATGGTCAATATATTTATGAGACGTGGCGAATATATGTGTATTTGAAATTCATTCAGACACAACTAACACTATTCAACCCTTCATGCAAATTCTAGCTGGTGTTGTATTACCAATAAAGTGACGCCCTATTCTGGTTTCCCTCCCTCACTCTCTAAAAGCCATCCAACCGTACAGATATTAGTTATAAATGTTATAATATATAGCGTAAACCTACCTACGACATATTCCTTCGGGTAATTTGAATTTTAATGGGATATTAGTGAATGAAGAGACGAGTCTAAAGTCTAAACGATCGTCTGTGATGGAAAATAGGCTTCATATGAACATATAATAATAATTATCAAGTGTTTGAATAATTTTCAAATGATCAATGCGAACATTAAGATTAATGTTATCTGATTAAATGTAAGGGTAGGTACTACTGCATTTCACATTAAGAATGCAGCGTGGCCAAGTATGGGTAATGTATTTTAAATGGGGAAACCGTACACAGCGTTACCGTTCTTTAAGTAATTTAAACTGTAGTATTATCTTTTGTAATTTTGAAATTCATTATCAAAAATATTGAACATCAAAATGTTGATATAAAATTTAAACAAAAGCGGGAAAGTTCACCTGTGTCATGACATGATGGTCTTATGATCAAGGCCAGCAAAACAAAACGGTGGTATATATAATGAATGCGATTATGCCAAATGCTAAACTTTTTTATGAGATATCTTAATCCGGACCTGAGAATGTTTCAAAGGACACCGGACAAACACTTCTATTGCTTATTTATATTTTGAACAATAGGTTATAATGAGGATCGTCAGCTAATTTGGATTTACGACTTTCTTCGTTTTCTGGTTCTACTATACCTACCTAATAAGATACCACACTGCAGTCTCAGTTTGAAATGCTCTATTGATACCAATTCTACGGTATTCTATTTATAATCAGTTATGTAAAGGCATAGACATAGGCATAGACACAAGAAGTTTGGCATCTGCTTCAATATTACCTAAATGACTTAGGTACAAATGTTTCAACAACTCTTCTTGTAAAGAGCTCCAATTCTGAAGGTAAATTTTTGATTTGATAGTTTTTTAATTTTGCCATGTACCAATTTTTCTATTTTTGAAAAAATGCCTGTTCCTCTCTCTTTGGAGGGTTTATTGGAGGAATATCTACCTAATAGAAGATTCAAGTAACCATTTCTCACCAGCCCTCTTCTAAAGAATAGAAGAATCATCCATACTGGAGCACTTTTACTAAGCGTAACGCGCGTAATTACCGAAGTACATCCATAGATAAAAAAACGTACAGTCGCATTATACACCCAAGGACACTGGATTTGTATAATCAACCAAAAGATAAAGAAAGGATTTATAAGAGGAAACCACATAGGTATAGTTATTTTGTGAGAAAAGTAATGGATATCCACTTATGCGCTTCTGGGAACAAAACAAATTAGTCTGATCTATTAATTACTGTATAGGAACGTTCTCCATTTTTAGAACTCTGTAAAGCGTTAAGATTATTATATCTGTTCAACTTTCCTATATACACCCTTTCTAAATAAATACATAAACCTTCCTATTCTCTTACAAGTCAAGCTTTATGTACTTGTGAAAACGCAATAAAATCCGATCGGTAATTTCGGACATGTTTGAGAACAAACAGACAGTCAACAAATGTAAAAATCATTGTTCCGTGATCTGTTACCTTTCTTTGATCGTCCTGTCTCCGTTTTTGAAACATAGGTACATTTAATGTAGAGAGAGAGTATCATCGGGTTTCACTATCACTTCATAAGTATCACTAGGTATACCTATGTTCAATAAACTTTCTGATTTTTTAAACCCAATGTACCTGTATTTCTGAAAAGGAGAGAGCAAAAAATATGATAATGGAGGGATCACTTTTATGGCTATTCATTGTATAATTATAAGTTGATCAGAAATCTATTTTCAACAATTACTTAGATAAGATATATGTATTCTATTTCTGTACGCCTGGAAGCTCAGCAAACATCTGCTTTCATGAGGTTAGAATTTACGATCAAATATCCAACGCTTAACCCCATTGAAATCTAAAACCCCAAGAACAGCTACTGATAGGTACCTACTGTATTATCAATCTCTAGCTAGAACATGTATGTTCATTCTAGTCAAACATCATCTTAGTAGTTTACCTTTTCTTAGAGCCTGTCGAAGAGGACAGAGAACAAACAGCTATAGTCAGTCGATCGGTCGTCTCATCAAGCAAGCGTGTGCCTTGCATAGGGATAGTAAATATATATACATTTCTCTCACAACTCACAGCCCTCTCGGATGCTGTGTGTGTGCCGGAATGCGGGCAAAGACGGTACGCGCGTCGGCCGCGAGGCTGTGGCGGGGAGGGAATCATTTGCATACCGGTAGGTGACAAGTCGCGGGGGGCGTGGCTCGACCATCCAATGGCAGCGGCCGCCGTCATCTGCGTAGGAGATTGAACACGCATGGTTCCGCGGGCAGGAGAAGGAGTTCAATGCAGAGCGAGATGGATAACAGCGAGCTGGTAAACTTGTCAGAGGGAGAGGGCAAAGTGGGGTACCTGGACCTGGTGTATGTGTGTGTGTCTTCCTCTCTCACTCGCTTCGCGCTCCATTCCCGGTTCTGGGCACGGGGTTAATGCCAAATCCATATTCTCTCTCTCTAGATGTGTTCGCTTGTTTCTTCTTCTTTCTGGCAATGCTTCGCGCTTAAAGCGGGCGTTTATGGCTGTTAAGCCGTCGTCATTATCAAAAGAAGGATGAGAAGGGCAGAATCATCTTCTTCTCTGAGCAAATATATGCGCTTGGAGTCATTTGAGAAGCGAGAGAAAGATGGAGATTATCAAGATGAATAACAAAGGAGAATATCGACTCTCTACTAGGTTGGCAATAGAGCTAAATGATAACGAAGTAGCAAAAATGTATATTGTCTGTGAATATTTTACACACATTCCGTGATCGCGTTCTCCAGAATGACTGTGGGCAGATAGGGGAATTAACTTTGAAGTTTTAGAACTATTGACATAAGTAGTCTAGTTATTTTTATTTCCGGTAAGTATAGGTAGGTATCTAGCTAGTCACATTTAAAATAATGTTCTAAATTTAATTCAACTGCTCACAAACACGGGAACTAGATCCATCTACTCATGTTCTTTTTTCTAGCGATAGGTATCTAGGTAATATGGTAACCTACCTAGGTACAAGTACCTACCTTCGCTATGGTAAATGCGTAATTGAAATAAATAAAAATATGGTAATTCCATATTACTTAATGGATATCTAGGTAAATACTCATTATTACATATTGTTCGAAATATAGATAAGCAATAAAAGTGTGTGTCTCTTGAAATACTCCCAGGTCCGGATTCAGATATCTCATGAAATAGTATGGTAGGTATTTGGTATAATCGCATACATCACCTACCTTTATGTTTATAAATGTTTTTATGTTAGGTATAATTATATCATCATAAAGGTATTGTATACCTATAAATAAACAATTCTCAATTATATGCAAGCGATTTTCTTATTAATTAGGTATCTTAACCTTTTATACCTACCTACCTATAAAATAAAATGTAATGACTAGGGCAGGTACAACTCTGCATAGACTGCCTGCTGATAACTCAAGTGTTTGGTGATTTACAACCTTCTTAGATTTCTGGTCGCACTATACATTTCTACCTATACGAAGAAACTTAAGAAGTTTTTTTTTTTAAATACCTACTTAAGTACCTACCTATTTATTTAGGTTCAATTCCTGGAAACAGGTGTGAGTTGATCTTCGGCAAACATTTTTAGTGTACCTAATGTTATTTTCAAGCTCTCAATTTTCATCGTAGAAATTGTTCTTTCTCGGTAGTCGGTAATGTAGACAGATGTTTGCTTAGCTTTCACGCATACCGACAGAAATAGAGTAGGTAAATGTTATCTAATTTTTGAAAAAAATGATCAAAATTGATTTCAGATTTAACTGTTATTCAATGAATAGTGATAAAAGTAATTACTCCATTATCATAATTTCTTACTGTAGGTGCCGGTTAATTGAGCTTCAGGTGTACACATGTAGATATGATTAGTACCTAGGTACCTACCTATATCTATCAAATAGATATATGGGTACTTAGGTACCCACCTACTTAATTTTTCTTACAATTAATTTGTGTTTTCTTGATTGATAAAATTAATGTTATCTATTTACCTATAAACCATGATCACTCAAAATTGTGTAATAAATAATAAAATAATCTGGTGTGTCCACTCACACAACTTGCCTACCGCTCGCAGGCAAATTCACGTTAACATTTGTTGAAATCTCGACACTGAAAATTTTACACTATTAAAATACTTTCCTTACATAGCGACGATAATAGCGGTAGTAAAGTAAATAATCCTATGGTCAAATCGTCCTATCACTCATTTTTTTCAGCATGTCAAGATAAACAACAATGGTCATGTAATATTTTTCTGCAAGATGAAACGTTTAGCCAGAATCTGAAGACACATGTGGAAAATATGGAATTTTATTCAAGCATATCTTTTTTTATGCTTTATCTAATAGATGGCGCTGTATGTGGGTAGTAAGGGGCTCTCAAAAGAATACTTTAGGCAAGTTTATTCAAAATCCTTAGAGCCGTTTTCCGCTACAGTCTTGAGCAAATCATGTTTTTTGGCTATAGCTCAGCACCCTGTGTATACAGGATTATCATTCAGTGCCACCGGCGAGTGGTGTTGGTACAAAACAAAATAAAAAAGAAAGCAACAAAATACACCGATCCGTTCCCCAGATAATGCTGTCACCAACAGACAGACAGACGGACAGACAGACCGATGGCTGAAAATATGTTTATTAGACTAAGAAAACTCTGAAACGTCAATACTTATTTCAAAAAATCTCGATACCGAAGATTTCACATGATTGCAATACCTACTTTCCTTATGCAGCTACTATAAAAGCAGCGTAGGGAAGTAAAAATGAAGCTATGTAGGTACCTACCTACCTACTTGTTATTATTCAGAGATCTCAAATCATTGCTCTGGTACCTAATACACATACCTATTTCAGACTTTACCACTGCCGTAACTCGAAAACCGTAGGTAACTTTCTTTGAAAAAATGACAAATTCAAATGATGTTACATAATAATGTCTTCTTAAATTTGTCCGTCTAATATTTTCAGTTTTGGAAAAAAGCTGCACCCTCCACACAACGGAAATACCTACATAGGTACCTAGCTATATTTCAGCCTTTACTATTGCTTTAACTCGTAAACCAAAACTCTTTTGAAAACATGTTCAATCTAAACGTTTCTGGATTTATCATATTTTTCTGCTGTCCCAGATTTTCGAGAATAATTGTCCTCTCCACCCCCTTCGGAGGCGGTTTTTGGAGGAGATTAGATTTGGGATTTGAGTTTTTCTAAATACGGGACTATTTTTCATTTCTCCTTCTTCAAATGAATCAAAAATCATCAAAATCGGAGCTCGCTCACTATGCAAAATGCGCGAATAGCCATCTATCAAAAAACATGGGTACAACCGAATTGTAGATATAGCTCCTTCTTGTTTAGAAGTCGGTCAAAAGAAACTACTTACTAATGAACAGTAGGTAGGAAGGTACCTATACCTAGCTAGAGGTCACATAAGCAACATAAAGTTACACAGAATAATGGAATCAAATAGAAAATAAATCGAAATCTATAAGAACTCAATTTAACAATGCAATCAAAAGCATCGAAAAATGATAACTGACAGAAGCCGTTAAAGAGTCCAGCATGACAATGCCGTAAAATATTTACTATAGGTAGCGTGCGTGTTGCTTACCTACATACAAAATAACTTTGTTGTTAATGAAAATTCTGGGATTAGTGATTGTGAACAAAAACACATTTGTATTTCTATTTAGGTAGTACATAGACTAGAACTATATCAATACTTCAACAAAATCGTTCTTATTCATAATCAATCTTAATTCGATACTACTTAGCTTAATTTGATACTCAAACTGTCACGTTTAGTATTATCATTACCATAGTAAGCACCAAAAAAACTAAATTAGTACCGAACTAAGGTTAATTATGAATACGTCTGTATACCTAATTGCAAATCTAATAAAGCATACCTATATGTCTATATGATGGATTATAGATGCTGGAGTAAATTTTCATTAGAATTTTCGTTGAACCGACAATCTGCTAAACTTTTTTTTTGAAAAAAAAATGAAATTTAATGAATTTTCCAATTAAGTTGTGGCTGGCTGATGCGTGTGATGTTTGCAATATACTAAGGGTAAGGGTAACACACTGCAACAAATGCACCATTCGTCTGGGTGTACAAAAAGGAAATTTGTTATTGTTAAGGCGAGCTAACACAAATAAAGGTTTTTAATTAAATAAATCAGGATTTGGAACCGGCACGCAGACATACACACACATTGGCAGTGGAGCTTTTGCAGGTCACATCTGGCCACTTCGCCCTTTTCGTAGGTATTTATATATCTATATATAACAGACGTATATATACGCTCCGATGAATAAAGTTTCTTTTGTGTTCAGGAATTAAAGATATTATTTCATGCCGAGTGTGAGCGCGTCACTCAGGCTATGACAATATGCTTTTGCCTTGTGCATGGGTATTTATTTGTAGTCTGTCTGTCTCCAGAATCCTCGTGGGTAAATATAACCGTTTTCATTATGGACGTTAAGGCGCTAAAATGTCCATTGATTGATGGATGGTTTGAGCAAGATCAATTTTAGATAATTTCTTGATACAAAAATGACTAGTAAATCAGAATTTTCTCTAAAGTATTTAACTTAGCAAATTTGATAGAAGTAACTCCCAGGCTTCAAAATACACCTACCTACTTAGAGAAATACCATAGGTAGGTACCTATAGTTCTTTTCACAATGACTGGTATTGTCTTTATAGGTAACTGCAATAAAACTACCGTGTGTGTTCCGATTATGTACAAAATCCACAAGCAAATACACTACAGGATCGGACTTTATAAATATGTATATTTAATTCGGTATATACCTAATGTAGGTAGGAAAATCCATCCCATTGGCAAATATTTTTATTTGATGGATTTTTGAGCTTGAATATGTTTAATGACCCCAATAATTATTTGGTAGAAATTTTTGAGTAGAATATTATACAAGATATTTAAATATTATTATACTGCTATATTATAATCCGACCCTGACCGACATATTGCATGTTTATGGCTGACCTCTGTCAAAACGTCACAGGTAGTAGTCAACCATTTGTTGTGAAAATAACTTTACTTACCATTTTACCATTCCATAGGTGATTTTCTTGAAGGATAAGAATTTTCAACAAAGTACACATACTAACACCTGCTGTAATTCGGAAAACATAACAGTTCCTGAAAAATGTCCAATTTTAATGTTACATCTTTTATCTTCTTTTGTTTGGCCGTCCATATTTTCGAAAAAAATGCCTCGGAAACTTGTATTTTTTTATAAGTGTCCAATTTAAACGTTGCCCGATATGGTCTCCTTTCTAATTTTCCAATCCCAAATTTTCAATTTTCGAAAAAAAATTGCCGCTTTCATATAGGTAGCTGAAACACATATTTCAGACATTTATACTGCTATAACTCGGAAACCTATGATTATTTTATAAAATGTCCAATTTAGAAGTAGTCCGGGTATGGAATCATCTTTAATTCTGCCGTCTTGGACTTACAATTTTCGGAAAAAATTGCCCCACTAAGTTTTTAAGGGAAGAGCATGTCTAATATTGATTTTTTTAATGGGACCAATTCTTAATAATATCTACTCAGGAAAGAAGAATCATCAAAATAGGAGCACTTTACTATGCAAAAGACGCCAATATCCATAAAAAAATACAAACAGTCGAATTATATACCTCATCGGAACTCTCTACATGCTCATCCAACGCCCACATGGCAACTTATTCAAAATTTCACGGATCTCTCAATACAAAAGTCTTAATCGCTTAGAGATTTCGTTACTTATATTTGCCAATTCTTGGGTATTAAAATAAAAATAAAAAAATATTCCAGTGTTATCATTATACTTAAATTATCAAATCCGTTTTAGATACCAATATCTTTCTAATAACAGTCAACGATTAATTATTTTTTTGTAATCGAGAATTTTGATTAGGTTAGGTTAGGTTAGGTTGATCAAAACTTAGGTAATTGAAATACTTATTTATAGAGATTTGAAACTATGTAGTTAGATACGTTAATAATTTCGGCAGATGAAAAACTAAAATACATAAGTCTTGTGAAAGATGCCTCCGCTAGTTATCATATTCCTACGGACACCAATGCTCCTAAAGTTTCACAATAATTACAACATAAAAATAATTTAAGAAAGAAAATAGGACCGACTTTATTCGATGGTGCATTAAAAATAATAGAATAACAATACAAATGTAAGTATCCTTAAGATTATGAATTTGGTGACAGCAGGGTATATAAATAAGACTATTTGCAGCAACTTCAAAATCTTGGTGCCCATAACATAATCTACGTACCTATTTTTATTTTATGAGTACATCATCGATTGAAGTAGGTACAAGCAAAAAATATACATGGGCAATAGAATAAATACTATATTCTTTGAATTGATGCAGGTACCTACTTTTGAAGTTGGTGCCAAAATTCTTCTACCTAACTACAATTCCACAACTTCAAAATTACCAGCACCAATAGAATTAATAGGTATTGTTTTGCATTTTTCAGTGCATCAACTAATAAAGTCGGCCCTTCTCTAGTACCTACAATTTGAGGTGGAATTTACCTGTGTCGGTTAATCTCATTTGAATTCTAATCATAGCATGAACTTCTTCTTCTTGTCTTCTCATTATTTTCTAATTCTTTTATAATTTGATAAGTAAACTTTTCTATTTTGATTTCATAAGGTATTAAACCGTTGGCTCATTTAATAGGTCATCCGAACGCACTCATTGTTGATGACATGTCAACTTAGTAATCCTCATGTGACCTAACAAAGATATGAATTGTTTGAATCTCTTTTAATTTGTTCGCTCCAAAGAATAAGGTTAAAATGTTTCAATCTACAATTAGAAATATATGAGGTAAAATGGGAACGTAGCATTTTTGAAATGTGAGGCTCTTTTTGATTTTTTCAGTTGATATTTCATGTAGGTATTTTTTTTAAGATATTTTTTTTATATATATTTTATCATAGGTAGATATATTGTTCTGTATTATCAAAGAACAATGTTTTGACTTGAAAAAATATTAAGATATATGTAACATCTGTCCCATCAACCAGAAATAGGTTAAAATAAATTATTGGAGCCATAAAAGTACTCAATACGGGAAATAAGCATGTGAACTTTTCGCAAAAATCAAAACGGTGAGTGATTTCCATTCATTTTCCTTCTTACAGAGACTTTCAAGCAAATTAGGCACTCGTCCGCGCGCGCCTCGAAAAGGACCCGTTTCCCGTCTCGCAGAGCAGATGAAGCGTGTAATCTTTCTACGAGTCGTCCACCTTTTCAATAATAAAGGCCCTCCAACAACAAGGATATACGCTCCAAGTGAAATTCATGTGTGTGTGTGTGTGTGTGTGCTAAAAGAAATCCATAATTCACAGAAATGTGGACATAAGGAATTAATGATATTCCGAACGATAATTTCGGTTTTACTATACCTACCATACATATTATATTATATAGGTGGTTCCCACACAGGTGAAAGGACACCACCATTACCTGCTTGTGTTACCATGTGGAGAAAGCATTCCATCAGTTTTTCTGTGACAGATCCTTAAAGTGGATGCCCACTCGGAGGTCCAGATCAATGTTTGAGAATGACAAATGATTCGTATGAGCCTCAGTATGTCGTTACGTTAGAGCATATACGAATAAAGGGATTTTAAATTACAAGAGACCTTTCAGAACAAAGCAAGCCTATGGGTGAATTTTAATACATTTTCTATAAGTTATTATAAGCAATAAGGTAAGTCTTCATTTCAGTTCATTAGGTAATTCTTGTAAAAAAATATTTTTGAAAAAGTATTGGACCGACTTTATTAGTTGGTGCACTGAAAAATACAAAATGATGTTAATTCTATTGGTACCTACTGGTAACATTGAAGCTGTGCAGTTGTAGTTAAATAGAAGACTTTTGGCACCAACTTAACATGTAATAGAATTAACATTATTTTGCATGTTTCAGTGTACCAAAAAATTCGGATTCGAATTCGAAAAAAGTGTAACATTAGTCACAAAAATCGTTGAACGTTCACTTATACCAAAAAAGATAGTACTTTTCCTATTACCCATGTCGATTCTGTACTTTTACTTGTTTTTATTTAGAGATCTGATAAACATATCTTAGCGAAGATACGCATAGGTAGTAAACTTTACCACTGCTGTAACTGGAAAACCCATGTAAAAATGTTCAATTTAAATGTTGCTACAAATAATCTGGTCTTTAATTTGTCCGTTTCAGATTTTTGTTTTGTTTTCATGAATATGGGACCATTTCTAAAGTCTCCTTTTTGAAATTAATCAAAAGTCCTCAAAATCAGAAAAAGTTTACTATATACAGCGCCCACACAAACCAAAAAAAGCAAACAGTCGAACTGTATTCATCCTGAGTTTGGGTTCGTCGGTAAAAAAAATAACTAGGAAAATATGAAAGTATAACTACAGTGCTGCTTATGTAATTTTATTGATTGTTTATAAAAAGAAGAGGGGACGATAAAAGAAAAGATACTAGAAAATAAAACAATGATTTTTATTTTTTTTGTTTATCTTGTTTGTTCGCGGTCCTCTTCGAAATTACTCAGTTTTCACTGGATGAAGCTTGTGTTGGAGGAGGATTTAGGCTTTATTTCATTTAAATAGGATGTCAGGAAGAAATCTCCAATTTGAAAGGCATTAAAATTGAATTATTTTTCATGTGAACGAAGTTTAGAGAAAAAGTTACTACCAATTTCTATAATATAATACGTGCATTCCAAACAACTTTTTACTTTATTTAATTTTATGTAGGTATTTGTAACATATATTATTAATTAATTTTATCTAGGTGCATTCCTTTGCTGTATAAGCTTAAACTGTGCCAAATCTCATATAAAAATGATATAAAATTTTGTATTGAAACTTGAACTCACTATTCTAATTTTTACGCCACCTGTTGAAAATATTTTGAATTTTCGTGTTTCAACACGACAGAAAGCTACTTAACAACAAGTTTGTAATTTTTTGATATTTTATTTGGTTTAAGCTGAGGCGTAACAAGAAAACTTCTATTAATAGATAAATATAAAGCCTATTTTTCGGAAATTCTATCATGAATACTAGAATGCCATAATTAGAAAAGCAGGTCTAATTATGATGATTCTTGCGTTATTAAAGTTTCCTTTTATCGTTGATAATCTTACACAGTGAAAGCGAGAGTTATATAACATTTGTAGGTGATTTTTGCCGGAAAAGTAAGACCCTCCAAATTAGAGTTCCTAAAATATCCAAAAGTTGTGGGTATAATGGAGATCTAAATGGATGTTTCAAATAGTTTTTGTGAAAAACATTATAGATATTTAAGAAAAACTGACATGGGAGTACTTTATTAGAGCAACAGAAGCCTCTACAACAGTCTTTAAAATGTTTGTCTGTCTGTATGTATACCTGGAATTGAATGCGATTTTCACCAATTTATTGCTAGAGGTCTAACTTAAAACATAGGTTCGTTTTACAGCACCTGTCTGTCTGTCTGTATGTTTGTGAACGCATCACAAAAAACTACCGCATAGAATTGAATGCAGTTTTTTAACGAAAATTTGACCAACTTTATTAGTTGGTGAACTATAAAATAAAAACTAATTCTATTGATGGTGGTACTTTTGAAGTTGGTGCCAAAAGTCTAATATCTAAATACAAATACACATTTTTTGGAGGGAAAGGTATTTCCGATTTGAGTTTTTCTGAATATCGGATCATTTCTCAACTCTCTTCTTTCAAATGAATCAAATATTATCAAAATCAAAGAACATTTACCAAGCAAAACGCCTGATCAGCCATATCTACATAGGAATAAATAAAAAATGCAAACATACAACCGAAGTATGCCTCCTCCTTTTCTTTAAGTCTGTTAAGAATAACATAAATTCAAACCTTGAAGTCTTCAATAGTTCAACTGTTTATTTTTCATTTACTTTATTTGTATTTTCCATACCTAAATACCTACAATTATGTAAGCACCTTCCTAGACTGGTTTATAACAACGACATACCTGAATAAAATTTAAATTGTATTTTATTAAAAAGTTACCTATAAATACTTTTCTATCAACTAATTCATTAGTAGTTTGTAATTGTACGTCAGTTGCAGTCACATTTTTTCTACAATACACCAAAAATGTTTGAATTATGATCATAATAGCTTGACAGAGCGGGAATACCCCGAGCTGTAAGTAAGTATTGTTAAATACTATTGGTCAGTTTCAAATATTATCTACCACATCCAGTTCCCTGCCCTTTAGTTTAGCATAATATCACGTGTGATTATTCCAACTTTTGCACCCAAATTTCATATATAGAATAATTATTATTATCATCCATTACCCAAAAAGCAATCAATCACCAAAACATCTGCCCCTCCAATAGTAGTCACCATAAAAGCATTTATTTATTCTTCATGAAATGATCACATTACCATATGAACAGATTCTAATTAACCCACATAATATTATTATATAAGCTAAAATCCACACAACGTTTATATATCTATGTACCACATAATAGGCAAGTATTCATAATCCCCTTGCTGTGGTACATTTATGTATATATTCTAACAGAAATCAAAAATAATTAATGTACCTACCTACTTCCAATATATTGGTAGAATCTGTAACTACCTTTAACAAAGTCCAAATACGCACAGAGAAACCAGGTAAATCATCCAGATTTTGTCATTTGTATATCATACTCTGATATATACCTATGGGATATACATAGGGTTATTCACGGTTACAGTGGCCAATTGGAGGTTGTGAGAAAACTACTCATTTCTGATTGTACTAGGTGCTAACTTTCTTATTTCAAATCTTTCTAATCATTTATTAAGGCAAAATTTATCAAAATTTATCTTAAAAATGTATATTTACTCTTTGAGATATTTACACCCGTAATAAACAAAATTATCTTTGCACTAGCTTAGCATAATACTAAAATACTCACGAATGATATTAACGTTACCGTGGTGACTGATAAACAAATTAAACTAGTACGCATACCTATCTAACTTGTTTATAAATTACTGCTTTTATATGTATATCATAGATTTATTTCATTTGGTTCGAAAGCTCCAGGAATGAGAAAAATATTGATTCAATCCTTATAAACTTACTTCAATAGAAGAAGTTTGAAACCGAAGAAAATACTTCGGTCCCAAACTCAACCGACTATCTATATAGTTATACTTCACTGTGAATCACCCTGTATAGAATAGGATTGGGGTAGGTCAAAGCTACAGTCGGCCAAATGCACCTTGTAGTGTGACTCGCCAGCCAGCCGATAAGGGTAGCGCGCGACTATGTTTGGTCTACTGATGCGTCTTGTTTTGGTCGAATGATGGATTATTTATCCAACCGATGCTACTACTAAACTTTTACCAACAACAACTGTCCAGGAAGGAGGAACAACACTAATAACTAAATGTTCGGCGTTCAACAACGTCGTCTCGGTGGCAGGTAAAAGCCAAAAGGACAACAGGGTGCGTGTGGGAAAGTGTCAACCCTTATTAGGATAATCATTTGTCTAGATTGCAACGACAAAATATTAATGATGTATAAATACTCAGCACAAATCCAGAGAAAATGATGCTATGCGATAGTTCTTATTGCACATTGCTTGTCAATGACAAACATGGATTACTGGAAATAATTAGTCCAAGAGTCTGCTATAAGAGATAATTCTGAAGATACGTAGACCTAGAGGGAACAACCTTTGAGAAAACAATTGAGTCGACGAGCACTTCCTTATGCTACACTAGAGAAGATAAGATTGGCCAAATGTTTGTCGCGCTAGAATGTTATAAATCACAATTTCAATATTTCCCTTTTTTAAATATCTGCTACTGATAAATAAAAGCTGTTGTGATGAATTTAAAATCTTTTCATTTTTTTTACCTAATAGAAGAAGTGATAATAGATAAGTCTGAGTAATCTCAAGGTGAAGCGATCTTCTGTTATGATTTTGTTCATATATTCCATGTAAAGAAATTAATCAGTTTGGACCATTAGTACCGAGGACAACACTAGAAGAACAATAATTATGGATTTGCTGAATATGACTTAATAAACACAAACTTATAGATCTTAAGTATAATTAACTTTCAAGAGAAAATAAATTAATTTTCTAAGAAAATTTTCTAGATCACATTTCTACATTGGATTTACTAATGCTTGCTTTTAATTTTTGGAACGCAACCTCAGTCATTCAATCCTACAATACCGCGATAAGAAAAGAAACAAAAGCGCTCACGCTTTTCAACCGAAAAACCCATAATTAACGTTCGTATTAGCGCGACCGACAACTTTCGTGTGTCTTTGAAAATTAGAGCGACAGCGACAGCTTCGAACGCGATTCCAGTTGTTATATAGGTATATACTGAGTGGTAGGTACACCAACAAAAGGCCTTCCACCAAGTCGACCTCACCACTATCTACGGAAAGGCCGCGTCCGGGTAATTAAGATCGCGTGACCGAAACGATGATTAAAACGTAAATTGCTACCGAAACTTAATTATTTTACAAGGTGGATGTCGGGTCGGAGGCCCCAAAAGTAATATGTGTATTCATAGACTAAACAAACAAAAAATTTGATCTGATTTTAAAACACGATAGTGTACGTGCACTTCTAACAAATGTAGTCAAATTCTTATGCCGTAACAAGTTCTACGAAAATATAAAGGATTTTAATATACATTACAACACATGCTATAGATATGAACGGACAACTAGCACAAGATATTGAAATTAATGCGGGGATCCAACAAGGAGATATATTGAGCCCAGAGCTCGTTATTATTGTTATGAAGAAGATCATCATCATTATTATAGATACAATGCTGACGACGCCATATTAATCAAATTATCAAAAGTTGCAGAGAAATTAAAAAAATGCCATGGGATACAAGCTTGTAGTAAGTGATGGCCTCAGAAGAAGTAAATAAAGTTAACTACATTGGCTCGTATACATCACGACAAAGGATCTGGTTAACAAATGCCCGAAAAAAACTGCTAAAAGATTTCTGGAAAAAAAGGCATCAACGTTGTCTGAAAATTTGAGGGTGATAATTTGTGTTAAAAAAGAGAAATGTAAGATTTTTAAGACATGTATAAAGCTGGTGCTAACATATAGGGCTGAAACCCATGTGTAGAGATTTCAAGAGAATTATGAGGACCATAGAAATGAAGATCCTAAGAACCATAGAAGAAATGATGCTGCAGGTTCAAACTAAAAGTGAAGTGAAGAGCGAGACATAGAAGATGTAGTCAGATGGTCATGAAGAGCGAATGGGTCCAGATCAGAATTGTGAAATGGATTAAAGAGCGAAATCTTCAAAAGAAGAGCTCCCTGGCCGACCAAGATGGAAGATAAGCTGGATATCAACATTGCAAGGACAAAAGTTAGCGGAGATAACACTCCATATCCTAAAATAATGATTCAATGATTATTTGAGTTGTTATCAAGAAATCAAAGGCAGAAATTGTAACCAAGTGATATTTGAAGATAGGTAGGTACCAACAATCAGAGAGGCTATAGCATATGAAGTTATTCCAATTATTATAGCATATTCCTTGCTTACTTTTTATGAACTGTTTTTGAAATTGTATTCAACAAATAATTATATAAATAATAATTTTGCATATAACTAAATAGAAAATCATAGTGAGAATTAGCTCATCAAGCTGAAATCTTTGACAAATAATAATTGCTCTTTCACATAGAAATAACAACACTAGGGATAATATGGTGATTATATATATGTCCATGCACTATTCACACAGTTGTCGATTCGGGTGTTATTACGTCACATCCGGCAATTAGTTGGAATTGTTCATTAGTTGAATGCATCGACAATAATAATTAATGTTGCTGCAGCTTTGAATTTCGGTCGC
The DNA here is from genome assembly GCA_958507055.1 of Crioceris asparagi. Lineage (NCBI taxonomy): Eukaryota > Metazoa > Arthropoda > Insecta > Coleoptera > Chrysomelidae > Crioceris > Crioceris asparagi. The sequence goes on along the minus strand of OY293830.1, from coordinate 13,079,725 downwards.
GTAATCATCGTAACGTTTAATGATCATCGGTCGATTGCTACAGAAATTATTAATCCATTGGTAGGTACCTATGTAGCTATAGGGTGGTTAGACAGAAATTTGTATGCGTATTACTTCCTTTGCTATTAGTTTAAAGGAAGGAAACGCAAAGTCATCTCCACAGTTTATTGTTGATTGTGAAATGACATGAAACATGTTTCGGGCTTGTGCAATCCCATTATCAATCATAAAGTTCTTAATTAGGTTCTGTAACAATTATATAATTTAAAAAAATTGAAATGTAAAAAACTTATAAAATCGTACATTTCAATATTTCTTATATAATTGTTACAGAACTTAATTGAGAACTTTTGCTTGACAATGGGATTGAACAAGCCCAAAACATGTGTCATGTCATTTCATAATCAACAATAAACTGTGGAGATGAGTTTGAGTTTCCTTCCTTTAAACTAATATACCACTCGACTTTGAAAGTATGGACTTCTACTGACAATTTCTTTTGATATTTTTTGAAATCTTGAAGCTTCCGATAATCATATGAAATGAATGTATACTATCATTGAAATAGTAGGTAATAGGTGGGAAGATATTACAGGGAGATTCTCTGGCAGAGACATCAATCGATTGTATGCAAACGATAACTACAAACAATCTGAAAATTTGGCGACATGCTTAAGTCACTGGAGGACATACTCTAAGATATTTTCATGTTAGTCGCATTTCCCGTTATACTGGAAGTAGATGCCAACTTTGTTATTTTTAATGGAATACTCTGTATATTACTGTGTTTACAGTCCAAAACATAATTATCAATCTTTCCTATGAGGAAGCCTTTAATATTTAATTTTGGTTGATTTTTTTGTAGAAGACTATCTACTTTATAAGTATTCTTATGATATTTTGATAATAATTTTTCAGAGTGATCAAAGTCAAAAGTCATTTTTTTCTAAAGGAAACCCCCCATTTTTTAGTTTTATTGCATTAAGCAGTAAAAATAAGGGGAATTTTGTAGAAGTTTGTCTATACCAAAAATTAGTAGCATTGAAAATAATTGTCAATTTTCTATTTTTCTATGTAAAAATGTTACACATCTTTAAAGTTGTGTTAGAAGTGGGCCATGATTGCATTAGAAAATAATAAAAAATATGAATAAAAGTCAAACATGCGCCAAAATGTCAATATAATACTTTTCATATGGAAATTTGGCGTAATTATCATGCCGATAAGACTTACTTATACAAATGAAGTTTATTTGAGTTTATTTACTGTTATGGAGAATTCAATAAATTAATTTCAAGAACACGTAATACAAACGCTATGTGATATCCACAGAAACAGAAACCAACACCAAAATTTGTTATGAAAATTAGACTTCAAGAACTTTGGAACTATAAAGCCTTAAGTACGTGGAAATAAATCAATTGTTAACAATGAAAATATTTGCAATTTTGGAATATTTTGCAGCATATCTAACAATTTCTAGAAGGCAAGTAGCATACGAATTAGGAACATCTAGTTCTAGGGATTTTATGAAAACACGAGTTTCATCCATACTCATTTTCGGTAGTTCAGCATATGAAAGAGTAATGAGACTGATTTCCCACGAAGAATGGAGTTCTTCTCGGCATTATAATTACTCAAAATTTGCAAATAAAAAGTATTTTGTTACCTTTTTTGACGCTTGTTTGAATTTTATGGACATTTGTCTTTATTTTCTAATGGAATCATAGGCCACTTATAAAACAACTTTCAAGATATGTAGCATTTGTACAATAGAAAAATGTAAAATTGCCATTTATTTTAAAAACTAGGTACTAATTTTTGGTAGTGAAAACCTTATACCTTCTTTTTGATCACTCTGCATATATTAATATCAAAATATCATAAGAATATTGATAAAGTAGATCTTCATCTACAAGAAAATCAACCATATTTAAATATGCAAGGCTTCCTCATATGAAAGATTGACAATTATGTTTTGGACTGCAAACTTAATTTTTGACATGAAATTTGAAATACGTCAAAAAGGGTTAGTCTTAGGTATAGGATATTAGGTATACATCAAATATTTTCAAAATTATTCAAGAAATCTAAAAATACGGTAATATACACGGTATTTCTTTCAAAATAACAATGTTGGCCTTTACTTTTGGTATAATCGGAAATGATACAAACATGAAAATATTTTAGACGTATCTCCTCCAGTGACATTAATATGTCACCATATTTTCAGATTGTATGTAGTTATAGTTTGCCCACAATCGATCGATGTCTTTTCCGGAGAACCACCCTGTATAGCTACAGTTGTTATTTTTTACACTATGAAGTTATGACCTACCTTATTGAAGAAAACGTTGCGTAATCTGTAAAAAACTTTTTCATGTCAGATCTAGATACTAAATTTGACATTGACCGAGATTAGGTATTAGGGTTCCGTGAAAAGTACCTACTCTTATAGGTTTTTTTACGCCAGATCTCCCCCTCCCTTTAGTATTCGAAATTATAAAGTAGATGCTCAGAAAAAAATCGGCTGGTATAGTTTGGTATGAAGGATACAGGAAAAATAAAATGACCTCTCTAATCAATAAATGTAGTTGAAAATAATTTTTATTCATCAAAATCCTTTTTAATAAATGTATCATCCTTGCGAAAAACAAACATTATGCCAATAGCACAAATTACAAACAAAATACAATATACATCTATAATGTACGGAACACCCGGGGTATGAGTTCTCTTCGTACTTACATGGATTACATTGGATTAGTTACATGGATTTAATTCATCAGTCAGTATAGTACAGCCACATAATTTAATAAATCTCTGAATAATTAAGGAAGAAACTGATAATGTTTAGCAAAACTACATCATACTCATTTTTTTTATCCACCGATTCATAATGAATTTTTCTCGATTTGCATAATATTCAATGTTGTTTATTCCAATTTCGTTTCATCGCTAAAATCAATTAACACTAAGCGATTCTGGAATACAAGCTAAATTCAAGGATTCGTCGACTATATAGTGGGTAACTACACTCGCATTAAACAGGCATAGTTTGGTTCATGTCCCATGAGACGAATTTTTATTCTTCAATTATTTCAACAAGACATTACCATATTTTATAACTGCTACCACATTCAATGTAGGTACATTTGTAATTTCATTTTTGTTTTTTGGCACGACGTTATGTTATGTAGGTACTTACATAATATTCTTCCGAGTAGATTATAATCTTATAGTGGAGCGGACGCACAACAAAGCGACATATTGTTGTAGATTTGCATATTTCTAATTACGTAGGCGACAATCGGCAAAAATGTCGACATCAAGATAGAGCAGCACGTTCAACGAAAAGCATAAAAAGAATATAAGTCGCTTGGGTAATTACCTTTGTTGTCGTTTTGGATGAGAGGAAAAAATCACTGTAGAATGAGTGATTGTTATTTTCAGAGGCGGAACATTGAATTACATTCACAAGAAAATTTGTATTATAGGGGTCAGTGATCAAACATAGAGTGAATATTCTGAAATTCATCGCTGATTTATTATCAACATGGAAAGGAACAAAGAGTCGCTTGAAATTATCCGTATTGAGAACAGTGATAAGTAAAATGTCCCAAAAGGTATGAAATCACCAACCAATAAACAAAAATATTTTTTAAATATATCTACATTATATCGATTTCGTTTCTTACTTCGTATTTTATTGAATAGTTTTGAACTTAGATCTTCTACAATAGGGATGTTGACCAATTTTTCGAAATATTCCTATCTTTTAGATCGAACTTCAATAGAAACGAAAAAAATATTTTAGGTACTAAGCGAAAAATTAAATTTTTGATAAAAAAATAATCTAATTTTGCATTTTCCCGCTAAAACACGCACTTCAGACTACGTCAAGGCGAACAACAGCATAAAAAGGTGTAATGTGATTTAAATCCGAGACAATATATATTTTTATTCTTCCTCTGTGTATTTGTCAATGTTAATTTGCTGGGGAATTGAGATGTGTAACTTCACAGCGATTAGCACACCAGAAAAGTGGAAAGTGGATAACTTTAGCTAGAAGAGATTCAGCATCTTTAACAACAGCTAGATTCAATTTATTTTTGTGAAGATCACATTGATGTAAGTTCTGATAATAATAAACAAAAAAATACATTAGTAACTGATTTCAAATTCAGATGCAGATCGTTTGGGTAATGTTGACAATGCATGTTTATATAGAATACACTGTTTATTTTATCAGAAAAACGTACCAAGACAGTTTTACGTTCCTAAGTTCCGCAGAACAATAATCCGCAAAGAAATTTGCCAGCATCAAAGAATCTATTTTTGTCAAATTAGATCTGTCTGCTTTGGTAAATCCAGCCTCCATTATTGCAAATACACTGATTATTCACAATTTCACAGCATATAACCACTTGAAGATAAAAGACGATGCGGAATGACTGTTGACGTTGGCTGGTTAGTTTGTTTAGCGGTCCATGACGTAATGAGCTCTGATTGGTGTTCGTAGTCACGTGATAAAGTGTTTTATTTATTGCACTTTTAATTAGTTTTATTCAATTGTTTACAATTAAATATGTTCCGAAAAAAATATTTTTAGAAATTAAAATATTATTATTCTTTGAGTAAACATAAATTTATTTAAAAATACAACCAGGGTTAACATCCCTATTCAAAGCCGGTTTTTTGAAGGTTACAGTTCAGACGACGATTATTTGACAGCCAGTTCAAGCCAAACTGCCGATTGAAATCTTTGAGCGAATTGCTCCCTGTTCAACCGTCGGTTAGGTGGTTTATAGTAAGAAAGTCATGGTTGACTTTCGGTTGAGTTTTGACCTTCTGTCATCCGGAAATTATAAAACCAGCCCTCAATAAATCCAAACACAAACACATGTTCGAAGCTTGTGCCGTTTAAAATATGCGACCTAATTAGGTACGTTGCTAAACCATTGATTTAAGAATTAACATAAGACAAAAATACATATCTAGGTTGTCTATCTAAAAGCTAATTCAGATCGTCTGCAGACTCATTCACTTTTTGTACTAGTGTGGTGATAGTATATTGAACAATAAGTAAAGTTAAACTGCTTTTTACTAGGTTTGATTAAGTAAGTATACTATTTTTCTACATTTTGTGTGAATCACTATGAAAATACAAGAAAGAAGCTTGACTTTTTGATACATATGAGGCATACCAAAAAATAAGTAAGCCTTAAAAGTGTTTCTCAATATACTAAATTTAAGGCCCGGTTTCGGCTTACAGAATAGCAACTAAAGATATGGATTTTAATCAAGCCCTAAAATTATTGGATGCAGGTTACAGCAAAGCAATTTAGATTTATTAAGGTCTCTTATTCTTAACAGGCCTTAGAAATTAACTTTTCTTTTAGAAGAAGTGCCACTTTAATAAACGATATTGAAATTTAGTAAAACAGAAAATTATCAGGCAAAATGCGAAAAAGTGAATCATGGTTGGGAAAAATTACCAACCATCATTTTTATTCATGTTTTATCCGGTTACATTTCATAGCAACATAAAATAACATTACTTTGATTCATTTGAATTTCATGAGTGAATATATCTTCAGAGTAATCGATAAGCCATATTTGTTTTTAAATCATTAGAAACCTTCTGTCTTCCACTTCTGGTACGCTGTTTTTGAAAACTAACGTAGATTCTTGCACCAAGATCAATAGTGCAAACATTATAAACTTCCTCAACAGTCTTTCCATCGCACACATTATCTAAATTCTAAATCTTATTGTAAAATATATAAGTATTATATTTGTTTGTGTCAATGAACATGGCAGTCGTGACACTCCTCAAATAAATAAATAAAAGATCAACTCAAATTAAAGAGCTGACATAAGTTGTGAGGTTATCAAGAATAGATGTGACTTTTTGCTTAACAGTTAGAAGGAAAGACATTGGTCTTATTTATAGCAGTAGGTAGGTACAAAATCAAGAATGCCCTAAAGGTGTAATTACTCATTACTCCACATAAATCCGGATCAATAATAGCTGGCGAATATGTATTCCCATACATGTCTAGGGGCCCTCATATACTTGGCGTCCCGTAATTACTGCAACTACTACCCCACAACCCCTCGCCATTATAATTACGCAAAGTGTCCCATCATCCCGCTGACCTTTGGTCACTACCTCGCTCTGTATAGGTATATGCTGTAATATGTGCCGATTCGATGCCCATTAAGGCCCAACTACTCGGAGTTGAGAGCACCTCCAGCGTCCATTATGATGCAAATGGGCGCACACACACACAGCCGCCTCTAACCAGGTGTGTTATTTTCGGACCGGACAGGCCATTCTCTCTGTCGCTCTGGTGGTAAGGCAAGACGCGTTAACGACTTTGCAGATTTCAGTTACAGCTAATATTTGCATTATGGCGGTGAGAGTGTGATTCTCGCCGAAGATGTTCCATGTGAACCGAGGAGAAGAGAGGCTTTATGCTAATTTGGGTGGCCGAGAGCATCTCTTTTCTCTGTTTCCATCGCGAGCCACTCTTTTAACGGCTCTTCAGGACTCTGGTGGGACTAAATAATTTGTTATGCTTAGTATCGGTGAGGACAACATGCAGTTAAAACTGATTTTGTCAAAAAATATTATTTATTATTTTTCTTAATTTGCTTGTAATATTTCCAATATTTCATACGATTTTTCGTAGTTGATAAATAACAAAAAGACTTTTCAGTTACACTGAAAATACCCTGTCTTTTATAATTCAATAAATATTTTCATAAGCCTTTCCTTTGTTGTTCCTACGTCATTTTGGAACGGCGAAATATATCTTCGAGACTACTTACAGAAAATAAAACTTGGGCAAGTTAAAATATGTTTGCGTGAAAATTGTTCGTTACTTAGGATTTCCTTAGAACTTTGTGTGAAGTCCTATATTCGATATTTTTTTTTTCAAAATTATAAAATATATTTGGTTTCGTTTATCATCGTATGTAGGTACGGAACCATAAATCACGTTAATGTCTGATTCAAGCTAGCTTAGAGATGATTCCGAAATATTTGATTAGGGCTGCCTTTAAATTACCTAATAGAGGAGCTATAATTTTTCAATCTTTGTTAAACTAGATAGATTTTCCTGTAATCTTTGATACTATATTTTCTTCAAAATTCAATACCCACTATCTTCAGAGATAAGAGGGAGCAAACGGTCAAACTTCGACTTTTTTCTTTTAATATCTTCTAAATCATTTATTTTTAAATTTTGAAGGCTAATAGGTACATTTGAATAACATAGAACGAGCTATTTTATTTGATATATGCAGTTGATAAAAAATCCCTTTACCATCATAATTTACGCCATAAAATCTACACCTCGTACAAGAATTTCAATTTTGCCTTATGAATTAAGAACCAAATTTGAAATTTTATATTTAGCATTTTCAGAGGACATGAACGCTGACAAAAAGGTTTTTCCATCGGATTTAGATCTTGATTCATTATTCCCTTACGGTGTAAGGCATTATTTAGCAGAAGCCACAACTAATTATTTATTATGTTCAGAAAAACCCAAATTGTTAGCAAGTACAAACTATTGAGACTATCTTTTGAAACATGCGTTTTATGAATGTGCCTGACATTTTGTCACGGACTGGCGTCATCGGAAAAGCGCTTGGACATATCTTTTTCCTATTGTCGATAAACGCTACGAATCAAAAAGAGAATGTGATGAACTAGGTGTTATGTATTTGACAATGGACCGGTGTTGCTGCTTCTTCTTGAAATGTATCGGCACCAGTGAAGACTCTATGACTTGCCATGTCTTTATGTATCATAACATTCAAGCTATTTTTTAAAATGTACCTATATATTAAGATCGTTCCTACTTTCGATGAAAATAAAATCTAGAGTGTCCTCTCTACAGCTCAGAAATTCTGTTAAATCTAAAAATCGTCGAGAAAATAGTATTTTTTTTAGCGAACCAATAAAAACTACAATGGTCATATTCATACTCAAATTTAGGACGAGCCATTTAGCCAGTACGTGACAGTTCATGTGAGCATTGAGGACCTCAAGAACAATGATTTGAAAAATTTCCTCAAAATCAATAAGCCCGCAACAATCTTTGCTCTTAGCATCCATGGAGAGCAGGACGCTCTTTCTGTGTCATAGGCAAGTGGTATCAATACATTACAAAACAAAAAAATAAATTGTTCTATTCGTTCCTGAAATAATCTTGGCAGATAGACAGACCACCGGATGAGACTCAGGCGTCCCTAGAACGTAATGTGTGAAATCCAGACACCGAAACTTTTACACGATTACAAGAATTTACTAACATACCTACATATATTTTTTGTTGCACTGAAAGTAGATCACAAGACTTTTGGCACCAACTTTAAAAGAACGAGCACCAATAGAATTAATGTTATTTTGAATTTTTCTCCAAATTTTTGTATGTTGAACGCTCACTTATTGTTTTCTTTATTCATGTCAGAAAAAAAATCAATTTTTACTCATCCCCTCGTTGAGAAAGACTTCCTGGGGGTATAAGATATTGGATTTTAAAAAAATAATATTGCACTCTCAACATTCCTCAATCATAAAAATCGATGCATGTTTACTATACAATAATCGCGTTCAGAAAAAAGGAAACATACCTTCATGAGAACCAAAAAAAGAATATTGATGAGAATTGAATACTTCCTTTTCTTTGGTGAAGTTGGTAAAAAAGTGATGCCTAATAAATAATTAGGTCATCTATGAAAACTCAAATCCTTTTTTAACTTTTTCCATGTTGATTGTATCAATATTTATTTCTCCTACTTTCCTCTATAATGTAATCTGAACTATTTTCAGCACTTAAACTCTGTTTCCAGAATATCAGACATTAAAATCGCTCTTCATTAGATAGGCGTTGAATAATACAATAATATAACGCGTGGTCGGGCATCTCTAGTATAATTCTGAAAAAAAATCTCCAGAGACTCGATTAACTTCTTGCCCCCTTGTCCATACCTTTATTTTCGCTTTTCGATGTGTGGAACTGAATGATCTTCCATATATGAGATAATGGTTTTTGCACAAGTTCCCAGGCATTATTTCATGCAAATGTGTATCACCGTTAACGACCCTTCAAGTAAGCTCCCCCTTAAAGATAGCCGGTCTTTAAGCCATGCTCTGAATCATTTCAAACAAAAGTACATCGGAACTATTTCTATGAAAAGTGCAATAATTCAAGAAAGGCGAAGTGTGAAACTAAAAGGGCGACACAATTTTAGTTCCGGAAATCTGGTTTTAGCTTGAGTATAAGATGAACGAATTAACATGACAATTCATTTTATTAATTCTTAACATTTTATGGTCATCATTCAATTCTTTTGCTTATGTGATTTTATTATGATGTGTTGAAAATTGTAACGGTCTCTTGCAAAAAAAGAGATATACTTATTTCCTTGCAACCAACACAAACAGAACATTGGGAGAAACTAGGGTTTCATCGAGACCAGAAATTAACAAACTCTCGATTCGAGATTCTCGAAATTTCCAGATTCTGGAAAATAAAAACTAAATGTAATTAAAAAATATTATACATGTGTATACATTTATAACACATGTCTGCACCAAAAGATAGGGTATTTTTTTATTAAAAAATTACTTTCAAATACTATGCTATGAACTAAACGCCACGTACAACAACAAGAAACCGCTTTCTATAGTCCCGAAGAATTTTTTTTTTCTCCAAAACGTCAAAATTATACAAGCTCTTTATGTTTTAATTTAATCTTTTATCCATGCAAAAATAGTGTCATATGAATATCCTTGGAAGTAATATATAAACTTGAACTAACATTTTTGAAGAAAACAATAGGAATAAGGTTAAATTTATGGCAGTTTATGGCAGACTGACCGAACAGTGTCCTGTCAATTAATTTCTAAAGTACGTAAATATTAATAATTTTATCTCTTAATTATTTGTTATGAAGAATCATAAAATAGCATTGTACAAGACATTAAAATATTGTTTAAATCTAATAAAAATATAATTTGTGAACAAGTCAGCACATAAACAAAAACTGAAATTTACTGAAATAAGGACCACTGCACCGAGAACCACCGAGCACGGGACTAGCAGGGTGCAAAAGGTCAGTTTGTTTATTGTTTGAAATTACGTGACGAAAATATTTTTTTTTATTACAAGCTGCTTCAGTACCTGCAGAAAGACTGTTTTTAAGAGCAACATTGACTATTAGAAAATAACGAAACCGATTAACTGGAGAATCGGCTCAATTTTTAATGAGTTTGAATTCTTGGCTGTGTAACCAAGATATATTTACTGGTGTCCAAACAATAATTTCTTAGAGTGTTCAAAGTTAATTTTTGTGATTAATAGCTTAAGGGTATTTTTTTAAGATTATGAAAATATTTATTTTTACCTTTAATCTTTGATATTTGCTTTGTCATATTTGTTATTTTTTTAACAGTAAATAAAAATTATTTCCTATCATGTGTTTTATTTTCACTTTTCTGACCTAAAAACAGCTGTAAGCTATTGCATCACCGGCATTTTTTCGAGATCGTGAAAGCTTAAAGAAAAATCTCGATCTCGAAAAATCTCGAACTGTAATTCTTGATCTCGTCTAGAAAAAAAGATTCAGTCTCGAACTCGTCTTAAAATCGAGACGAGAAGAGAAATCTCGATTTTCGAGAGTCTCGTAAAACCCTACGAGAAACTATTACATGAACGTTTGATTCGGCAATATAGTTCTTGTAATAAGCTATCAAACTTACTTCTGCAGTGCTTTTTAGATTCAAGGATAATAGGTAATTTCTGGACCTTCTTAGGATTCTAACTCCAATACATTTTTAGGGTTCTTTACGTCAGACGAAAATAAGACCATTATAAGATCATTCTGTTGTCTATCTGACTGCCTGTGCCGCATTCTCTCTGTCTGTCGGTATGTCGCAGCCTATTTTTCCAAATCTACAAAACGGGTAACGTTGAAATTTGGTACTGACCGCAACATGGATATATAGTTAAAATAATATAGTTCTGAACCTGGCAGTTAATTTTGAGGAGCAAATTAGAAAATAAAAAGATATCTTTCTACAAGAACATCATGTTACTTAATATTAAATACTAATAAAAAATATTGTGTTTTAAAACGTTATATTAATTTCGACCTATAGAGTTTCTCATAATTACAAAATGCGGCCAAAAACGGACGGACGGATTTAGTATAATTTGTTGTTGTATCGGCAACAGAAACACATATTCTCTGAAAATTTGAGTTCTTTACCCATTATGGTTCATAAGATACAGCCCGCTGACAGACAGACGGATGGATGAATGGACGCAAACGGACGGAGAGCGGAGTCTACCAAATGGGGGTTAAGGTGTACAAATCTAATGTACTTACACGAGCAATTCTTGTAAGTATATTTATTTCTTGAAAACGGTCCTACCGATTTTGATCAAATTTTGTATTTAGATAAGGTTTCACTCTTTAGGTTTATCTACAGGGTGTTACATAAAGAGTGGTCATACACTTAATGGCATATTCTATGTTCAATTTTAAGTTGAACTAACAACATTTATCTAAACAAAAACGCACTCTTAAAAAGTTACAGTCCTAAAATCTAATGATTTAATGACATCGATAGGTTCTTTAGCTGTAAAAACAATACATAATAATAGCTTGAAATTTTGGTATCTACCATTTCTTAGGTTCAAAAATCGGCAAAAACGAAAACAAGCTTCTTAAGCTTTTAGATATTTCTAAAAGAAGTTTGCTAGATGTAAAGGAAGCTAAAAATATGGGGATTGAAAAGGGGCGTAATGCCAATTTCACCCCCCCCTACCTTCACTGGAACGTTTCAACTCTATTCAATCAAAAAACTTATCCATGTGATGCAACTTTGGAAAGCTGTAACTTTTTCAGGGTGCGTTTGTGTAGGTATATAGATAAAGAATGTCAAATTGACTTAAAATTGAACATATAATATGCCAGTAAGAGTATGACCATTCATTATGAAACAACCCGCAAATAGGTGGCTTTCCTGAAAAAAAACAAAAAAAACTCAAGGGTGTGACCCTCGAAGTCCACAAGCTTTTTCTAGAATAGCTAGGCAGACTTTGAGAAAAATTGCAGGAAGGCGTTTTCGGGGTCGAGTAATCGATTGGTGATACATTTATATTTAATGGGTCTACGCTAGCTTTATTGAGAATAGTTTTGCAGGTTGTGATAAAAATGTCACTATGGGGTTTCCGGGTCGAAAAGTCAATTGGTTATACTCTTATAATCTGATTTGCAGTACCTTTACGACCGGTGGTCATTCAGGTACTCTAGATTAAAATGTGGAAGAATATGTAAAACAATATATTGCTGTAGAAAATCTTTTGATCCATAAAATTGTCAAACTGGACCATGTTCAATACTATGTTTTTTTCTTCTTTGTTTTAATTTCCTATAGTAAACCCACTATGCAGTAAAAAGCAAAAAAGAAACTTTCACGTTGGCTGTGGCAACGGTCACGTGTGAAATTAATAAATGTACACGCCACCGTCACCGTAATTAAATATCTAACTTAATTTATCCGTTGCATGTTGGCCTTATTCCTTCCATATATCCACTATACCTCCCGGACTTGCCCCAGCCGAGTGAGTGTAGGTACCCCGCAATCCGGGCACAACTTTGTCGAGCTAATTATTTTACAAAATTGCCTTTTCTTTGAAGCGACTCTCTCTCCCTTATACATTTCGTTTTGTCTCTCGAAAGGCATTTTAATTTCTTTGTCCGAACGGAAATGGAATAAACAAGAGAGAGCTTTGTTTACACTTCCGACGTTGAATTATGGATGGTATGTTTTTTTTTCACCTCATCTCATTTTCTGTGATAAAGATTATTTGACTATGTCACCAGCAGAAGTTTGAGAGTTTTTCAAGATGTTTTCTCAGGATGATTCATTGCAATAATTTCTTCAGACATATATCTATATATTAATAGGGTGTTGTGTTAATTCTTGAAGGAAAAATTTAGATTCCTATGTCAATTTCAATTTTGTTCTGCAATTCTGACGGATCTTGCTAGGAATAGCAGTTCAATAACATCAGTGTAATAAGTAATTTTAGAAATATTTTTTTATGCGTTGCTACTCGCCTGTGGCTCCTAGTAACAGCCTCACTAGTCTGAATAGGAAATTGATATTTACCTAGTAAATTTTTTTTCATCTCCTGCTTTGGAAGTCCATAATGAGTGAAATATAGATACAACTGCCAATATTCAAAATTATAAAGTTTTAATAGTCGGGTTGATTGACATGATCAGTATACCTGAAAGTTAGTTAGAAACTAAATTTACCATCGTGTTAATTCAACATTCAAACATCAGTGTTAATCTGAAATAAGCCAACTGAAAAATTGAACTGATAGATACTTAGTTAAAACCAATTGGTTTCATGTTGTAGAGTTACTTGCAGTTCGATAATCAGGATTTGATGATTAGTATTACCTCTAAATATGATTATAGTTCTAGATCCTGTGGTACTTCCTGGTGTTTAGTTGAAGGTACTTTGACAGGGACATATTTCAAGATTACCGTTGCGTTTAAATATGCTGATTTTTGTTTCATTCTATGTTATGAATGCGAATAAGGCTTTACACGAACATAGTAAAAATTTATTTCATAGTGATAGATGAGGTAGGATAGATCAGAGATTGCGGGAAACTTAACTTTCCTTCCAAGTATTGTAACTAATAGGTACCTACGGTTTGAATAACTAAGCCAGTTTATGCAACGGTATGATAAAATGAGAAGATATTGTCAACGCTGGGGATTTTGGATATCCTATATTTATGTATTATGATGATTCAAATTATCAAGTCAATTATCTTTCTCTTTAGCTCATTTAAGCCATTATATTGAAAAAATCAGAAGATCCTTTTGACGAAAGAAAAAACGTTTAGGTATAGTGCAAGTTTATATTTTTTTTTCGCAAGTGATGTGACATATCAAATGAAACTGCTTTCTGTGAGTACATAATTCAAATGTATATATTTTTTGACCTTAATATAAAAGGTAATATACGATTATTCAGCTTCCCTCCCCAATACCTTTGAATTTGATGAACGTAAATTTGGAAATCAAAAATAAAAAATTTCGATCTTCATTCAAATTATTCAGGAAATCATAAGTAAGACTCTGTTCACATGTGAGCTACTAGCGTTCTTTATTATTATAAAATATAAAATATAAAATATAAATATGTAGTCTTGATGAAGGATTCATTTGATTCACTTTTTCCCGGGTTCCATATAGGTACCAATAGTGTAACATTGTTCTCATTAGGTTAAGGATGTAACATTTTGTACGTACACATCAGCTGATATTCGCCAATCAATTTTATCAAAAATTAATTGGTGCACTGAAAAATACACAATAATATTAATTCTATTGTTGCCGGTAGGTACTTTTAAAGTTGTACATTTTTGACACCAACTTCAAAAGTACCAGCATCAATAGAATTTATATTATTTTGTATTTACCAGTACTCCAACTCATAAAGTCGGTCCAATTTGTGGTAAAAAATGTTTATTTCACACTTTTGATTGTAACATTAGTCATGAAAATCGTTGAACGGTAACTAATACCAAAAAAGTACTTATCTTATTGCCCATGTATATTCTTTCTCAAAACATCGCGGCAGAAATTCAGACTCTACATCTGCTGTACCTAACTCTAGCGTAACTTTAGTTTGGCTGTATCATATTCTCAATTTTTGCCAAAATATGCCCCCTCCACATAGCGGAAATACAATTAATTCAGTATTTACTATTGCTTTAACTCGAAACCCGTAACTTGTTTGAAGAAATTGTTCAATTTAAATGTTTCCGAATATGATCTTGTATTTAATTCTGCCGTCACAGATTTTCGATTTTCCCCACCACCTAATTTGAGGGCGGTTTTTAGATGAAAGGAGATTACGGATTTCAGTTTATTTCTTATTTCTCAAATCTCTTCTTTCAAATGAATCAAAAATCATCAAAATCGAAGCACGTTTACTATGCAAAACGCACGAACAAACAAACATACATAACAAAAGCAAACATATACCTGAATTGTATACCTACCTCCTACTTTTCTGGAAGTCGGTCAAAAATTATATATACCTACGTGTTCTTAACTCAATATTTATTTGATGCAGTCTTCGTTACAAAATATTTCATAAGATTCTCAGTCAATTTATATCAAATTAATAAAATAATGTGTTTTGAACTCTTAACTTGCTTTTAAATAAATTAATTAAACATGGAATTACATAACTAACGATGTGATAAAATTGAAAACTTTTATTAAATCAATTATCCTAATTGAAAACCAATGACGCAAAGTTATTAAACGAAATACAAAAAAAAATAATAATTAGAAACGAACTCATTAGAATACTTGGTCCATTGCCAAATTGCCTATTTGCGCGGCGGTTGCCTTATTTTTATATTAACATGACGTTCGCGAATCTAAATCCTCTCTATCTATATATTTTGTTAGTGGGTGAACTTTCGACAATTATTTATGTGTGTGCAAGAAACGATGTTTTATTAAATCAAATTTTTTTTGGGAGACATAAGTGTTTTTATATTTTTTTGCCAACTGAAATTAATTTATGTAATTATGTCCGACACACAAACTGCGAGAATATTCAGCGAGAACGAACTTGATGTCACCTTGCAAATCCAAGGACGGCCTATTTTTATTGGGCCAAAGTGACAAATTCACACACTCGCGATAATTAATTGTTGTTACGACTTAGAAGACGACTGAGAAAAAATCTAAATCCGTTACAAATAGCACGTCTGAATTCGACTATTTTGAAGAAGTTTATGCAACAACAAACAAGATAGCCTCGTAAGTTGCCTAGTCGTCTGTGGCTATCCTTTAATTCATGGCTTAGGCAACATGTCAAAAAATAAATGCGGCGTTAATGAAAATTTCCCGTCAAATACTGAATCAAAGTGGGAAACTGACAAGGATATTGGTAAGGATGCTGACAGGACACTGTAGGCTTAGGAAGCATATGGACAATATGGGCCTGGACGAGGACGATCTATGTAGGTTATGCCAGGAAGAGAAGGAAACCACAAATCACATATTTTGTGAATGTGAAGCCTTGGTAAGAGTGCGGTTTCAATTATTCGGGGAAAGGAAAACGAAGGCAGAGAGCTATACGTGAAGGATTCCTTATCTAGACTGCTAAGTCTGCTAAAAAAGATAAATTTAGATACTGAACTCTAATGTAATGGACAACCACAAAAGAGCAAAACTGATTGCAGTGGGTTAGGGCGCACAGCCACTCCAACTTATCTAATCTAATCTAATATAATAATTAATAAAAAATATCATATCAAATCAATACAAGCCTAGTGTAACTCAAATTACCTACATTAGTCTATAATGTTTAAGTGCTTATCTTGTATTTATAAAGATAGGGTGTATCAATTACGCATGCAACATAAAAAGTGCTTAATTATTTTTCAAATCGATATATGTATGAGTTTGATCTCTTAAAATATTATTAACCCATTCTTCAACTGCAAGTTTAAAGTGTTTTAGTGTTTACTGCTGTTTTATGTGCAAGGTCAAGAAATTATAAACTCTTGGCCCAAGAAAAATGTGACACCCTTGACCTATTGTTTTCCTCATGTTCCTCTTCAATTGTTCCTTGTATTAATGTAGTTATCTTTATAATGTATAGAATTCAATTTGCCAATTTTCATTGACATTTAGTAATAATAGCAAAAAAATATAATTATCTTTCCAAGTAGAAGTGATCATACAAATTATTTCACATTTTTACTTAAATAAGGTCCAATGACTTTTTTACTAGAATGAGATAGTTTTTCTTATTCATTTCAAAATACTGCAGTAATTGTGGAAATTTAGCCAAATTTTGAAATAAGTTCTTAAAGGTAAAAGGCCAATAAGTCGTTTCATAAGAAAATTACATACTAAATGGTGTTATGGAGTTATAGTTTTTTAAATGACTCACTTAAAAGTATAAAATAAAAATGAACATACAATTGGTACTGGTAGTTAGTAAAAGAAATGATGTATCAATGAAAGATAGATAGAGGACTTTTTCTAGCAACTTCAAATGTACCATTAGCTATAAAATACCTCAATATAATTACAATATCATCTAATTATTTAATTTTTGTTTTGTGTAAAAAGTAATTTATTTCTATTTATTTATTTTCATTAGTCATTGTAATCAATGAACGGTATCTATTTTCAGTAATTTTATAATATACTGGCAAGAATCCTGAACTTTCCACGTGCACTTGAACTTCTGAAATTCTTTTGTTGATTTTTTGGGGCTTCTTCAAACTACGTCGATAAGGAACAGTTGCAGCGCTTCCTAGCGGCGCCGCAGGTAGAAAACCATGAAACCCCCCTCAGAATAGGTCATTAGCAGCGGGTCGCGTGTCATCGTTTTCCAATTATCCAAACAATCAATGTAATCTTCAAAATTTATTTTAGATTTAACAACCGACGATTTAAATGAGGGAATCTGTATCCGTGTAGTTTATAGAACAGGCACCTTCAAATCGGTTCTTCATGTAGCCATAATGGAAATCATAGATGGTCGTCTTTGCCAGATCTCGAATTGCTTGACCAATATAGATTGGTTTATTTAAAAAAATCTGTAGTCTTCGAAGCTCCACAGCTACTAGGTTCTCATTAAAAATCGTGCAGTTTTTGAACTGTGGTTTGGCTATATAAGCTTCTGCGCCATAACGTCCAAACCACTCTGTCAAGAGGCGGACATTGACTCTCTTGCGGATATTTTCCATTGTTTTTCCGAAAACTGCGTTGTTCATGAGCTTGAAGAGGTTTTTTCAAACTCATTCTTAGCATCTTTTCTTAATTTGGTACTTAAGTCAATATAGCTTTTTAACCAAGAGCTCTGTTTGAATTTAAGTACGCGATGGATCTTTGTGAGAATCAAACCATGTGATATAGCCTGCTTTAATGCACGGTAGTGGATGACATACTTGTGCTTGGGATGGAGAGTAGCCATTAATTTTGTGCGTTCTTTAGAGGACTTGGGCGGCTTACCAGTCATAGGATTAATATGTTCGGGACAAAAAGGAATGTCCTTATGATCATTATGTAGATTTCGAGGGTATTCAAGATCTACTTCTAAGATATATCCTTCAACAGCATCATCAGGTATATCCCTAACATCAATGTTAGTATCTACCCACTCGAATACTCCATAAGAAAGCGCTTGACTCATGGACCAGCCATACTGGTTGTTTATGTCGTAATACATTAGGTATGAGTCAGGCTTTGAAGAATCGTACGTGGAAAGATATTTGTTGTTTGCTTTGGCTCTTCAGTTCGAGCAAACTTGGCTAAGGCCGCCACTGATACCTCGCTCAACAAACAAAAACATATCAGGATCCGTTAGAAGCTCCAATTCTTGACCTGTATGTTTTAACATCGCATCCCAAGTGAATCCAGGCAACGTGTAGTAGTGGACAGGATCCAACCCATATGTTTTATGACAGCTAGCTCGGAATTGTTCAAAAACATCAGCGAGTAGTAGAATGTCGGTCTTCATGTACAAATCAACGTATTCACCTAAATTCTGACATTTAAACTTCTTCCATATCAGCTGGGCTCGCAGATGTAAACGGCGAGGACAAGGCTTTTCATCCAAGTTATTGTAAAATTGATCTATTGGGGGTAAATGTATTTCACTAAACCTTTCAAACGAGTCAGTGTAATCGTATAGCATCACACCCTTCTTAGTCAGGAGCTGGAACTGTTCTTCAAGTAATTCTTCAAACTGAGATTTCAAATTCGGATATTCAGTCATGTATGAGGCCAACTTGTCTAGCGAGGAATTCGTAAACCTGAATGAATCCATGAACCGGAACTTGATGGAGGTCTCATCGACATGTTTCGTAAAGGATATATATTTCTCTTTGGTGATGGGGAGTAGGTCACCAGCTCCCTTAATTCTCGTTGGAATATCCGTAACAATAAAGTGTGCATCATAGCCTGACATATTGTGAAATACTACAGGAACTACGTGGCTATCTTTATAATTTATATTACAGGATTCATGCGCAGCCCCTCTATAGTTGTTCTTCGGGATCAGGTGATTATGGTCACGTACTTTTTTTTCTAGAGATTCGAATGGCTGCTCGCAAATATGGCAATTTGTTGCAACTTTAAATTTAGCATTCTCTAAGAAGCTGATGTCAATGTTGTACGGACACCAGAAAACAGTTGATAAGTCCTCAGCTAAAGTATTTATTTCATTGGCAAACCACCGCATGCAGTCCTGTCCACGATATGATCGATAGAAACTTAGAGAGTCATCAAATGAACACTTTATATAATAACCAACTGCGGCTGGAATATGGCGTTGAGGTTTCTTATGATCACCACTAGGCTCCAGGACACTCTCCAAATCCGCGTAAACAACGAATGGAGTCTTCTCCTTATTCTTAAAATTTCTAAATTTCAGGGTGTTCTTTCCAGGCTTCGGCATCATGATGGCAGTATCATTAATCTTTCTGCAGTCCTCTATATGTTTCTCTAACTTTGCTGTAGAATGGAAGTAATGGAGGCAGCGGTCGCAGAAATATTTCTTATGGCGTGTTTTACTCAGCTGAGTCGAAAGAAGTCTGGATAGGTTCTTAATCCAGACGTAATGGTACGTTGTAGGAGCATCATCATATGTGTCCTGAATTAATAGAATATTAACATGCTTCCCACGTTTCTCCTTAGTTAAATATGTGGGGAGAGTTTTGAATGATGTTTTTTTCTTTTGAAGAAAATAAACGTTGATTGAAATCTCATTCTGTTTTTCAAAATTTGGAATTTGCTGCATTGTCATAGGAATCTGGATACCTTTTAACTTTAAAATGGATGAGTAATGTGGATATTTTGAAACACGTTGCGGATTGTTGTTCTTTGGATATAGAGCTGATCCAACATCTCAAGCAAAACAAACATTATCATCATTCTTTACATTGATACATGCCTTCTTTATTCTAATTGATGGAGGTAATTCGATGTATGATGAACCCAACTGCGGGGTGTATTTGTTAATTTGGATCCCCAAATTCATCACTGTCTTTAAAGCCCAGCCACTGTCCCTCTCCTGGAATTCTTCGAGATCATTGAGGATGGGCTCAATGACCTTTGCGACAAACCACTCATCAAGATTTGTATTCTTAAAAATTTCAAAATTTGGGGTTGTGAAATACTTAAACTCATTCAAAATTTGTTCCGCCTTCACAACCTCAAACTCACCACAGAATATAGCATTGACCTTCAAGAACTTCTCTTTTTTCAAAGCTTTGTGGATGTGCCGCTTAAACAATGCCTTGTAGTCAACCAAAAACGTTTTAGGATCCTTATGTTCAAAGTTTGAAATGACCCCAGTACGAATACGACTGCTAAAAGCTGAAATGCTATCATCCCACGATCACGAGCTCCATCAGGCCTTCCACATCCTGCGCCTCGTTTTTTGATAGTTTTTAGCTTGTTACGCATGGTTATTATTTTATTATGTTCCTATGACATGCATGTAGATGCTGCTTCTCACCCATCGTCTTCGAATATCGCTTTTCATTATTAATGTATTTATCACCTCTAGCGCATTGCGCTAGTCCTTCATTAATCAGTACTTCATCGTAATTTGTCGTTACGGACCGTAACACATCAGCAATCGATTTCTCTAATTCCACTATGACATAACGATAACTTGATATTTTATCTTAGACACCACTAACAAGATCAGCGTGATCGTGATAACGAACAAGAATGAGGTGCTGACACTTCTGGATGACTCTTATACCTAATCCTCTTGCAAGGTCAAGAGTTCTGATAATGATAAACGATATCTCATTATCTCATCACCGGTAATGGAAAGATAAATATACCTAATTATAAGTTTCCCAAAATAGAGATCTTGTTCTCTACTCTATTTTTTTCGTTTTCATCTTTTTTGTTGTTGAGTAGGTACTCTTTACATATTCTATTTAAAAACGTTTCTCCAAGTTCTATCTATATTAACATTTACATTTTGCAACAGTGAACGTTCTCATCTCCCTGATGTGGTCAATACGTTTATCTTGTACTCGGTCTAGAATTCAGAATTATTTCAACAGCAAATATGGATAAATATCATTGCTTTGTTACATTATTAATTTTTGATGATTCAAATGATTTGAATTATGATGATATTTTTGCACTGCCTGACATCCTTATCTCATTAAATCCGGCATGTGTAAAGATTTGTATGTAAGTGGAACAAATAAATTATCTGATCTTAATGCAATACGCTAATGTTGACTCGACTGCTGCCTAAGCGTAATTGACGATGGTGCATGCGCATGAATTCATGAATGACGCGCCACCTTGAAAGAGTAAAAACTTGCCAGAACGGACCTTAGAAATCCTTGTGGTGGGCTAGAATCGGCATACCCCCTTTACTACACTCATTATATTCATGGACAAACAATAATGGTTATATTCAATGTTATATAGGAGAAACCTTTTAGTTAGAATATGAGTAAACAATTAGAACATTTAATGGTTCATTTGAGTATAAATTTTTTCCTGCTTTTACTTAGAGATAAGCGTCATTGGTGTGGGGGCTTTAAGTTTTATGCCTAGCCACCAGTGCGAACAGAAAGCAAAGTTTGTGTCAACGGCGTGCGATATCGATATCCAATACAAAATAGAAATCAACAAAATCGTTCCATCCGTTACAAAGATAAACTTGGCAAATGCAGACAGACAGACAAATGGCTTAATTTTTTTTCTTTGTCTTATGGACCCCTGAAACGTAAACATGTGTTGGAAACCAGACACAGAAAATTTCACTCGATTACAATACTTTCCTTACTTCGGGTAGGAGAGTAGAAATTTTAGTCGAGCTTGAGTGGACAAAAAATGACTTGGGCTTTTCTCTTAAATTTTCCAGTATAATTGTTTTTTTTTAATATTGTCTAAGAACGTTTTGAAAAAATACTCTACCATATTTGGCCTTTTCAGCTATATACCCGCCAAATTTATTCTTTTGAAATGCATTTTTTTGGGAAAAATACATTTACAGGGTGAATCATAAACATGCGAAAACTTAATTTTTTTTAATGAAATGTATTGTATATTTTAACATAATCAATTCTAGACATTTTTTATAAATCATGTCCATCGCAATCGCAAGCCGTTTACGAAATATTAACACTTTAATACTGGTATGTTGGTATGTTCCTCGACTTCTGAACTTGATTGACGATCTTTATGGCATCGACAATGATAATTTGTTATTTAGATTTAGATTTGAGACGTCAAAAAATTTGTTTGAACGTAAATCAAATTTGAATTTTTCTCTGCTGATATTTAATTCAAAATGCGCCTCAGCAAAGATGAACGCTTGGAAATTTTGATTATGTTAAGTCATAAGGAAGTCCGTCATTTGCTTAATGAAAAATACCCAAATCGCCCTTCAATTAGCCTATCAACAGTGTCTAGGGTAGCGAGAAAGTGGAGAACTTCCCGTACTGTTAAAGTGGTCGTCCAGGTGTATCTGAAAAAATAAACATATTTTTATCATTACAGGAAGATCCTCGTTGCTCATGCACACAACTTGGACGGGAAAACGATATTTTGACCAAACCACCAAATCTAAATTTTTACAAAAAGAGAAGTTACATCCATACAAACCAGTATTTGTACAAGCGTTATTGCACAATGATACTGATAGGCGAGAACAGTTTTGTCAGATAATGATTGAGCTAACAGATAATCACGCAAGAATTATCCAAAGAATTTGTTTTTCTGACGAAGCTACGTTTAATTTAAATGGTCAGGTTAATCGACAAAACTACAGTTACTGGGCACATGAAAATCCTCACTGGTTCATAGAAAATCACATCCATTTTAATGAAAAGGTTAATGCTTGGGCGGGTATGATTGAATAGGTATAGGAAAATTATACCATTTTTCTTTCATGAGAAATATATCTAAGTTTCTTTCGAAATGGTCTGGTTCCAACTCTTACCAATCTATTTCCAGATGATAATGATGCTGATTTACCAAGTTCCACTTTATGGTTTCAACAGGATGGTGCTCCCCTGCATTAGGTATGCTGTTTATGTAAGAGAGTACTTGAATACAATTTTTCCAGGGTGGTGGATAGGTAGACTGGGGTCAACACTGTGGCCACCCAGATCGCCTCATCTTATCCCAATTGACTTTTTTATGTGGCTACATAAAAAATTGTGTTTATAAATCCTAACTCAACTCGATAGATATACTGAAGGAGTCTATTCGACTAATAATAAGAGAAATATCTCCCCAAGTAATAATAAATGTCAAACACGAATTTTTAGATCGATTGATCTACTGCAGAACAGCTGGTGGAGGACATTCTCAATATATTTTAAAATTGTTAATATTTCGTAAGCGGCTTGAGATAAATATAGGACATGATTTATAAAGAAAACTGATTTTAGAATGTATAAATATACAATACGTTTCATTAAAAAAATTAAAGTTGATACATGTAGCACTTTTATGATTCACCCTATATAATATCTTTTTCGAAAAACATACATTTCAAAAAATAAATTTGACGCGTCCGGGCGATTTTCCATAAAAAAGGCAGAGCCGTTTCTTTATCATAACCTTGTATGCCTTATGGCGTTAGTTGTTTTCCAGTTTTCAAGTTTGCTTCACCCCCTCACCAGAGCTCGCTTATTAAGGCTATATGACTGTATTAGTACCAAATTAGAAATTTCAGTAAACGGAACTTTCACAAGATCACTCTGGTGTGTGTGTCTGTATGTCTGTATGTATGTCTGCATTCAAAGCCTAGTTTCCGATGTATTTTCTTTAAATCTACTGAACGAAAAAAGTTCAAATTTGTTATATGTACAGAGTAAGATTCAGTACCACAGACAAACTTATTATGATTTATTTATGATAGATGGAGTTAAGTTTTGAGAGGAAAATTAGGAAATTGAAATAAACATCTTTTTAAGAAACATGTTATAAACAAATCAAAATAAATAATTGTGAGAAATTCAAATATATATATTTTTGTGTTTGTAAAATGAATGTTCTAAACCCTAGGGACGAAAATTGATCACCACATAGCTGAAGACAAAGTATACATACATAAAAATATAGTTATTAATTATTTCTGTATGTAGGTACCATTGTCATCGTTTTCGAAGTTACCAAATATTACCTTTATACACGCTTTCGGTAATGAATTGATAAATACTTATTACTTGAATCTAGTAAAGACACGCTCCCCATTTCAAATGCCTACTGCGAATGAATTTGTTTTGGATCTCTCGATAGTATACTTGAAAACCTAAGCGATAATTCTGAGTAGTGAATTATTTTCACTTGAGCGCAATTGGCACTTAACCCATTTTTTATGAAGTTGGTTAAAGAGTATCTTGATTAGAAAATTCAACTGGTGATAGTCTGAGTATGATAATATATATTTTAATAGGAGACAACTGTCAGAAAAAAGAATAGATGGGGCAAAATAAGGCAAAAAATATCGCTTTCAAGTCCATCATGTTACAAATCAAATGTAACAGCCAGTTAAAGAAAAATACATTCATTTTTTTATAATCCGAAATATAGTTTGAAGAACATTGAAAGTAGTCTAAAATTCTAGAAATTTCTTAAAATATCTTGTTGGATATCGGCTAACACCTTTGCTCGATGTATGTAACTTTAACAGTAATAGTTTCTAGACTTCGAATATTCGAATATTTGAAAAATAATTATTTGGCTGAAGTTTATTGTATTCAGTATCAAATCAATCCTTAAGCCAACGTTCAGAACTAGAACAACGTAAAGATTTATGTGTAACAGGATAACTACGATTTTCATTAGATCAATAAATCGTAGATTCTGTAATCACATTTATAATTACAAAAGCTCATTTCGTTTCCGCATTTACTGGTCATAAATATTACATTCGTGTTTTGCTTTTTTCATTCGTGCTCGAATTCGAAATTGACCATTACGATTTTGTGTATTCAAATACCTTTTATAAGTACAACCCAAATATAATCAAGTCTATTATTAAAACGATCAAGATTAATTTTGGTAAAAAACACCATTAGGCGTCGTAGACCAACACTTTCTCATACACACACACCCTAACATATAATTAATAATAGACCGTTGGTGGTTGTGTGTGGGTGCAGATCCATCCCCCCGATAGGGCCTTATTAGCCCAGCGAAATACCACAAATTAAAATCGTATAGGTGTTATTAGACTCGATCTAACACGCCGTTGAATCATACACACATAGAAGGTAGGTATAATATAAAAGACTGATTTACATGAATAATAACAACAAATACCTTATATTTTCCACGATAGGGATCTATAGTGTGCAATTGCCTAGTAACGAATAGCCAATTTGTTTCTTTCGAAAAATTTTGGTATTTATTTTTGTTTCTATAACAATTTTATTTAACTAGATCATTTTACGGACCAGATATTATTTACTGTTTGAATATGGGAGGTAATCATTTTCATTATCAATGTCTGAATAGAAGAAAATAACTTTTTAAATTTCTCATCATATACAATGATAATTTTCAACAGCGGTCGCCCTTGCCCGATAGGAAGTAACAGTTCCCGGTATCCATTGCAATGTTTTTTTTATACTTTACTATTAGAAAGCCCGATTTTAAACCGTATTTAGAGGGCCGAAGGTGAGTCTTTTCCTCCCTAGGACTGAAAAGCAGTATTCGTTTCGTCATACTAGATGGCGCTCTTTAATTAACAACAATAAAATTTATACTTCTGCAATCTCTGAAAATAACATATTTATCGTAATTTGTATTTATTTATTATGTTTATTCAGACATTAAATTCTAATATTTTCGCAGCGATAGTGCAGTTTCCAATAAAGTCAATGTCTCTTGTCAATTGTCTTATGTTTTAGAGCCTAAGCCAGCTATACATAAGGCGCTAATTGGCAGCAGTTGTCAGTAAATAATCAAACGTCAAAAGACCCCAGTAGCCCTCCATTAGATCAGATGAGTATGCATCGGTACTTGCCGAATATTGTATGTTGTTATTGTTTACACTGTGGAGTTCAAAAATATTTTTATGGCCATAGTGATGTTATATTTTTTTGTTATGATCATTATATCAGTTCAGGTTTGTATATGTCATCTTTGTTCACACATAGGGTAAAAAAATGTGTTGAAATACGAAACACCCAACAAGAATTGTGTTTAATGAAAACAATCGAACCTAACAGAACTATGTATCAGAAATTTGACATTCGGTCATCACATCCCTTTTTATGTTTCTATCTTTAAATCAATTGAAATAATCAAATATAGAATATGGAAAAGAAACTATAGAATTAATTTTATTTTGTATTTTTCAGTGCACCAACAAATAAAGTCGGTCTAATTTATTGTAGAAAATATTTATTTGACACTTTTGAGTGTAACATTAGTCATGAAAATCGTTCATTTACATATATCATAGAAGATAGTACTTATCCTCTTACCCATGTACATTCTTTGCTTGTACTTATTATTAGAGATCTCATAAAATCATCGTAGCGGAAATACGCGTATTTTAGACTTTACCACTGCTGTAACTCGAAAACCGTAACTTAATGGAAAAATTTTCAATTCAAATGTTGCTATAATTAATATAGTATTTAATTTGAACGTCTCAGATTATCAATTTTCGATAGAAATTGTCCCCTCCATATATACATAATTCAGATTTTAACATTGTTGTAGCTCGAAAACCGTAACTCTTTTGAGAAAATGTTCAATTTAAACTTTTCCGGATAATATCTTTAATCCCGCCATCTCAGATTTTCGTTTTTTGAGAGAAATCGCCCCCTCCACCCCATTCGGGGCGGTTTTTTGGAGGGAAGAAGATTTCGGATTGAAGTTTTTATAAATATGGGACCATTTCTTAAGCCTCCTCTTACAAATAAATCAAAAATCGCCAAAATCGAAGTTCGTTTACTATATACAGCACGTGCACAAACCAAAAAGAAAAAAGCAGACTGTCGAATTGTATACCTCCTCCGTTTGAGTTCGTCAGTAGAAAATAAACTCATGTTCCCTGAGCTGACATAATGATCAAATATATTTAAAATTAAAAATAATTATTGTATTAACCAACTTCTACCTCTGATTGTTATTGTTGATCTGCCGACCATAGAAATCCAAGATATCTTCTTCAAGTCAAGCAATGGTTTTGGTTACCTGTAAAATAATCTATATTAATTTATTATCCTTTCATTTTAGAAAAGGAGAACTTGCAGAACATATACAATGGTATCAATTTAAGGTAGGTAAGCATTTTTTGTATGATTGAGAAGAAGCAAGAATCAGTAGTGTAGGTATATCAGAATCAATGTATGTGTATATGCAAAGGTAGGCTGATCTGTGGAACCAATATATTAGGAGTTTTAACAGATACAAAAATGAAGAAACAGAAATGGCAATTTTATTGAGCAGATCTGATTTGGCGAAATATGTCTAACAGACTAAAAGATAAAAGAATGTTTCTTCCTAGTATTTTAAACCACTCTTTCGAATGATCTGCCATTAAAAATGTGCATTTAGCTTCGTAATTTGATTAATGATGTTTACTTAGATTTTCAATTGACAGTGATATATATCTTTTAAAGGTAATAAAGTTTTGCGCAAAGTATTTCCGACAGAAATAATATACCCATATTATGGGACAAACAGTGACAAAAATCAACAGCGAATTTATATATTAAATTAATCAGAAACTTGGGTATGAAGAATAGTCGACTTTTTGAGTTGAACGATATTCACTAAGATTTATTTTTAAATTCTTATCTCAGTCTGCTAATGATTCGAATTGAGACGCAAAATAATCTCCCAATACAATACCATTTACTTACGTTAATCTTGTGAACGATTCTTTACAAGATTTTAAGTTTACAGTTAATTTTAAGTTTACTATTGTAGCGAGTTACTTGAGTTCAGTCCGGTACTAAGTATGGTCAAGCGATATTTTGAAGCGCTCACTTTCCCCTTCCTACCGCTTATTATTATAATCGTGTAAAATTTTCGTTTTCCGGTTTTCAACAGATGCCTTTCTGGATGGACCAATTTTCTTAGGTACTTTATTTCATGTTTTGTTGGATATCGGTAAGGTTCGCTGGCCTTCCCGCTTGTATGGGTTACTAGGCAATGTTTGAAAAACCTGTTTTGCTCAAGAGTGTGGCTCGAAAATAGCCCAGTTTCATAAAAATTTTAAAAAAATATTAACTTTCTTATTGACCTTCCAATATTATTTTTTGTTTTGAATTTTATAGTTTTACAGAGTTGTCAAATGGATTTATTATTGACGTCTGCAAATACGAAAAGGGACATTCTCAAGTTTGTAGGTCATAATTTATATTTAATTATCACGTAATATGTAAATACCAAACCAATCATAATATAAGGTTATCGATTTATATGACAAATATTTTGAATGTTGAATGTGATAAATGATTATCTAATAAAAAGATAATCAGCTGATTCTAATCGGCGAGAGCATATTATTTAATCTCAATATGGTCTTAATACTCAGTGTAAATTTTATGATTTTTACAACGTTGGAAATCCCAGATATACCGACTGAACTCTAACGTAATACAACTAACTGGTAACTTGAATGGACTTAATTCAGAATTTCAGAAAATTCGTCAGTTCTACCTCGTCACTTTTTTGAAATTGTTAGAACATTGGAAAGAAAATACACAATTGACATTAATAAATTGTCATGTGTACTGATACATGATGCCATAAGCGCGTTTAGGTTTCAAGGTTTCTGGTTCGTTACTTCTTTTCATGAACATCCTATATTAGGGTTAGGTAGAGCTGTGATTTTGATAAGGTCAATTCCAATATAACGTTTTAAGTACTTTTTCATTTAGATTTAAATCTATTGCTCTTTTGGTTCACTTGAAAGGATTTTTATATGCCGTAAACTGTGGCTACCTTGGCCTGGCATCCTTCTTTTGCCAAAAGTGAGAAAGAAATATATAACCATCAATTTCCTGCAAAGATAGGTATAGAGGAAATATTCAATTATTATATTTTGTCAAATTTGTTATAGTGCTTACAAAAACTGGTCTGGGATTAGATGATGCTGGGCCACAGTTTTGTAATTGTTCTGGCCAATCTCAAGACTATTTCACTTTTTTATACTTATATATATATATATATATATATATATATATATATATATATATATATATATATATATATACCTATATACTTATGGAACATTCAAGAAAATTAATGAAGATACTATGAAGCAAATAGAAGATTTGACACCAAGAATATGACAATAAGATATAATAAAGCCACCGGAAGCAAAATGAAATCGATCAAATCTATAGAACACGGAAATTGTGCAAATTAATACTGGTAGTTTAAACTCTTCACAATTGTATGAAGATAAATTATCTGATGGGATCCTGATGCGGATTGTAAAACAACAATGCCATAATAAATAAAACAAGTGATATTTTAACGTGTAATTTCTAGTGCTGATTAACATTTGGTGATTTGTTCAAAAAATGGAACAAGTACTTCAAGTTCAAGAGATACAGGTTGAGTTTTTAGTGTTTCCACGATTGTTAACTCCTATATTACAAAGAATATCAAAAAATATATATACGAAAATTGTAGACACTGTTAACCTTCATATTTTTTAATTATATATTTATATATATATTTAATTATACAATTTGCTACCAATAAAGTTGTAATGTTTTGAACTTCCTGTATATTACTTAAATAATAATATAAAGTTTTTTTTGCATGTGCCGATTATGTTTACTTATGAAAGTAAGTGTTTTATATATTACAAAATTTTAGATTATTTAAAATGGTTCACCAAATATGTTATATTATCATGGAGTTCTGTTACTTAAGATTAATTGTTCGTAAATATTCTCTATACTTAAAATGATTGAAAATAGCACAGTTTATAAAAAAAATCTTAAGAAATCTTTTCTAAGTATCCATTGCAAACCAAGACGGCATGATAAGATATCAAGTGTTTCCTATATAAAATAATTTTTGAAAGACTCTCCCAACACTCATATCTATTTCTCTATCCACAGAAAAATTTTAATATTAGTTTTTTTTTTGAATTTGAGTACGAGGTACATTACCCCGATTTCCTCGAAATTTACTTAAAAACTCATACACGCTTTTCTAAATGACAACATACTAATAAACATGGTTATCTAACTAGTAGATTTGATATGGATGCTGACAGAAATCCAAAATTTTATCATGTTAGATATTGCTTAATTTTGGTCGAGCAATTTTTGCTTCTAGATACATTGAAATTATTTTATCTAATATTCACTTGATATCAAACTGTCTTTCTTTGTTATCGATACTGAAAATTGTTATTGGTTAATTGTTATATTTTTTTAAATAATTGTTAATATTCTTTGTACAGTGTGTTATATTCATTTTATCAAATTGAAGGTTAATCTAAAATTTAAAGAAATCTCCTAAACCAATCATTTTGGGTCTAGGGATTAATTAAGAAAAAAATAAACTAAAATGACAGTACTTTTTGCTCAAGTTGTAAGATATAAGGTACCTAGTCCATTTAAAAACAATTTAGTTATTATTATATTTTAGTTTTTACTTTTCCTACAATTCACGCAATAATGTAAGAATATGTCAGGACCCCTACATAAGTAACATAAC
Source organism: Crioceris asparagi (assembly GCA_958507055.1). Classification (NCBI taxonomy): domain Eukaryota; kingdom Metazoa; phylum Arthropoda; class Insecta; order Coleoptera; family Chrysomelidae; genus Crioceris; species Crioceris asparagi. The sequence goes on along the minus strand of OY293830.1, from coordinate 13,048,933 downwards.
TAAACAAAATTACAAGCAGAGAATTCACGTTATATTATTATTTAAGCAATATACAGAGAAGTACCCTCAATAACACAGGATTTTAGTAAGTTTACATTTCTGGGATCGGGAAAAAGTATAGATTCTAAATTTACAATAAAATATAGTGTGGTCTATTTATAAAATAATGATTTATCACCATATTGCGGGAGAGCCTTGTACATTTCTTATTAATTTAAAAAATGAAGATCAATAGTGACCTCAATTTATGCATATAATTATTTTTGCTATCATCTGCAATAACGGAGTTATCGACCGTGGATACTGCTGTATTAAAGAATGTTTTGAGATGAGCTGCATATAATTATTCCAAGGACAATAAATCTACATCTTCTGGTGTTGTCAAAGTAAAAAGTATCATTTTATTGAATAGTTGCAAGTTAAATTACAATTCAACCTCACAAGTTCCTAATAAATCTCAGATGAATTGCTTAAAGTATTTTCCACAATAAATGATATTGACTTTTTTTCTGCAATAAAACTGCTGGCTGTATTCCTATTATGTACACAATCCACAAGCAAGTACACAACAGGATCGGACTTAGTCAGTATATCATATCTATAGGTAGGTCATTTAATTAAAATTTAGATTATGGAGGTATTTAGGAAACAAGTAATTTTACACACATTGTACGTTTATATAATATATTCAATGAGGTAAATACATGTTAATTATTACGTAGAAAACATATATATATATTTATTATACTGCTATATTATGATCCGACCCTGACCTACAGTTTATTGCATTAATGTGTGACTTGGGCAAAACGTCCCAGGTAAAAGAAACGTAGTCAACCATTTATTCTGAAAAGAACTATACCTACTTATATTGTGTTTTGTTACTGGTCAACCCTTCTCAGTAACGACGCGATACAAACGACGTTGTTGTTAATGAATCTTTTGACAAATGATGTTAGTTGCCAGTCATCCTAGGACAGTCAAAACAAGTTTCAATTAGTTAACCATGATGCACAGTTGTTGTTGCTAGCGATGTTGCCATATTCAAGTGAAAATAACAATTTCCATTATTGTATTTGGTTAGTTAGACAATACGGATGAAAGAAATGTTTACATTGAATTAAGTTTTGGGGCATTTTGTTTCATCATTAGGCATAAATATAATTTAGAAATGTGATTAATCAATCAATCAATTTTCAAAATTAAAATATTGCAAACAAATCCATAACAACCATTTTACGAAATTCATCAGATGACTGATGAATCTGAATATGACAGACAAATTGAATAAATTTATCAAATAAGGACGCCTTTGTTTCTATTTGTATGAGTTGGTGAATAATATGAATCTTCTAGTTCTAATTATTTAAAAAAACATCTACAAACCAGCGCTAATCACCATCTAAAATTTGAAGCTATCCACAGGAGTCGAATTGACTTTTTTTTAATAATATAGAAAATATTGATAATTTGTTTTCCTTAATAATGATAATAGTGAATAAAATGAAATATTGGATTTAGATAAAGAAAATGCATTTTTCATTTTTTTCTATAGTTGGTGTTTTGGCATCTGTTTATCTGAATGTGGAATCCGAGCTTCTAAACGGATGAACCGATTTTAATTTAGTATTTTTTTTGAAAGGTTACTTCATCGAGAGGTAGTTTAAAAAAATAATTCCAACATGTATATCGTCTACCCATTTATCAGTGGCATCGTAGCTCTTAAGTGGAAGAACCGATTGTAATATAGGTTTTTTTGTCTGAATAGTGACTTGATCGGGGGTGTTCTAAGTTATTTTTATCATTTTTCTGTGATTTCTGTGATTCTCTGAATTAGTTGAAATAGAAAAGTTCAAATTGTTATTTATATACAGGGTTCCGACAATTTCATAGAAATAGTATTGCTATTTCTTAAAGGATAAAGGAAGAATGGTTAAATTGGAGAAATGTTGCTTAATCAAGTCTTCTTCAATATTCCGGTTTGTTGTTTCTCAATTGATACTCGGATAGAAAAGCTGAAATTTTGTATATGCAAGCAATGCACCAAGATGAAGCTGATAGGACTGTTAGGAATATTTAATCTTTTATATTTACAAAGATATGCTATAAGGCTTTTGGTTTTCTTACTACCAATTACTAATTTTAATTTCCATGACTACAGTATAACTTATTCTCTCTGCAGCAATGAATAAATTGAATTCCGTATTAACAAACAAAATAATTCAACATAAATATTTTCAATACATTTTTGGGATCTTAAACGCAACTGCCCCACTGCAATCGATACAATATCAGATGTGATATTTCTTAAAATGAAGTAATTCTTGGACGCAATTCTTCAACACTATTCACTTCATTGTGACAAACTTTATTTTTCAGGAAGTCCTAAAAATAATGTAATGGATTAAGACAAGGCGATCCTCACAGGACAATGAGTTCCCATCCCGCTGTCAAGAAAAAATGTGTTTAAAAAATCTCGTGCCACTGCAGAGTTGTGAGCTGCACAACCATCTTCATAAAATATTTAATATTTCTCAAGGTTGCAAGAGGTGTTTCTTCCTATATTCTGTAAACAAATGACGTAGGTGACTTCATTCAAATTTCTTTCAATAATTTTGGGTGCTATTATCTGTTTTTTAATAAATCCAAACCATATATTAATGCTATAGCGAATTTGAGGTCTTGCCTCCTGCGTTAAATGAAGATTATCTATTGCGAAAAAATGTTGGTTTCTTCTGTTGAAAACCTCACTGTTCGTAAATGATGTTTCATAATATAATAGTGTCTTGAAATAATATGTAATTAATTGCTCAAACATGGTTTGATACCAATTTCCAAATTTAAGTCGACGCTGGGAATCTCCGGGATGTAATTTGTCAACAATCTTTATAATCATGGTACTTGTGCTTCTTAAGGATTTTCTGAATCTACGATGTGTTAATTCCAAATTCGTTGCCAATGGATTTTGAAGAATGTTCTGGATCGATACTCACTTGTGCCAATACGTTAATTTCATGGTGTGTATTTATGGTACCATATTTTCTCCACTTTTCCATAAAACCAGCCAAATTCTGTAAAATTTCTTGAATTTGAGTAAAGTGTATTCCTTGTCGGCGCATTTTTTCTAGATACAATCTAGCATATTGTCGCTTTGCTATATCAACATTTCTATGAAATCTAATATAAGCCTCATTCACATACTTTTTTCACTATTACTATAATGCACAATTTTCTACAATCTCTAAATTAGAAACAATATATGGAAAAAGAAATTTCAGAGTCTATTACGATTCAAATCTCAAGGAAAGACTTGTTGATATTGTTGTCATGGTGATTGAAATATTTGGTTTTCTTATCATAGCCTACCATCTTCGAGAATATTTTTACTGTTTCTCTATGTCTTTCTGGTTTTAAATATCTACGTGTTATACGTGGTTGCAAAGGATATTTTTGGCTTTATTTAATGGTATAAAAACAAATATCCATAGCGCCCATAACAAAAATTAAAATTGTCTAGCATATTATAAAACATAATAAATATTTTCTATAATTTTTAATTATATGAAAATTACAGAATATACAGACATTTCATGGAAGGATCTATGCAAAAATACCAATTACAGAACCCTATTGCACAAGTCCGACTTGCAATGTAGGTACCATTTTTATTATGATATAGACACAATGTATAAATAGTACCTACCTACCTATTTAGCAATAAGTTTTTCCCATCAGCTCTGAATTATCAGATATGATATAACATTTTTATATCAATTTTAATTATTCCAGTATCTATTCTTTATAAATAACTTTTTATAGCTTGTCCTTCATCTCAACAATGTAAATAAAATATTTCACACGTGACGAATTATCCTCGTCCCTGTACACTGTCATTTCTTTCGAAGCGCAGAACCTTGACAGTTCCTACCCGTCCCTGGCAAGTGGGCAACGTCCGAAACAAAGGGGTGGAACTGAGAAACGACACTGCTCCTATTGTCTGTCCAGGACATGGGAACGGACGGACGCGAAGTAAGTAGCTTTTCAGGACGGGTTTTTTATTTATCTAATATGAATCCAGGATAATTATTATGTTGTTTTGAGGTCCAAGAAAGACAATGCGAGCCATTTTGGTCGAAAGGGGTAGCCTCAAAGCGTCAAAAACCGTTGGGTTTCTGTTAATGCAAGTTTTTTTTCTATACTGGTCCGTTTATCAACTCCTTTTTAAGAGACGTAATGAATTTGTGAATCATGTCATTTAAGACTCACGGTATTATGATGTCAGGATATAAAAATTATAAAGCTCATAAGAAGGAACCGGAATTTATAACAAGAGATCCATAACAAAATATTCCCATTGTGTCATTTAATATAAGATTAGGTATATTGCTACTCAAATCATTTAAAATTGAATAATACCTGTAAAATCAATCTTCACTCCATAACATAATATTTCATCGAAAAACATTGAAAAAAAAAATACAAATTTACACAAATTTGACTAATGCAGATAAGGATCATATGAAAAATATTCTCTATATATCTCTGAACAATCGTGCTTCGAAGAGCACGTAAATGAGCTGTTGGGCCCCCTCTATTGGTAATCATCTTTACCAACTAAATCAAACAGGGTTAAATATGCACTTGGCGTCGGAACATTCCAAGGATTCCCCTCTAATTAACACCATACTCTAAATAAATAAAAATCTTAACACTCAACATAACGATGCTGCTACGTGCTGGCGTACTTGGTCAAAAATGTCTGTATGCCCATGCAAATTATTCTGATACAAATTCACCTCGCGTAGGTATTTTCAAAAATTAAATTAAATTGGTAACATTCTGTGTTAATTAACTATAAATTCTGGTTTGTCCAAATAATTAGCATATTGTTCTAAATGTCTCGAAGAGGAGCTCAATTGGGTTTTTGGGTCCTCTTCTGTCGGCACTGTTGCCGTAAGAAAACCTAGGTACCTTAATACAACAAATTAAATCTGCTAATCTGTAGATTTGCTGAAAACTGGCTAATTGATCATGTTGAAAATCGTAACAATTACTTTTAATTTTATTAGGCTCCAGTGGTTTTTATATAGCATACAGTTGACATTTTTGACTGAGGAACCGAAACGTAGAAGGTATACAATTCGACTGTCTGATAATTTTTGGTTTGTGCGCGCGCTGTATATGGTAAACATACACTGACTTTGATGATTTTTGATTCATTTGAAAGAGTAGACGTGAGAAATGGTCCCATATTCATAAAAAATCCAATCCCAAATCTCGTTCCATCCAAAAATCACCCCCAAAGGGGGTAGATTGGGAAATTTATCTCGAAAATCTGAGATGGCAGAATTAAAGATATGAGAATATCTGGATACGTTTAATTTGAACATTTTCTTAAAAGAGTTATAGCGATGCTAAAATCTAAAATATGTGTATTTCTTATAGGTATAGATAATCTTAAAAATTAGAACCTTATATGTATACCAAATTTGAAATCGTTAGAGCCGTTTCCGTGAAACAAGAATTACGCGTATTAATATATTAGATTCCCAATTTCCATAGCCATCTAGGAATGTTTTTATGGATCGATGGTTATACATTTTTATAAGAATATGAACCAGTTAGATAAGTAGCAATCGTTACAGAGTAATCTAGAACAAGTAAGCATCTTCTAACAAAAAGGAGTTTGATTTGATCTTTGACCTGAAATAAACAATTGGTAATTTTAAATTCTACCCTATAGATAGATATAGATTTTCTCTTGATATATTCCCAGCCTGAAACTTGAATGACTGTTCAATGTTGGTAGGTATATTCTAGCATGCTCTTAAGTTTGTTTCAATCACTGTAAAGGCTTTGTTATCTAAAATACAATGGTCTATATTCATTGCTCTGTACTTTTTCTGGTTTTGGATATATAGCTATATGATTATATAATCTGTGATAATTCATCTAAGAGATTATTTAATATCGAAAAAATATTACAAACACTTTTCTACGGAGCTCCAATTTATGAATTAATTTTTTCCAGAAATCTCAATTTTTTTCGATATTGTGTTCTGAAAATGTTTTGTATCATCACTAAATTCTAGATAACGACATAAATAAAGATTGTTCGAACTCCTTAACCAAGTTCTATAAAAATCGGATATAGTCGAACAATGTTTTCTACTCCTATTAACCAATGTCAGGTTAAGTTTTTTGAAACTCTTTTGAAAACAAAAAAAATCTCATTTGTGATGGCCAAACTTCTATGAAAAATAAATTATTATAAGTAAAGAAAAACTCCTCCGGCACAATCTTCCAAATCTGAAAGTATGAGTGACACTAGGCTTTTCCATTTCCCAATTATTTCTTTCAGTACTTAAATGAATGACATACCAACGGCTCCATTCCCTTTGATACTTTCAAAAGACAACTAGCAAATTGTTTTTGATTAAATATCCGTGCCCAGTCCACCTGACATACAAAAAAACATTGCCAGCTGAATTCCCATAATGTTCATCAAGGATAAGAAGCGATGTTACCAAACCGGTCATCCATTGTTTCGCCAGAGTCCATTCAAACAGTAGGTACCCAGAGAGATAATCCTTTAAGTGGACTGAAAAAATGATATTCACACAGAGGTCACATTGGACTTCCACGTTCCAGGTGCATAGGTATGCAAATTTCTAGTGTGATCAAAAAGATTACGATTACGATTTCGATGTAGTAATTAATAAAAGTAACGTTATATTCTAGAAAAAAATCATGAAATAGAAGATAGCCGAAAGATAAAAAGGTAGTTTATTTTTATAGAAATTATCACACTTCGAATTTGAACTGTCAATCTCCTTCTAAACAATTTGATAATAATAAATAACTAAATTAAGTAATATTTAAGATTGATATCAAAATATCTCATTGAGTAATCTGTAATTGAAAATATTCGGTATTTCTATAATAATACGAGTAAGTACGAGTGAATTTCCTACCCTCGGGGTTCCATAATACAGTAGCTTTTAGTAGGTATAAGCGTAATAGAAAAATCCGATAGTTTGCGGAAAGATTAAATGCATGGAAATACACATTTATTTCATTTTTATAGTTTTTTGTATTATTTTTTTCATGTACAAATAGCTACAATGTTTCTGCTGAATACCTAGTCTCTTAATATTATTTATTTTTCGAATTCCGTAGGTTTTTTGATTTCTAGATATGAGCAGAAAAATTGTCATATGACGCCTTGAATTGCAAGTATCTTATTATCTCAAAATTATGCTTTCGAACAATCAAAGACAATAAAGTTCCTTCAGCGAAAACAGTAGACTAATGTCTTACAGCTCACTCTAAATATCCGGAGACAATTATCAAAAATATTAGATGTTACATTATGTTGTTTGATTCATGAAATAATTAAGTTGGTGTATCAGCTCAAAAGTGATTAGTAAAAATAAAGAATTAAGGATATCCCCCAATGGGGATTCGATCCACCGACCCTGCTTCCTAGCTAACTTACAGCCTGTTCACTATTCCCACCGGCTCCGGCACCGTTCAAATTTCGCGAAACAGAACGTTAAAGAGGTCTCGACGTTATACAAAAGGTTCTTTAATTCATAAATCAAAGCGTACCTACTATATTGTGTCAATATTTCAAATTAAAACTACGTGTTTAAAAAATATGTATGACAAAGGATGAGCGAAAGAAAATTAAATCTTGGACAATCTCTCAGTTGTCCTGTTTCAAATGAAATGGGAATCATCAAAATCGGTGTACGTTAACTATGAGAACCAAGGTTAAATATATAAAGCTTTTGGGATACCCATTATTTTAATTAATTTATTTAAACGATGCTTCCATATTGCAGTCACCTAACTCTGTATCGATACCAAATTTCAACTTTCTCAGTTATGTAGATTCGGAGAAAATAGGCTGTTACCGATGGACAGACAGATAGCGAATGGTACCGGGTTTTCATCCGATGTTGGGAACCTAAAAAGGAACTGTCAATAACGCAACTATTCGAAACTATAATGTTACCTGATAAATCTAGAATCTTTAAACTTTTTGTTCGTTCTGGCTAATTTTCAATATGCCAGAACCAATCTTGACACGACTTTTATCGAAGTGTAGAAATACCTACTTCAGATTAAAATATAGTTCTTTCCATCCGACACATGTTTCGGCAACATCAGCAGCGGTGATGTGTGTTTGATGAATTCATCTAATTTCTAGCTATGACAAAATGGTAATCAAATTTATGAAACATATCCAGAAAAAACAAATTGTGTTTGAAATTGATCCTACTGGTATTTGCTGCATTTTTTATCTTATCAATTTGAAGTGTAGATCTATCTGATACTTCATAGGGATGACCTTGGAGGTTTTCAATAAAATATTTGTGTATTTTATCTTATTACCGACCGACTAAGTGTACTGCTTTTGTTCAAATAACTCCCTCGACAACAGCAGCACTGACATCGTCTAGCTAATAGAAATAATGAAATTTTCCGGCTGTGGATCCCAGAAATAACCGACCATAACTGTACAATTATGCCCGGCCACTAAATGTAATAAGTATACATCATTACTTATATGCAAAGGAAAAGAATTGCACTTCTTCTAATAGTTGTTGATACGACGATACGGTAATGGATTAGCGTTGAAAAAATGGCACCCGCTCTTACTAGAGCGTTTAAATCGCGGATGTCCCTTTGTCGATAAATTAGTATCATTATCAGCAATTATTATTAGGCTGCATGAAATTTATTCTACTGATTCCAGGTATAGACAATGGCTCTGGTATGCATTTGGTTCACGTTACCAATGGAATAATTATTGATGTGGAATTGTTATTCAACTAAAATGTCTTACCATAGATAAAATGTAATAATTATAAGTGAATTACAGACCATGGGAGCCATAAATTAAAGGAATTAAAGTGGTTAATTATGAAAACCGAGAAAAGCTAAACCTGGGATGCTTTCTGCATAACGTTATTGAAAAATGGCACTCCTGACTAGTACAGGGATTGCTTTCAGATATCAAGCCACATATCATGTTTATTTAAACGGTAATTTCGTTAAACATCTATCCGAATACCGACCGAAATTCCTACCAATAGTCGCGATCTGTCTTACTTTTCATTTAAAAATTAATACAAAAATGTAACTACTACACAAAAAATAATCCTACTCTTTACTAGACATTCTATAGGTATATTATTATATATTATATATCATTTAATTAAAACTAGTTGCTAACATTTGATGATTTGATTCCATTGTTTATTCGACTTAAAACACAATCCACCAAAATCTTAACGCCCGAAATATTCGATTTCTCGGATATATCGATCCTAGTTATTTCCTATCTGATCCATCATCGTGTTGGCATTGTCAGATCTTCACGATTCAAATTCGATTGATCGAATAGGTTACTCGAGTGGTCCCTGATCAAAAAAAAATCCTATCTTCTGAACCAGGTCGAATCATAAATAAATATGGACATGAGATCAAATCACGTTATAGTATTATCGGCGTCTAACCGGTTTATAATATGAAGAAGTGATCTGAGTCTTTTTTAGATTTTCCTCATGAATATTTGTACTTTTCTTTATTCGATTAACACGATAGAATTTAGTTCCCCTTCAAACTAACGCACTGTCTTGCGCTTTTTTAAAAAGATTTGATGTATTCAGAAATCTAAGCTGTTGATATTAAACCTCCTGGAACTGTTGGTGGTTAAATATTTTTTTAACAAAAACTAAACCAACTCTATTAGTTGCTGCACTGCAAAATACAAAACAATATTAATTAGTTAATTAATTTAAAAAATTAATATGATTTTGTATTTTTCAGAGCTCCAACTAAAACCGTAGAACCGTAACACTAAAGAAGTAATGTTCGTTATAAATGTTTCTACAAATAATTTGGTCATTCATGTGGTTGCCTCAGATTTTCAATTTTCAGAAGAAATTGCTCCCTCCACATGGCGAAAATATACATACTTGAGGACCATTTCTCAAGGAGTACGTTTACTATATACAGCGTGCGCACAAACCAAAAAAAGCAGATAGTCGAATTGTATACCTCCTCCGTTTAGGTTCGTCGGTCAAAAAGCAAACATACAACTGATTTGTATACCTCTTCCTTTTTTGAAAATGGTCAAAAAATCAAACATACAACAGAATTGTAAGCCTCCTTTTTTAGAAGTCGGACAATAATATACCTGACCAAAAGTATCACAACAAACCAACATCTGAAATTTGCAACTCGATGATTGTTTCAACAATAAAGTTGACATCTTCAAACGTAAACCTGTTATTAAAATTTTCGATGTGCTGTTTTCAATAGATATTTACGTTTCAGAGCCCCCTTAGTACAAATAACAAATTTCCAGCCATTGATGTGTCAAGTTCATCAATCAATATTTTTTATTGTTTTGTAGGATACTGAGAGCGCTCGCCTGCGGCTGAAGATAGGCACCGTCAGTAAACAGTTGCGATGGAATAGCCGACAAATATATTTTGCTTGAAAATCTCTGATCGCGGGTATGAAAAGAAAGCAATAAAATTGTTTCAATTGCCATTGCGCAATAGCCGGAAAAGTGTTTTGATCAAGATTTTAATGCAACAGCTAAGAATATCTAATATGATAATTCTTGTTTATCTGAAGAAATGTATGGTAATGATACCGCTAGTCGTTGACACATATTGAGCATTCTGCAAGGCGATTGCTGAAAAACGTATTATGCTCAAGAATGTGTGAAACCGGCTACTACGATTTTGATGAAACTTGTCTCAAATCTTCTACTTAATGTACTTTACCACCACCTACTATTATTGATGCTGCGAGACTGGTCTTGGTCTTGCAGTCTTGAGACCAAGACCGTCTATGCAAGACCAAGACCAAAGACCAATACTGGGATGCAAGACTAATACCAAGACTAACCTGGTCTTGGTCTTGCTGCAAGACTTGCAAGACTTTCCAGACTCTTGCAGTTCCGTAACCAAATTACAAATTGGTAGGAAACATATTTTTTTGCTCGATAATTAGATAAGAAACGCTAGTAAATAACCTAATTGATTTAATCTTTGAACTCCCTTATTATCGATCTTTATTTTACAGATACTAAAAATATTGAATTAAAAGTTCATTTTAGTCTTCTAGGATTTCCGGATTTCAAAAAATTCTGAAATACCCTATACAGTAATTTAAACCCTTCTAGGATTTCCTTTAACGAGCTGTTTTCAAAGATTCCCGACAGTTCGTAGCCAGGGGAAGGTAAACTACACGGTTTTTTATTTTTATTATTTTTTCTACCGCGCAGAATGTTTTAAGCGAACGTTACAAATCATCTATAAATCTGATATCTTTTGATAACATTTATCCAGTAGCCACATTTGGAGATTTTTCAAATTTTAGGTTGCCCTTATTTTGAAACTATTTTTACGATCATGCTTATTAACTCAGCTGACATATTCACAAGACTGATTTTTGAAATAGATACCTAGTTTTATAAATGCGCGTATTAACAAATCTCTACCTGTTTTTAATTTTCTTTTTTTTTTGAAAAAAGCTTTATACAAATGTTGAAGTTAGTTTTCACTCAATATCCACTCTGAGAGATTATTTCTATTTTATCAAAGAAAATGGTATAAAACCATTGTAGAATGAGCGAGAGAATGAGTTATGAAATAGAAGTATGTATGCATGTAGTAAAATGAGTGCTCAATTGTGATGGATGATTCCAAGAAAGCACAAGCAGACTAAGTCGCGCTAGTAAGATACGATTCTCATATGTGAATGGTGATTATTAATTTATAAACTTTATTAATTAATTACGCATCTCACTTGCCTAACTTAATTCTACGCACCTAGTTTTATTGCTCATTACTTCTTCTAAATTGGTTTGGTACCATTACAATACCAGGCCTGTTTGTTCTGGACAATGACAATTTTTTTATACGGTCGATATTTATCCATTTCGAATGATAATATAATTAGGTAGAGGCAATCTTATAGATTATGAATTACATACTTCCCATACATATTGCAGGGCTCTTCTCCATTTGAATTAATTAATTACGGTTTAGAATCGCAACAAATTTTCACACTTATAAGAAGATGAAAATTTTAGCAAGAGTCTTGCGAACTCTTGCAAGTCTTGCAGCAAAACCAAGACCAATACCAAGACCATATCGGTCTTGGTCTTGGTCTTGCTTTGCGCATCACTACCTACTATAACAAGTCTCTCTTAGAAAAAGCAGGAAATAAAGTTATGCTCAAATGAACTTTGAAATTTTCGAATTATTTATTCATATTATGGTTAAACTAAATATCATGCCAATAAAACTTTATAATTTTAAAAATCAATTCGGTTGCTCAAAGATTCAATTTAGCTTAGGTATATTAAAGATTCAGGTATTAACTGCATTATCTTCATCCGTAATAATTGAACATTGATCAGAATAACCTTCCAGCCATTAATTAGCGTGGAAAATTAAGACAACTCGGCATCGTGTATGTGCTGCTCATCAAACAGTCACACGAAGTTGTCAACTGCCAATTTGCCAACCTTCTACTTACTGAAGACATTCAAAAAATGACTAATCGCTACCTCGAAGCTCCCCTTTTATATAGATGTAGGTATAGCGATATATTCTTGACCGCCAATTAAACGCTGCTGAAGTTAATAATTTGTGCTCCACAGACCTCTGTACGCCTTCATTTTCGCTAACTGTTTTGCTGCTTTCGTCGTTAATGTCTTTTATCATATATGCACAAAGCAGCTATGAAAATCAAGGGACCGTGCTCAACAATTATTGTGGCCAACCAAGACACAAAAGGTATATATAGTATTACTTATTTTAATACGTAAATTGTTTTATATTAACCGTAGTTTACGGATCGTACATTTGTAATTATGATATTTGAAGGAGGATTTCGTCGAAAAACAACAATTCGTGCGTAGTCGGTTTCTTCTTATTATTGTCCCGATTACCATTGGTTTTGTTAGTTCTATTGTGAATCTATTATTTGGTTTCAGTTCTCATTATTATTATTGCAATTTGTTTAAATTTTTCTCATATTCTCATATAACACAAAAACCGTACCATTTAGGTGTTGGGAATGCTAATATGAATGGATAGAGTGAATAAAAATTAATGCGAAACTAACCTCAAATAAAGCGTGTTCCATTTGAAATGACCTACTTTGGCCCTATTTTTTAAACACATTTTAAATTTGATCGATCTTTTAACTAGCCTAAACATAAGACTCATACTTTGTTATTACGTGTAAGAAAACTATTTATTTTATAAAATAAAGCCGTGTTTATATCTTTTTTATAAAATAAGAATATCCTGAAAAGTATAGATTTTGGAGAACTCTGATATAAATTGCCTTGAAAACAATTCTAGAACTCAAGAATATTTTAAATCCATTTGAAATATTAAAGAAGTGACTGTAAGACACCATTACTTCTACATGTACTTTTTCATAGAACTGCCGAGAAACAACTTCTACACCGTTTAACCGATCGCCAATCATGTGCATTGGGAATATTTCAACGCTATCCATTTTTTTGAAAACCGTTGCTAGATGGCACTACAAAGAATCAGCCTCTTCATATTTCCATGAAAACTGATACACATATATTTTTGAGCATTGAGACTTTTTTAACACTATCCACTTGTTTTTCATACGCAGCTAGATGGCGCTACAGTGCTATATCATTAACACTGTTTAACCATTCGCTATGACAACTTTTGCCGGGTTCCACTAGTAACACTGACTGACTTCTTGTTCGTCTTCAGAATAATTACTTGCAATCATTGCCAACCTTGATTTGCATCAAACACCAAAAATCATGGAAATATTCAACCGGTTCTAGCACACAACAGATATGCATCCTATATTGATGAAAGAAACTGACGAAAATCTATTTTTAGGGCTGGAAATTAGCTGGTCATAAATTTATTCAAGTTATCATGACATGATTAATTTCATCATTTGCAGTCAAATAAACTGTCAGCCCATCTAAATACATGTACAGACAGTCCAAGTAACAAGTATAACCTTTGCTCGGCATCGACATCAATCAAACTCGTTCCTTCCTTTCTATTACACTGACCCTTTACACATCCCTATGTATATATGTATATTCATACATTAATTGAAACTCTTGAGGGCCCTTTTTTGAATATAAAATAGAATATATATATACATATATATATATATATATATATATATATATATATATATATATATATATATATATATATATATATAAGCCAGTTCAACCAGTGGCAGCGTGCCAACAATGCAAACAAACGTTCAACGAAGAAAAGTTGACGGTATGAGGTATCTAGCAGGCGGAAGATAAATGGAATGTTTTCTCAATGTGATGCTATTTCCAGAAATCACAAGACAGAAAAGTAAGTTTGGTGTGTTGCAGTTGGTTTTCATTCTTGTGAATTGTCGAGTTGAGCTTATGTAATTATGTGTCATGATGATATTGTTCTGGATGCGGAACTAGAACTAGAAGATTAGGCAAGATGACTACTTACACTGATAAATAGGTGTTTTGAATCAGATTGTAGGAGCTATTAATAATGTAATAAATATTTGGTTCGGTGTGTGGAGCTGGGGAACTCTTTGCTATCTTTTTAAATGAAAGAGATGATAATAACAAATCAGAAGTAATTCTTTGGCTTTGAGTGTTTGACACATTATATCAATATTTTTTATAGAGTAATAACCAAAGGTAAAAATCATAGTGTAGATTTAGATTTAGATGACGTAACTTGGAAGGCATAGCATATGGTCCGCTGAATCTTGCATGCCACAGCAAGTGCAAAGCTCTAAGCCACACGGCACTAGAAGACTAAGAAGGTCAAAGATCCGCTGCGGCGCATGGAAATTTGATCGTGCTAAACTGAAGTCACATTGACCTTCAGGCAGACATTTGGAAGCGTTCGCAAGGGGCCCAAGCAAGGTTGATGCGCTATTAATGATGACTACAAAACAAAAATGGGAATAGTTTAGAACAAAAGGACTGTATCTAATTCTGAATCACTTGGAGCAAACCACACGATGATGGATCGAAGAAAACCTAACCTAACCTAACTAGGATTGAGAAATCAGAGACCAAGACAATTCATTTCACATAACGCGTTTTAATTATATTTTCTGATCGACTTGTCCTGATATGAAGACCTTGGAAGTCTCTTGAATCCAGACGATAGAGTTTTGGGAAAAAGTCCTAATTTCTTAACTGAAACACGAACATGAAACGATTTATCAATTGCTTGCTAATATCGAGATCCGGTAAGCAGGCAAACTCAAATATCTTGAATAATTCTAAGAAGGAATGTTGAAGTTGATGGAAAATACGATGAAGAAGATTTGATGCAAGTAAGCAGTAAGAATCTTCAAGTTGATCTGATTGAATTACATACGTTCAAGAAAATTCAAAACAAATTCATCCAATAGTTGTCAAAAACAATTGAGACATTTTGGGTGCGTGTAGATCAAGGGCAACATGAGAGCTTTAAGAAAGTGATAAATAAATAAATATAATAATTGATGAAAATAAACTGATGCTTAGGTTTTTTATATTTGCAATTTGTTTAGTTTTTCATACCACTCCCAAATACAGTCGTATGTCTCAATATTAATATTTTATAAAGATCAGAAGTATTATTAGGAATAAATTCAAAATTTCAACATCAAATAATTCAGGACATAAACAAGCTCAAAACGGGTTTCATATAAGAGAAACAGTAATGAATAGAAATATTGATCATCGGTTCGATTCTGAGAAGATTTTTCAAGAAGATGCGGTGGCCACCTCGTGGAGAAGCACTGGCAACCTTACCACGAATAATAATGCCTTGTAAAGACTAAAGTAAAAACCGTTCGTGCATTTTTTTAAATATTATGCTTTTATCATGTGAAGTTTTGGAGCTCTACAATTAATATTATCTTAAACCCACTATGCGCATCTGCAGCGCTGCCACTGTCCTACAACCCTTAACCCTCTTTTTTGATTATCGACCTTATCACAGATTATGAGACAGATTATAAAAACATACAAACTGGTTCTTTTGCCAAAGGGTTGTGTCCGTTGTTGCTTTGTTTTAGTAGCCGAGCTGTTAGCTCAGAGGCAGGTTAAAACTGACTGAATGGTGTGATGGAAGGGTCTGGGTGTACGTATGACCGCACCACACATGTTGGAATGGGCAAAAAATGCGATTCTTGTGTTCTACTGTATGGGCAAGGGGTTGTCGGTGACCGTTAAATTTCGAGGGATTAAAATAATCGAGACAGAGAGGGTGTCTAATTACCGGCTGCGAGAATGATTAGTCTGTGAAAGTTTCAGGGTAGCTGCTTATCTATAGTGATGAGAAATAGACATGTGCTTTGAATGCATAATTTTTTATTGTTGTTAGTGCTTTGTAATATACAAAAAGCGTTGGTAATAACCGGTTATAATGAATGGAATATACCTGTAATACATATTTCTCATTTGAATTCAAATCACAAAATAAGTTAAGTTATTGATTCCAGCCTTGAAACTCAGACAGAAACATAGGAATATAAAATTTTACAAAAAATGTTGTGGAGCCTTCAAGCGAGAAAATACTATTAACCTTATAATTCTTGCCACCCCATCTATTTCATATTAGGTTGATTGGGATCACCGCAAATCAAGCTCTCAGATGACGGTCTCTGAGCCTAAGTTGTTGAGGGCGTTTTAAATTTGGGCGATATATTAAATCTTTGACAAGGAACGAAATATTTTCAGACAGTTGATAAATCAAAGTGTCAATTCAATATGAAATTTTGTTCGGTTTAAGATTTTTCGTTGTACACAACTCAAGCTCCTAGAGGGCTACGATATAAAAAAACAATTGCTTCCTATTTGTTATGGCTCTCTCAAATTTAAATACAATGACTCTATTTGAAATTAAGTGATATCTTCCAACTGAGGCAAAGAAATCTTTAAAAAATGAAGTCAATTTCTCGTATAGACAGTGGTCAAAATATTTTTTAACTTGTCAGCTCACTCAAAAATTTTTATATTTAAGTGGTAAATTTTGTTTGAGTATATATGAATTTCCAAATTCTGTTAACACCATCACAAGCAAAGCAAGTCCATTCAAAATTGACTAATTGCTCGACTGAAGGAGTTTACGCGTTTCTCGTTTATTTTGAAATCTGAAGGTTAAAGCAATTTAATTCTAAGAGATACGTAAAAATTAGAAACTTAGACCCAAGTACAATAGTTTTCTACTGAGAAATCCCAGCAAACACTTTTCCCATTTCCCTAACACATCTTTAACACAGATTTTGAATCTATCAGATCTTTCAAATGTAATTGATTGAGATACAAATTGATTTAATTTTTCTAATCATAGCTCATATAACAGTCAATCAATATTACATGTTTCATACTGACTTTCTTAAACCAAAATCGGATTTTTTTTTATTTAGCAAATGGAGGAGGTATACAATTCGACTCCCTGCATTTTTTGTTTTGTGTGCGCGCTGTATATAGTAAACGTACTCAGATTTTGATGATTTATTTGAGAGAGGAGACTAAGGAAATAGTCCTATATTCATAAATGCTCAAATGCGAAATCTCTCTCGAAAATCGGAAATCCTAGTCGTTAGAATTGAAGATAATAAAATATCCGGAAACGTTTAGATTTAATTTTTTTTAAATGAGCTGCGGCTTCCGAGATTCCGCGATGTTAAAATTTAAAATATGTGTATTTTCGCTATGTGGAAGAAGAAATTTCTTTCGAAAATTGAAATTCTGAGATTGGCAAATTAAAGACCAGATTATTTGTAGCAACATTTATATTGATTTTTTTCCATAGAGATACGGTTTCCGAGTTACAGCAGTGGTAAAGTCTAAGATATATGTATTTCCACTACGATGTTTTTAGATTTTTAAATAACAACAGATAAAAGCAAAGAATATATATGGGTAATGGACAATGATACCTATACGTGAACAATTCACGCATAGGTACATGGATAATGTTGAACTTTCAACAATTTTCGTGACTAATGTAACGCTCTAAAGTGTGAAATAAATATTTTTTACAAAAAATTGGACCGACGTTATTAGTTGATGCAATGAAAAATACAAAATAATATTAATTCTATTGAGCTTTTGTAGTTGTACAGTTGCCGTTAGATGGATAACTTTTGGCACCAACTTTACCAACACCAATAGAATTAACCAACTGATAACGTGAAAAGTATTTATTATACGTAACACATTTGGTCCTAATTAGTTATGTTTATCGGATTTCTATTACAACGGAAATTACGACACATATTTTATCAATGCTTTGTTAGTTCAGCCATTTCCCAAATATTTTCAATCACATTCTCGTTGTCGCTAGATATTTTCTCTCAACTGTTTTCTCAGTTTCAAGTCGAAACAATTAATTAAATTATCTTCTCACACCTAGAACATGTGGGTGACTGAGAATATATATATATATATATATATATATATCGAGACAGCAGTAAACAAAAATTAATTAACAAATAAATCACCGTGGACGACATTGCTTAATTAGTATCCGGCTAGGCTATCGTTCTTCCACGTTGGTGACTAATGAACTTTCTGATTAGACGCTCTGCGGCAGCTCCCCTCGTTGAAAACAATCGGAATTAATTCATTACCTACGTCTTCTTCTCTTTCGACATTTATACATTTCACACACCTTTGTCCCAGCTTTTCTGACGTATGGGCGCTTTGCTCCCTGGATTAGTAGTCCAATACTGGTGGACAGTAGTAGTAGTCTCGGTTCTGTTACCGACATATAAATTCTCTTCTTCGGTATCTCGCTCTCACCTAACCAGCTTGGACTATAGTTGCGGCTCATCGTTCGAAACACAGCTTTTCTTATTAGCTTTTCATTGGCATAGAAATCTCTACGTATCCACTTAATCCAAGTCCAAGCAACTCGTATGTGAGTAATTGACTGCAAGCTGATCTGTTGTGGTCGTTTTTTAGCTCAAATGAATTTGTATAAGTGGAATTAAAACTAAACATTATCAAACGTTTTTCTTCTATGATTAAACGATGTTGATGTTTTCAATAAAGTAATGTAATCGGGTAGATCCATAGAGGTAATTAAACGTCGCCTAGCGTTTCAGAGCTCAACGCAAAGACTCTATGTACCTACTTACAGGGATAACAGATTTTAGAATGCAAATCAAATTGAGAAGGAGATGAAATATTGCCTTACATTGACTAATTATTATGAAATGGTTGAGAACCACAAATGCACTTTTTGCAGATTCCGAGTTTCACATAGCTTTAACATTATTTAGTTAGAGAACTGATTCTTCCTTATCCTCAAGATTTAAACATGCTAATGCTTATATTGATGTTTGATGAAAATATAATCTATTTTAGATGTTTACTTTACCTTAACCTTAACCTAAACTCAGAAACATTTACAATTAGTACAGGACTAAGACAGGGAGGGAGCCACAGTTCGCTTCTGTTTGTCATATTCATGGATGACATTATTAAGAAATTCAAGCTCAGAACCAAAAAATTAGAAATAAGTCATACTCGGCTTGATTGAATATCAATAAGGGAAGGAGTATTTGCAGATGATGTGGCAATACTGACAGAAATTGAGGAAGACCTGTAAATCAATTTAAGCATATGGAACACGGCACTGAAAGAAATTGGATTAAAAATAAATAAGAATAAAACCTAAGTCGTGACGGTTGGAGAAAATATAGAAAAGCTAAAGATAGTGATAGATGGAGACCATATAACAAGTAGATTATTTCCAATACCTACGAGTAACGGCAAAAATGAGAAACAAGAAATAGATATCAATACCAGAGTACAAAATAGAGATACAAAAATAAAGTTTTGGAAACGATATGTAGACCAGAACATTTTGGTTGCGAAGCATGGGTATTGACAGAGCCGCAGAAAAGTAAGATAAAGGCAGCGGAAATGCGGTATTCAAGAAGATTTAGACGGAAAAAGAGACAGAATTAAAAATATAGTTATAAGACAAGATTAAGAAATAAAGCCAACCCTAGAAAACGTTGAAGATAGACATATGCAGGTGATGGATGAAAACATACCAGTGAAGAAATGGAGAGCTAGAATACTGAAGACTCGCAAAAGGGGCCGACCAAGGAACACCTGGGAAAAAATAATCGCACAACTGCTGAAGAAGAGATGGACGAACTGAAAAGAAGCAATTGGACTGGCGTACGACAGAAAGGAATGAAGATAATTGTGCAAATATAAAAAGATTGAAAGCCCTACATATACTTAACGTATAATTAACCTTATCAATTGGTATATATTTATTTCATTGTCACAGGATTCAAGTACTTCATCCGAAAGGGGGACCACAATAATGTTGGTAATGTGAGTCAAATAATTATCAGAATATAGAAAATAAAAGATATCTCAAATAGCTCAGAATATTATAAATTCTTCTGAGCAGACTAACCATTAAGAACTCTTCAAATAAAGACTCACAACCGTATTCACAAAAAAACTTTTTGGTCGCTACCAGTTTACTCGGAGTTTGTTAGTAACTGTGGGAACGATAATATCAAAGGTGACCGTATTAGTATCAAACTAAACTACTATCTACCGAACTGAGATTTCTTTATGAATACTATTTCCAATCTTTAAAATGGATATTCAGAGCAGCATAACCAACACCCTTACTTATACCTACACTACACCCGTACGTAAATTTGAAATATTGTTTCTTTGTAACTTTGCTAATAATAAATACGACAGTATATCTTTAGTATGGTAATGCCTTGCCAGTGGCACTCGAGCATTTCTTGCAGCAATTATTATACCCCAATCAAAGGTTATTATTTAAATTAAAAGGCCCCTTCTCTTGAACACTATCTACGCATACCAGGAGCATTAAATTTACGCTTACGCAACTACATATCGTTAAACATGCTAATGGTCGCAATCAAGCTTCGTTTTAGACGCTCCATTATTTTAACATTAATTTCTTAGTTGGATTAAAGTATGTATAAACGTGTGTGTAGGTACTACCTACATACAGAGTGATTCTAAATTGACGAAAAATAAATAAATTTGTGGTTTTCTACAAGATTTGGTGACGGAAAGTTCATAAGAGTATTGAGGTTGGATATTTAATTTTGTACCTACATAAAATCTAAAATTTATCGTATCTCAAAAATATCTACAGGTAATAGATACTAATTTATTATAACTCCTGCTATTTGTTTATGGATAGGTAGTATTAATGAAGATGTCTGGATAAAGTTCTTTCTCTGTACTTGCGTCGTAGTATTTATTGTTGTGGTCGTACATGAAGTTACCGCTCTTTAAACAATATACTATTTCTTCATGCCTATTTTTATTAGGAATCAGTGGAGTAATTTTGGAAATATCTATTGTGAATCTCGAGGGTTGCACCCATAAAACTACCAAGAAATGACAAAGTAATATTTGGGATCTGCAAGCGTTGGCGTAGATATAAAACATCATTGAAAAATCACGACACAACTTTTAATTTTGATACAAGATGACACCTACAGATGTGAAGATATAGTCATAACATAAAGAAGAATTAGCTAAACATTCTGATGCGACTAGGAAGCAGTTAGCGGGTATGAATAAATTCATAATCGAAACTTGGTATGCTACTGCATTAAGTGCAGAGGTTTATGGCTCCCAGAACCTAACCTTAAATTAGATTTATGTCTCTTATGTCAATGTTATGGTAGTATTGTGTTTTGTTTTTTTTATTTTAATACGGTACTAGCTAGTACCAAACTAATATTGGATTATGAATATGGCTGATACTTGCAAAAACGGAATATGTGAGTATAGTATAGTAATCGATTTGTCGACCCAGAATTTCTGAATTTTTTAGCGTACATTAAGGGCCGCACCTAAGAAAATATGGAGTATCATAAATCGACCCCGAAGAGCCTTTGCTGCAAATTTTTATTGAAATCTGCTGAGACATTCTCGAAAAAGCTAGTATGAACCTCGAAAATGGCTCCCTCAGTATCCTTTAATGGTTTCTGAAGGTATACCTTGGTAAATTGAAAAAGCAAAACCTTTTTTTCAATATAGAATTTAATCCGAATCGTTAGAGCCATTTCTGTGATGCACGAAATAAATAGGTATAACTTGATTTTCAAAAATGCTCTACAATAATCTGGTACTATCTTTGCATTTAATAAAAAGGGTGTTTTTATTTTACTGAACTGATCTACCCCAAAACCTGTGATGAAATTCCTATTACGCCAAGGAGTTTTATGATTATTTTTTCTAAATACTCATTCATAATTGCAACCCCATCTATGGAATTTGAGAGAAGCAAATACACTATATGAAAGTTCAGAGAATGATTCTCAAAAGTTAAGCTAGTATCTTTAATTGGTCAGCAATGGTAATTTTTTTATTATTATTTCAGGTTTTTCAAGGTCATCGAAAGATTATACCACCCCATCTGTAAATTTTTCTTCATAACCATTCCCTAACATTTCAAATGGCATAATTGGTCTTCTAAAATTCTACAGAAGGGTTGTTAGAATCTTTGAATGACTTTGATAACGTTGACCTGCTGACCTTTTATGACCATTCACTAGTCTTTCAGATGGTGTAATTGGTTTTCTCAAATCCCCATAGATGGGGTGTCAGTATCTGGGAGCGTATAGAAAAGTTGCAAGTGTTTAAACATACCCATCTCAACACACAATGGCGTATCATAAATTTTAAATACGGAGTATGAAGTAAGTAAATTGCGTAATATAGCCTCACACTGTATATAAATCCAAAGTTAGTACCTGGTTATTTTAGAACACGGTTAAAAATAAAGGGATGTTAAATTTGTGATTGTTACTTATGATCTTTTTGAGAAATATTTAAATTTATTTTTTTCCCGCAATTAAGAATCGCCCTATATATCAACATGTGAGTATGTATAGGTAGGTATGTGTGTAAAGCCGTAGAGACTCTCAATTAAGATGGCTGTGAGATAGTTACGAGTGGACGGACGAGTGTGTGTTTGTTTCCAGCCTACCGCCCCAGATGAATCGTCCCTTTTTACATAATTCAACGCAGAGCCGCGCTAATTGAGCTACAAATTGTTAAACGCTAATTATTTACTTATGTCGTTAAGGATAATATAATATTTTCAATTATGATTAGCGCATCATATGGCAGCTAAGGATATGAGTAATGGGTTAGTACAGATATAAATCTCTCATTTGGTAGGTAACCTTTACATTTAATTTGTAGTTATATATCGTTGTTGTATTAACAGAACCATGAATTAATCTGTAAGAATTTTGTATGATATCATGGCATATGAAAATTGTATAATATTTATTGTATTTGTATGATTCTGTTAATTCTGGGGATAGTCTAAGAAAAAGATGTTGATTTATAGTTATGGTTGATTAAACAATTAACCTTTCACTCACTCAGTTTCCAATGCAGTGTTTTTTTCAGTCACGCGCGATATTTTACACTTCTCTTTGAATAGATGGCGTAGCCCATGACTTCGTTTACGGGGAATTTCATTTCATCTAGACATTCAGACAGCAAACAAATAGACTCACGGGGCTCTACTGTTTTATTATATAATAGATGTTTTGATAACACATAGCAAGAAATAGCATATGGCTGCAGAGTTAAAAGATACTCTTTGTCCCTATTAATGATCATCGATGTCATTGATTTATTGAAAATACCTTGTATCTAATGTTACACAACCGGTGAATGTGAATCATTGCAGTTAAATTTTGCTAAGAGCATCTTTTACACTTATAGTAAAGTGGTTTCCAGTGTGGTCGAAATTAGTGATGATTCTTAGGAACTTGAGAAAGATAACTGAATTAATGAGGAAAGTTTCTCATAATTATAGTGCTAACTTGAATCCATTTTAAGGTACAATTCAAACTATTTGTGTTTCTAGAGTATTTTCCCCGAACGTTATGCTTTTTGAAAAGTCGTGGAAAACGTTGTTAAATCATTTTGTTTTATTTTTAATTTCAAAATTTTGCCTCTGTATGGAATCATTATCAACAACGATCTTTCAAACAGAAGCCATATTGAACTTTGCTGGGTTCGAATGGGGCTTTCTTCTTGACGTCCCAACGATGTACTTACTAAATATTAAGAGAGAATAGGAGATCATATTACATTTAATTTATGGACTACATCACTATGCATTTAACTCTTCTGACACTCATTCATCTTATTTAATTTATCTCTTTTAATATCCTCTAGTCTTTCCATATATCCGTCACGAATTACGAAAAAACTGTATACTAATTTCTATCTATTCGAGTTGAATCTTTCATAACTCTTATTGGAAAATAAAGTGATGAAAACATTAATGTGAATGTGGCATATTAAGATTCTGCCCTAAATAGACAAGTCCACGATGCATAAATTAACCCAATTATCATTGACTAAAGAACAAATATTATCTAAACATTTCCAATATCATCACAACCCTGACCAATTCACACCAATGTCCAGAGTAACAACCATTTTTCACGCAAATTATGCGCATTCCTCATTTTCTTATCTTGAAAAATATTAACAAACTCCAAATTCTCTCTCAACACCACCGCATCCAAACAGAATTAATAAGTGTTAATTTTTCTCATGGCGAGCTTTAATTAAATTAGAGCCTTATCTATCTGTTTGTCGAGGACGTGGTGCTGCAGTGTTTGTTGTAGACAAACAAGACTGCCACGTCTTCTTCAATAATTATTTCTATTTATTTTTGCTCCAAGCATCACAGAGCGCGAGAGAGATAGAATGCGTCCGGATACCAATTAACTGTCGCCTTCATTCTTTTGTTTCCTCTCCACGGCACCCTATGATTGCTTTTTAATTGAAGGACATAAGCACGTCCACCTTTAATCAACTCCATATAAATTCCTCGGATTAATTGGATTAGTTTGTGTGAATGAAGGCTGGACGACAGTATGGACTGCGGGCGGGGTGAATCGGCAATCATTCTGATAATTGATCGGATATTAATACTTCATAAGATGGGGTTAATATCTACCTGCGTGAATGATATACCTATACCTATTGCGGATTGTTCTTTTCAATTATATTTTGCCGACTGTTCCAGGAAATCACGTTGCTCATTAACAAATTAAATTATATTTCCGGTCAGAATATGAATCTAGGGATCTTTGAGAGAGGAGATTTGACAAAATTTATTATTTCTTGAAATAGAAAACATTACAATAACTTCCCAATAGGAAAATAATAACTAGAATTTGAATCCACAATAAATGTCTTTAACCAATAATTTGGACCGACGTTATTAGTTGCAGTTAGATTGATAACTTTTGGCACCAACTTCACAAGTACCAGCACCAACAGAATTAATATTATTTTGTATTTTTCAGTGCACTAACTAATAACGTCGGTCCAATTTTTTGTAAAAAATATTAATCTCACTCTTTTGAGTGCAACATTAGTCACGAAAATAGTTGAACGTTCAACATTATCCATGTAGCTATGCTTTGCTTGTATTTGCTATTATTCAAAAATCTAAGAACATCGTTGCGGAACGCATATTATAAAATTTACCACTCTTCTATCTCGAAAACCGTAACTCTAAGGGAAAAAAGTTCATTATAAATATTGCTAAAAATAATTAGGTCTTTCATGTAGAACCAACATTTGATTTGAAATTATCAAAAGAAATCGCCCTCTCCACGTCGCAAAAATATACATATTTGAGAAAATAACCTGCCTCTTACTCGAAAATCATAACTCTTTTGAAAAAATGTTCAATTTAAATGTTTCCGGATATTGTCTCTTTAATTATACCATCTCAGATTTTCGATTTTCGGACCATTTCTCAGGTCTCCTCTTTTAAATGAATCAAAAATCATCAAGGCGCGTTCAAAAAAAGAACAAAAAAAATCAGACAGTCGAATTGTATTCCTTCTCCGTTCGGGGTTCGTTGGTCAGAAAAGTAGTATTGCGTCGCTAAAATTTTTCATTCTACACTAAACTAAGAAACTGTTACACGTTTATTGATTCTCAACATCAATAATTTAAATTTTTACAATCACTTTGTGACATTCAATCTTTCTGTCATTCTGCTGCATATGCTTTGAAATGCGCCTGACTTTCAGCTCTTAAATTAACAGCCGAAACAAAACTTCAAATTATGTCAAATAGCTAGCTATACATCTCACTCATGAACTAAATGTTATTTGAAAGCAAATATTCAGAATATGAATTTTCAAAGGATGAAAGGATGCTGAAATATTTGAATTATCTTATCCTTTGGTCAATTTGAGATCCATCATTCATTCCTGATTTGTTGTAGTTATATATAATATAAATCGTGTAGGCTATTTTTATGGGTGCGTCTCATACATCACAGAACATACAAAGAGAGAGGGAGAGAGAGAACATACATATTATATATGCAATTAGTCTATTTAAAACGTTTGTTTACTTGGCATACATTAGCGCAGATGAAACACCACGCGCGTTTATTAATGAGCTACACACTAAACATTAGCATTTTAAGTGGAAAGTTTAGATCACGCAACATGAGCTTGGTTAGATCTAGATAGAAAATTACCTTAATTGAAGATCTGGCTGGCATAGGTACATAATTCAATTATTGTGTTTCAAAGAATGATTGAGATACAAACTAGTTGTTGGTGAATAATCCAATATCGAGGCACTTATATATTGATACTAAATTTTGAAGGTTCCTGTTCCATCCACAATGCAAACCCCCTTGACATTGGAGTGTCGGTTATGACGCCCAGCTTTCAAAATAACAGGAAGTAGAGGTTTGTGAAGCACATGCATTTTTTTAATTTATTTGACCAATACTATGGCAATCACGTTGTGTTTGAGAAGGAAATGGACATGTATGTACAGGCAGTTTCCTATCAATTTTATATTTATATTTCAAAGAAACAAATCACTGAAAGCAATGAACTCATATCAGAGAAAATCAAGACTGTTATGGAAATGTCGCATCTTCTTTGACAAACTTAAGTAATTGCGACAAATTGGTCCTAACTTGGGTTCCAGGGTACCAATAACATAATATTACTGAAAAGATCTGTTTGGTTAGCTTGACTGCTAACCAAACAGCGGGGCCCTTCTCTAGAATTGCCAAATATGCAACACTGGATAAATAACCAAGCGCAGTGCTGGTGCGAGAAACCGTGACACAACAAGTGACAAGTTAAGTCATTCCCTTTAGCGGCACTGTCACGCGAACTTACTGGCCAAAGTCGAGAAACGACGAGGAAACTGGGGATGCTGACAGAAGAAGGAAACACTTTCATAATATCGGCCTTGTGAATGATAGTTTTTGTAGGTTTTGCTAGGAATGAGTGGAAATCGCAGTGCACTTATGTACATACTTTGTGAAGAGTCCCGGGCAGGTACTCGAATAAAAAAAAATTGAGAGACATTTTTTCGAAGCGCTAATGATCAAATGGAAATGTGTTCAAAGGGACATTTATTCGAATAAACATTATGTCGAATGGACCTAATTTCTAAGAGATAATTACTCGAGTAGAAAAATATTCGATTGGACATTTTTTCAAGGTATGTTAAAAATCTAAGAAAACTTGATGGCTGTAAAGAATCTTATTCCAAAAATAACGCCTGAATAATTTTTGATAGATTTTGAGATAGCTGTAATGTCGGCTATGCAAGAAGGATTCCCCGTGCCTTCTATCCAAGAATACTTTTTCCATGTCAGCAAAGCACTTTATAGTAAAATACAGAGTGCCTGGTTAAAGAATTGGTACATCACAGATCGCGAATTTGCTTATCAAATGAAACTTTTGTTTCTCGGGATCACGTCAAATTCTTTTTTGACAAAATATCAGAGGATCTAAGCGAAGTAGTTAATCCAATAGTGGATTACTCCTAAGAAACTTGAATTGGATCTTTTCGAAGAAATCATCGACGAAAACCAATGTTTCCCTTAGAGATATGGACTTGTTATAATGCCATCCAGAAAAAAATACCTAAGAAAAATAACCACATAGAAGGCTGGCATATGGCTTTTGAGAGTCAACAGTCTTGTTACCCTACTATTTCGAAACTCATCGAAACCATTCAAAGGGAACAATCCTTGACAGAAGTGAAAGCACAATTTCAAGCTGGTGTGACATTAACTCCGCGTAAAAAATATGTTGCTCTTGCTGACAGAATAAAAAAATTATTAACACAGTTCTCATTTGAGAATCCAATTGATTTTTGAAGTCGACTGGCAGTAAATATTTTACTATAGATTGTAATGTTCCATGTATTTTTTTAATAATGTAAATATATTCACAAACCATTATAAGAACTCTTCTTTGATAAATTAAGTAATTTTGTGAATAAAAATATTTAACATATTTCGAACAAGTATCCAATCGATTTGACTAATCTTCTTTTCGGTATTATTAAAATATTGTCATTCGAACACCTATCCGGACCCCACATTGTGAATACAGATATAGGGCAAGGTTGTGCTTCCACTTAATCGGGAAAAACCGAAGGAACAGGGCTACATGAAAGATTCTATTCTAGACTTGATTACAAAACCTATAAAAAGGAGAAGACTAGATACTGTGTTCTACTCGAATGGAGATCTACAATAGATCTGCGAAAGGTTGCAGTGGGATTGGACAAGAAAGTCACTCTACATCTACTTAGCATAACGGTCCAAATTTCACATAATTATTATTAATATAGGAATAGTGAATTGAAAATATTTGAAGAGATAAAGAGGAATGCCTAATATCCTGCCTATACAGGGTGTATCATAAAGAATTGTCATACTCTCAATGCCATATTCTAGGGTCAGAAATCGTTTGCGAATAGAGTTGATGTTTTTGTAAGTGAATAATGCAAGATAATCAATTTTCTATACATATACACTTAATTTTGGGAGAAAGTGGTGGAAGTAGTGCAGCTACAATGAGGCGTTATGCCGTTCAATTCCCAAATCGACGAC
Organism: Crioceris asparagi; assembly: GCA_958507055.1. NCBI lineage: Eukaryota > Metazoa > Arthropoda > Insecta > Coleoptera > Chrysomelidae > Crioceris > Crioceris asparagi. The sequence continues at coordinate 13,019,909 of OY293830.1, read as the reverse complement.
ATCCTGAACGAAGAATGTTTCTTAGAATTGAACAGAGACTACGAGAAAGGGATAGTTTCGAAAAAATTGGCTGTAGAAAATTCTGAAAGGCCCGCAGTACACGCAATGTCGAGAGTGAGGAACAAATTTTACAAGAAAATAAAGAAAGGTCTGCTAGGAGTACACGAAGACTAGCTGCGAAAATGATCCTCTCACACTCATCAGTTTGGAGAAGCTTTACTAAAGCCCTTTCATTTTCGTTCAGTGAAAAGACTACTACTTGCAGACAATAATTTTCTTTTGCAATTCTGGTTTTTCGATAACAATTTTGCACTCAAAATCTTGTTTACCGATGAATCACTATTTACAAATGATGGTATTTTAAATCAGCATAATTCGCATATTTGGGCTTTGTAAAATCCCCGCGCGATTGTAGAGACACACCATCAAGTGCGCTTTTCAATTAATGTCTGGGCCGGAATTGTTGGTGTGTGCGTTATTGGGCCTTTTACTTTGCCCAACCGCTTGACAGGGGCCGTATACCATCAGTTCTTGCGAGATGATTTGCCGGACTTACTGGATGATGTGCCATTGGAAACTAGAACGAACATGTGGTACATGCATGATGATGCACCTCCACATTTCACTCTTGAAGTACGAAATTGGTTAGATAGAGAATTTCTAGGTCGCTCGGATTGGTCGTGGTGCAGAAGCAACAAGAGCATGGCCACCTCGTTCTCCTGATCTGACTCCACTAGATATTTGTTTTTGGGGTACATGAAGGATAGGGTATGTTCAGTTCCTGTTCATTCAAGAGAGAATTTAGAGCAACGTATTGACGAGGCAGCAAGAGATTTATCTTAAATTTTTGATAAGATGCGAATTTCCCTAAGAAATCGATGCCAGCATTGTATACAGGAGAATGGAGGATATTTTGAACACCTCCTTCAGGTATTTAATCGTTTTCCATTTTAACCCTTCAGAATTACTAATTTTGTTTTGTTCTTAGGTTAATTGTTAGAAACATTGTTCCTGTATTCGCAGGACAGCGTTCATCATATCTTATAAAATGTGTTCCTCAATCTCCATGGTGCCGATGCTCCTGGGTCGTCCAGAATTTCCTACTTCCTTGTCTTTGAACACCCTCTTTCACGCAGCCTCCGATCAATTTTGAGAAACATGCTTCGTTTGGGATGTCTTCCATTTGGAAATTTTACAGCCTAATTAGTTATTATAGCTGTACTGTCTTTACGATATTCTCACAAAATTACAACATTTTCTTTAAACGTTTAAGCGTTAATTCAAAGCTGCGAGGATTAAAATATTGTTTTATTTAATTTATGGGTTTCATAAAAGCTTCGTGAAGACTCTCCAAGTGATGAATGTTCGGAAAATCATAAACGTCAAAAAACTCCGATATTCATAAATGTTAACGAGTACAAGCGTGCCATTTTTGCGAGTTATCTGGAAAACGGTTATTCCAAACAAGAGGCAAAAACATTTCTTAAGGAATTATTCTTCTCAAAATTTCTAAAAAACGTTTGTTAAATGTAAAGGGAATTAGAAATATGGGGGTTGAAAAGGGGTGCAATACCAATTTCACCCCCTTGCCTTCACTGGAACGTATAAACTCTATTCGTAAACGATTTCTGGCCTTAAGAAATAATAGACAACAAAATTTCAAGCTATTATTTTTGTTTGGATTTTACAGCCAAAAAACCTATATATGTAATGCAAATTTGAAGGGCTGTAACTTTTTAAGGGTGCGTTTGGGTATATAGATAAATGTTGTCAAATCGACGTATAATTGACCATAGAATATGCCAATAAGAGTATGACCATTCTTTATGATACACCCTGTATAGAGCAAGATTTGGTCCACTTTTAATGTGGGTGTCATCTGAAAAAATCTATAATCACTAGCCTCTTTTAAAAGTTCTCAAAACCTTGATATAAATGGGTAAGCAATAAAAGTTTTTAACATAATAATTTACACGTTTTCCAAATAGATATTTGTGGACTTAAGCCAAAGTGTACAATATTTACAACTTACAACTTCCTCATTTTGACATTTATAACAAGCTAGTTATTACAAAGTATTTACCGATTCAGCCAGTCATGCTGAATTAATCACAGAATTATTCATCGCCATATTATGTTTATGTTTAGCTCCTTCAAGACACGTTCATTCTGTGGTTATATTAATTTTATGTTAGATGTGTGAAATCCATTTCTTCTATAGATCTCTAAATGTCACTAGTGCGTAACCCGCAGTGTGGGTGGAACTTTCTTTTTGGCAGAAACAGATGAACATGCTACTTGCCAAGATCATTTGCAGTTATTATAGTATGTCTATTAGATAATGAATTTATTTGCGCTAGCCCCTGTCAGTTGTGAGAATTTGCTTCTTCATTCAATAATTTTTTGATTAGTGAGATCTTCTAATTACGATTGATTATTAAGGTATGAAAAGGAGTTCTACGCTATGAAGTGAATGCTCTAAATAACTACGCTAGAAAAGATACGTAGATGCAATCAAAGTTTTTCTTAGTAAATTTTCCCTATCAAACCAATTTATGGATAAAAAACTATTTTACCGATTAATGTTCATAATTCTAGCACAGTAAATGGGCTCTTGCTGGTTTAATTTATTGTTTTCTTGAATAGTATCTTAGATTTTTTTTAACTCTGGCAAAAAGAAACAATCTAAAAAATCATCATTAAAAAAACATAATCTGTTCAACCATTTAGGAGCTACAAAGCAACAGACAGACACAAACAAGATTTGGAAATGATATATGTAAGTCCTAGTTCCTTTGAACCATTTGGTAATTCTTGTTTTCAAAGCTACTGGATTGTCTAAGAGTTTCAGTCGAAGCATTAAATCTATTATTTGGAATTTCATATAGATGTTCTATGAAATATTTACAAAATCGGAATATATTTTGCTGCTTTGACAATGACATGGATATCACAAAACTGATATTGACAAGATTATGAAAAAAATCACCATTATTATGAATATACACTGCGCAGTTATCTTGTTGATGTTGAATTCATAAAAAAATAGACAATCTTTTAACACCAGAGCTTACAGATTCATTTATTACTTGATTATTATTCATGCTATCGACCGTTGGCTTATTTAACGAACACTCATTGAATATGACGTAACCACTAATTCCTATCTGATTCTAGCAAAGAAATGCAGAGGAATCGTTTTCATCTGCAATAACCTACTTCGAATGTCTTTTTTTGGATCGCCCTATATAAGATAACAGATAAGAACCAAAAGTAGAATCAATAACATAATTAACAAACCACTGGAACAGATGGAAAGAGCATGTGATGCGGATGCCACCGGAAAGAATACCTAAAAAAAGTTCAATGACAATCCCGTAGGACGTAGTGTGGCAGATCGACCATAAGATGATGTAGCCGGAATCATGGAATGACAGAAGAAGAGCATTGAATATGAAATCCTATGAATAATGCATATAAACTTTAATGTGGAATTTATCAGGTTGAACTGAAGTACAGTTTTAACAAGTGGCCTAATCGATTATTATTAAAATATTTAGGGTTTGTAATAGATACTGGTCAAAGCTACCAAGCCAATCATACTCAAAGACAGATCCATATAAGACTGCAGGTCACCTAATGATATTACATTTTATTAACCTTTCACCTGAGAGAAAAAAGCTCGCCATAGCATTTCAAGCTAATATTCGGATTGAAACCATTATTTTATTAGCTTACATTTACTACAATTTTGGTTGAATATTTATTAAGATATGGACCAAAAAGTGTAAAAGTGACGGCCTGGTTTATTTATGTGTTTTGCATAGAAAAAGGTGTACCGATCTTTGATAATTCAGTGGGCAAAGGAGTGCTGAGAGTTGACTTTTTTTGAGACACAAATGTGAAATAAATATTTTGTACCTACAAAAAAAAGAATCAACTTGAATAGTTGGTGCACTGGAAAATTAAGAAAATGTTAATTCTTTTGGTACTGCTAGGTACTTTTGAAGTTGGTGTTATTTGGTTTATCTATATCTGCACCACTTCAAAACAACCAGCATCAATATAATTAACATTATCTTATATTTTGGTTAAGAAACTATTTATTTCACAATAATTTTGAGTGTTTTTTGAAGGTTCATGCTTTGTGATTTCAGTATCAATATTGCCCTTTCCTAGTGCTATGAATTCTAATTTTCACTATTCGAATAAATTGCCCCGTTACACCATTTTGGGTTATTTTTGTGGGAGAGAAATATTATATAATGACTAAAAAGGGCGCTTACCTCAACACTTCTCTTCCCAGTGAAAAAAGAATTATGAAAATCGATGCAGTCACACTTACAATTAGGTATCAGTGCATATCATAGAAACTACTGTAAGTTCTAATAAATGTTTATTTATTTGATATTTAAATAATGTTTGGGATCTGGAACCATTTTGTTAGATATAAACAGATAGATATCAGTGTATCCCCTGAAGATGCTATCTTTGTTGGTGAGGAAAATGTCGGTTGAAATTAATAGAAGTGTTGGTGTGTTTATAGTAATATTTGTCTTTGATTTTAGGTAAATTTCTCATAGAAATATACTCATTGCGATCGTTCACACTTTTGAATTTCGAAAAAATTTCAACGGCATGTTGTTATATGTCTATAAGTTAGTCCAAAAAAACATTTGGTTCAAAAGTATATATATATATATATATATATATATATATATATATATATATATATATATATATATATATATATATATATATATATGGGATATTACGAAATTTGTTAACACGATAGAGGTCGCAGTTTTGAAGGTATCAAGTTCAAATTTGCTACAAAAATCAATCTCTCAAATATCTCGGTCGAGTTCGTTATTGGGCAATATCGAGTAAGTAGTTTCAAAATGGCGACCATTCAAACATTAAAAAAAAATATCAAAAAAGAGCCGTAGTGTAAATATTATTAAAGATAATTTTAGGTTATAGATATAATCAGTACCTACAACTTTTGTTCAAAGCAATTTTTCATAAAATACACAGGTAAAAAAATAAAAATTAATAAAGAAAAATAACAAATATTGATAAAACATGAACACTCAATATAAATTTGATGTAATTGTACATTTTCTGGAGATCTTAATATAGACCCTGATTAAAAAAATATATAGTATATTTATTGAAAAGAAATAGGCGAAAAAAAAAATCTGCTTTGAAGTGGACTCGAACCCTGTCTGCTTTATATTCAACAGCCAAAACAAAAACCTCTAACCGCAAGGCTATGACAATTTTATGTAATAACATGCAGGTATACCAATGAAAAGGTTGTTCAAATTTCAATTCAATAAATTTTGAAAAATTTACCTTTCCGGTGACTACAGGCCATCGGAATTTTTTATTTTACATTCAAATCAAAATATCCGGCATGCATTTCGGTGTTAAATTTAATTTTACTTAATAAGTATTTCACCGGGAGATTTCATGCAATATTTTTATTTTCGCATTCATTTTAAAGATTTCCATGTAGAATAAATAGATCACAAGTATATTAAAAAAATGAATATTTAAACTTATTGCCGAAAATGCTTTTTTAAACTGACTGTTTCAAATTTCACAAGAATTGCATTCTAATTTTTGGTATAAGTAGGTACCTACCTACATAAAGAAACTGTAAAGTATTTAAAATTATTCCTTTTTATAGTCATCCATCAACATCAGGTAGTCATAATAATGCTACTAATGTTCTTATAAAAAGATTCATGTTTTGTGCCAAAGTTTCCAAATAAATTATTGTTTTTAACTGGACCTTTTGATACAAAATTGCAGTCTGCTCTTATGAACCCATCTTCCATTTTATTATATAATACAATTAATTTCTTATCGAAATTATGTTTACCGTCTCACAAGTATAACATCCACACAAGTTGTTATTATAAGTCATAAGCAGGAAATATAAATGACAGACATGAGTGACATCATCGGAGTTGTAGGTTCGTATTCGCGCGAGAATTGAAATAGTCAGTTTAAAACTGCTTTCTTTTGAAATTAATTATAGTACTTTGATTTTTAAATACGTTTGTGATCTATTCTGCAACGGAATTCTTTAACATGAAATCAAAAGAAATCAAAAAAAATATATTCTATTGGTCTATGTGACGTTCTCATTAGAACTCATCGGCTATATACACTTGACTCAACTGTGATGTGTTCCGAATTAAATTAGAGCTAAAGGGTTAGAAGTTTGCAATATAAGTATTGAATAGTATTCAATCATATTGCACCTATCAACGTTGATGTAATGCAATGCGGAATGGAGTATTAGCTCCCCGATTAGTTTTTGTCATCGTTGGTAGACACGGTAATAGTATTACCTAATATCTACTGTTGACTTAAAGACTTTCATATTTTTGACCGACGAACCCTGAACGGAGGAGGTATACAAATCGACTGTCTGCTTTTTTTTGGTTCGTTCGCGTTTTGTATAGTAATCGTGCTCTGATTTTGATGATTTTTCATTCATTTGAAAGAGGAGACTTGAGAAATGGTTCCATATTCATGAAATGCGAATCCTAAATTCCCTTCCCTCTGAAAACCGCCCCGACGAGGGTTTAGGGGGCAAATTTTCTCGAAAATCTAAAATCTGAGTTGGTATAATTAAAGATAGGACAATATCCGGAAACGTTTAAATTAAACATTTTTTCAAAAGAATTACGGCTTTCGAGTAGGACGCATGTTAAATTCTCAAATATGTGCATTTATGCTATGTGGAGTGGGCGATTTCTTTCAAAAATTAAAATTTGTGGACACTACATGAAAGATAATATAGTATTTGTAACAACATTTATACTGAACATTTTATTCTTATTGTTACGGTTTTCGAGATAGAGCGGTGGTAAAATGTTTAAAATACTTAGGTATAGGTAGATACGTATTTGCACAGCGATATTCTGAGATCTCTACATAATAATAGTAACAAGGACAAGCAAAGAAAATACGTGGGTTATATTAGTCGTAGATATTATCGAACGTTCACCGATTTTCGTGACTAACAATCAAAAGTGTGAAATAAATATTTTTTACAAAAAATTGGACCGACGTTATTTGTTGGTGCACTGAAAAGTACGAAAAATATTAATTCTATTAGTGCTGATACTTGTGAAGTTGGTGCCAAAAGTTATCAATCTAACTGCACAACCTCAAAAGTAACAGCACCAATGGAATTAATATTATTTCGTATTTTTCAATGCACCAATTAATAACGTCGGTTCAATTTTTTGTAAAAAATATTTAAGTATATATACCTATTTCACAGTAGAAATCTTCACAACAATCAATTTTTAAATGTCTCTCTATACCTTATTTATTACTCGCTCTCTTTTTAAAATGGATTAGGTATAGCCTTCTAATTCGGCAACGCTTGAATAGGTAGGTATTTTACTAGATTACATTTTGAGTTGTCAACAATAATTTTTGTTCCTTGTCCTTTTGAGAGTAATTTTTGGAGGGTGAAATATTAGATTTCTTCAAGTTCAATCCTTCAATCAATAATTATGGAAAAGAATACCTAATTAATTTTGAGAATTGAGTCATTTTTTAAGATATATATGGTTGTGTCTATACATTTGAGTATTCGAGTCTTGATTAAGTACCGACCTATTATTTTATAGCTAATGATATGACATTAATATACCTAATACTGTCTATAAGTTTTGATTACTTTATTATGATATTCTGATATTTCACATTCTTACAAAGGCATTTTTCATATTAGAAAACCCATTCCTCCGACTCCGATAAAATAAATGTTATCCGTAATATTGTATAAGCTGTGGTAATACCTACCTTAGTATTCGTGAATAAGTAGATTAATTAGAAACTTATTAAAACACATAAACTGTCTTAACTAAAACATGGTTAAGACAAATTTAGTCTAATATAGAATAAACATAATAATTGAAGTGCTATTTTCCGCTTGCTCTAGCTTATCTTTTACAATTCAAATTATAATAACAACGATCTGTATATACAATATATAAGAGGCCGTTCGCAACACATTGACATCGTCTCCGATAGCCGTGATCGTCTAGTGGTTAGGACCCCACGTTGTGGCCGTGGTAACCCAGGTTCGAATCCTGGTCACGGCAAAGTGCAAACTTTGTCACGGGGAGACACTTTTTTTCTTCAATTTGATGATTTTAGTCGAAAAATAATGTGATACCTTTATTTTAACAAATAACAGAAAAAAGTGAGATTTGTCGAAGTAGAATTTTGCCTCATACTTTGAAAATAGATTCATAGTCATGTTTTAGCCGATGAAGTAATTAATTATAACAGTGTTCATCGAATCTGATGAATGTTTTTTAAATAAAGCATAACTGAAAATTGTATAAACTGAATAAAAACTAATTAAAACTATAACCAGATATTCTGGAATTTGGAATACAGTTAGATAATATTTTACCTAGTCTATGGGATAAAGAGCTTTTTTTATATTCAATGACATATAACAAAATGTGGTAATTATTAGGATTATAAAGGTGAAAATAAAATTATAAATTATTATAATAAATATATTTATCCTAAATAAAAAAGATATATATTATAATTATATTTTCTCATATTATCATTATATTATTTATTTATTTTATTAAAAAAAAACTGAGCTAATATGGACGGGACGTTATATAATTTATCATCGGATGATTCGACATATATGCAATCAATTTTCAAGCATTTCACTTCTGAAGGATTATCATATTTTGTTCAATGCTTCTGGTTTGTTTTTCGTTTTGGCTAATGACATTATGGTCGTGCTTTTAAGCAAAGATAACTTATTTCTCAAAGTGGATTATGTGAATTCTATTTTCAACTACATTTATTAGGAAGATCATTTCATTTTTCCTGCAACCTTCACATCGAACTATACCACCTAAATTTTCTTCAGAGGCTAAGCGAAGATCGGGCGTAAAAAAAGCGAGCCTATACTGGTTCCTTTTAGTCATGTTTCATGTAACCGAAATATATAAAATATTTATAAACTATTTGCTACACTAGGTATTTTATTTTCTTGTTATCAATTATAAGATTAATATAATTACTGTGTGGAATAAAGTGGAACCCAATCGTCGAAATCATAATCTATTTTTTATTTTGTTTATTTAAGTATGAGCAATATTCATATACTTACGAACTATTAGTAAATAAAGATGTAGATCGTAGAAATAATCATTTCTACTATGTGTTTTGACAGAAATTATTATCTACTACTCTTACTAACAGATCCCCAATGAATCCTCGGAACGAAAATAACTCGACAAGAAAATGAAAATTTAAGAGAAAAAATACACAAAACCGCAAGCGAGCATTCATAAGAAAATATGCTCCTCCATATTTTCCTAATTCACGTAAGTGGCTTATAATTCAGTAGTCGGTGTCAATTAAAGTAATTTTCTTTTTTTTTTTTTCGTTGATGACAGCTATTGGGCAACGTTTCAAAATTTTCACTGGTATTTTTATTGAGCTGGTTGATACTGTGTTGTAGTATTTCAATGAAATCACTGAACGTTGATATTGGGGACTAAAGGAGCATGTAATGATACATAAGTAGCTAATATTTTAATTTGTTTATTTCTAGAAAATTAAGTTTATGGAAAAGTTAATTAAAGAAAAAAAATGTGCATCTTATTTTGCGTTATGTACATGATTCTGAAAAAAAGATCCATTTTAAATATTTTTTTTATTCTTGGATTATTGGCTAGGTTAGCAAATGATGATTAGCTTAGATATGAATTTGAATGATCAAAACATTTTGTTTTTTGAATTCTATTATACTAATCATGGTATTGCTAACACAAAATAATTCAAACTAATGAAGATTGTTCTGGTTCCTGATAAGGGATTCGGGAGATTCCAAAAAAGTAAAATAGTCTCAATTACGAATGCATCTTCCCTTTATATTCCCTGACTTTACACAAGTTGGGAAGTCTGATTTTCCTTACGTTTGAACAGTCTTGACAAATAATAATAAAAATAATAAATTAAATATGAAAATATTGTATTTAACAAGCATGTGCAAGAAATTAGCCTCTCATTATGTCTTTTATAAAATGAAAAATGCTTTCATAGGGAGGATGTCGTCATAACGTAGTGCATAGAAATATTTTATTCTAATTTTCTCTTAATTTGAATTTAATTCCCAATTATATTTTAAAAAGATTATATTGTTTATTGAAGAAAAAGATATGTCGTGAGTTGTCTGTACCTGCAACAAATTTATACAGACAGAGCTACTTTCCCATCATGATACCAAGACAAAGAAGATATTCCCGTTTGGTGGACGCGTTTTAGACAAAACAACAAAACAATTGATATTTTCTGGCAAATTTAATTTATTATTATTATTTGAACCATAATCTAGCATGTTTTAATGGATCCTGGTCCATTATTCCCTCATGACGTATGGCATTATGTTATAGAAGCCACAATATCTTAAACTAATTATTTATTAGGTATAGAAAAACCTAAATTGCCGCAACCCAAATTGCAAGTGATCACAAAATTTTGAAACTATCGTTTGAAAACATTTATTTTATGGTTGTCTGAAGTTTTGTAACGGACTGAAGTCATTGAAAATGCGCGTGGACATATCTTCTTTCCTAGTAATTTAGTATCATGCTTTCTTACTTATAATATTAGTGTGGATATTAACATAGTCGAATAAATATTTCTTAACAAAATTTGGACATTGTTCGCTTTAAACGTCCTTTATTAATTTGATCTCTTATAGTTAAAATAAGACAAATAATAATTTCCTTCAATAGTGCCAGAATATTCCGAAAAAGTCTGTGGGCTTATTTATTCGAGTTCGGAATCCATCAAATCAGAATAATTGAGAACAATGTTGTAAGTACGAGGAGAACTCATACTCCGAGGTTTCCGTTCATTTGTATTAAGGTAAAAGATAGTAAACTCAAGGGCTTTGTAGGACAAATTGTTAGGTTTAAACATAACAATAGATTTATTTTCATGAATAAAAATAATCCGTTTTATTATCCTCATCATATACAATTAGTATATTCTCACATGTTATAATTATACTAAAGGTGAGTTCACAATTCAAGGGCTTTATAGGATATATTTTTAGATATAAACAAATTAATTATATTCACAAATCGAAACGTCATTCTCAGGAATCGGTTTTATTTTATCGTTAAATAACATAATTATATTTTCCCATATTATCATTAAATTATTAAAAAAGAGCTAATATGGAAGGTAAATCATTTAACGACATTAGTATTAGCGGACGCTAACTTGAGTCAAGCTGTTTCGACATATAGTTGTATAAATATTCAAAGTACAAGCGTTTCAATTATGAAGGTTTATGATATTGTTCTTTGCTATGTGATTCTGTTTGGTTTTATATTTTTTGTTAATGACACAATGGTCATTGTATTTTTCCTTCAATTTTTTAAAACTCTACCACTCTACAAGCGGGTCTGTAAGGGTTCTTAGTGCCACTTTTCACGGAACCCTGATAATTTCTTCATATAAACCGTCTCGATTTTCTTTTTAATCGACTTGTTCGGCACTGTCTATATTGCTGGATCGAGATCTAAGTTAAACAGAGAATCGAATCGACTTTTGAGCAAGTTTTGGGAGCGAGCCCCCTTGTTTACTGTTGTTATATTCTTGGTCAGCATCACAACATTTTTGCTCGAATTTATCGCCTTTGGCACAAGTGAGCTGCTCCAGTTGATGTGTGTAATGTGCCGTTTCAGTTAAGTTATATTTTTAATTATCGACTTTTATGATCGCAAATAAAGAAGAGTGAACGAACGAATGGACTCCAGGACACAGACTCACACAAACACTAATAATAATGTTCGACAATGTGAATCAGTGCCAAAGTAAATTCTGCCTTAATGTTAATATGGAATTGAAATAAAATTATTCCATGGATTGTTTGGTGTCAATGCAAAATAAAATTTAATCACCTTTTCATCATGATGTAGACGAAAAATTATCGGATATCATATCATTCACATCCCATGCCATTGACATTTCCAGTGTTCGCAGCTAGTGATCATCAGACATTTCCTGTTATTAGAAGCTAAAAATTCATTTTGATAAATAGGTTCTTCTTGCCCTCTCTTACCAAACCATTCATGAATACGACTCCAATTGTGTCGACATCTTTATTTTGAAGATAAGCGGAGCTTGTCCAATACTAGAAATATTTATTATTCTTTTTCAATATTTATTTCTTTGATAATCATTAGTGAGTAAAACAGAATAATAGGTTCCAGATTGAGTGATTGAATTCTATTTATGTATTCAAATAATGCATACTGTAGGTCATATGACTTTCGACGGCCGGTTTTATAATGTCTGGTTGTCTGAAAGTTGAAACTCAACCGAGGGTCAACCTTAACTTTCTGAAAGGATTTCGCTATTTGCTCACTGCAACTGAAATTTTGATATAGCCAGTGGTTAGGCCTCACGAATATATCCTACTGGATAGAAGATATATTTTGGTGATTGCATTTTTCTTTTTCAGAGATTCCAGTGATGGCCTTGTTGCTGTTTTAGATAATCCAATGGTGAATTTCCTCAAGTGATTCCGATTGTATAATGATGTGGCTTCAGCCACATTTCCATCAAGATTTATTTGAGGACATTGCTTTGCTGTCATCTGACAAGAGTGTGTCGGTTTTGCTGAATCATATATAGATTTTATTATCACCTTAACTACATAATCTCCTTTGTAAACAAATGTGAACCAATAAATATCTCGCAGACACTTTAATATCCATGTATTTCTATAAATATCAATGATGTTGGTAAGCAGTTTTATGATTATATAATAGCAATCTTTGCTATCTGACGTAGTTCACCAAACCTTATTATTTTAAATAAATACATTTCCTCTGTGTAAGATTAATCCTGTAATGTGTAATTAAGCTGTCCGAATTCAGTTCCTCAAGCTCACTCAGACGTCATAATATCCTGAAACATTAGGATGCTTCGTTGCCAGTGTAATACTATATAGACGAATTCTTAGGTACCTATTAGATTTTTTATTAGTGTGGTACAATTGTGTCCTATTGTATCAAAGCATTGCTCTTTGATTAACAAATGCCAACATGACTGAAATAAATTTCAACATAGACGGTCAATTCAGTAGGTAATATGGAATATTATTTTTGCACAGAAATATGAAGCAATAACTATTTCGTAAAACTACCTTAACCAAAACCAAGAAAAATAGGTATATACCTACATATCATACAAAGAAAGTAGCTGCAACCAATAAAAACCAAAGAAACAGACTATTGATAAACTGAAAAAAGAAAAGCATCCGTACATGAAGACATGAATACTGAAATGGCGAAATCCCTAGAGACAATACGGGAGAATTAACTTATGCAATACTGAATAATATTTAAAAAGCTAAATGAATGCTCAAAGATTGGGTAAGAGAGAAGACCTAAAAAATATGTTCAAATAAAAAAGGGATTAATCACACAAACAAAAAAAAAATAGAGTTTTCTGGAAAGTATTAGGGAGCAGATTAAGATCCAAACACAACCTAACTATACCAGAATCACAACATGAATTTAGTAAAAGTGGTAAACAGATTGTAATATTTATTCTAGAAAAACTGGACAAGTGCGAGTTGAACTCCGTATGTTCCTGTTTTTTTTTTTTAAATCTGACCCAAATTTGTCATTATTGAGTGATATACCATGTTATTTTAATATTATGGAGTTCTAACAGGTTTTCCTATAATATGTAAGTAGAAAACTAATTTCTTTATTTTTTTCAACATTTTAGGTTCAGTAGTTTTGGAGATAAGGGGAGGGAAATGGTCGGTTTTCGTCTATTTTCTTGAATAACTTGGAAACTATTTATTTTACAATTACAAAAAAATACATATAAGATCTTCACAGCACGACCTTCCATTTGATACGTTAATTTTTCACCATCCCACAAAATACCCCCCATATACAGATTGTATCTATTCATGTCACACCTCTGCGTTTGGGTTGCAGAAATTGATATCTGTAAAAAATTTCAATTCAATCGGTCGACTAGATTCGGAGATAATTGACTGTGAACGACGGACAGACAGACACACGAGTGATACTATTAGTGTTCCGTTTTTTTCCGTTTATATGCTGTAGATGACAGACACAGCAGAGAAACTGCAGAAAATCTAAAAATCGACTGTGAAGAACTGAGGAAGGAAGCTTAGTTTACAGAAGTTTCAACCCAACTGCCTAGGTAAAAGCGTAGGAGAAGTTATAGGAGTTTGAAAATCTGGAGGTAATCTTCGTTATCTTGAGACCTAAACTATTTCTAAAGAAAACACACCACGTGGAATAAAATCACAGGTATATCAGCGCCAAAATTTATTAATTTTCATAAGATTCTCAGAAATATATTGTATGCATCAGCAAATGAATTTCATATAAGTAGAAACAATTTCATTTTACATTGTTGGCAAGTTTCATGAATCGAACTACCATGTTTTGCGTTTTATCTGCTTTGAGTTAAATGAAAAACTTGCATTAGGTCTACAGGATTTTAATTTTTAATTCTCATTCTCCATCAACTATTTAAAATAATATTAGTTTCTTATTGATTTCACGTCATAATATGATCTATATTTTATTTCTTCTGAAATATGAAACAAACAATAGCATTTTTTAGGTTAAAATATTCTTTTCTTAATTCCAAGCTACCAGATTCCATTTGTACCTATTCCACAGTGATGGAAAAAGTCTTTAAGAATTAAAATGGAGATTTTAAATAAAACCTCTGCACTTAATCTTCATGCCACAACAAGATTATTACGTTGTGTTTTTCTGTTTTGTTGTGGCATAAGTAAGAGCGATTTTAGGTAGGTCAAGTAACTCACACATTATTATTGACAGTGTTTATGTTTGAGTGGCACGGTAACCCTGAAAGTTCCATCAAAAAGTCTATTTTTGTTGGAGATTTGGAATGCTTCTGGAGCAGCCGGTTATCTTGGTGGTGTCAACGAAAATATTTCGTTGAGTTTACTGGAAGAGTATTTCAGTGAAAACTGCATAATAATGGCATTTATTTACATTTCTCTAAATGAAAAATGAAAGCATATCCGAGTATGAAATTGAATTATTACGAGTCAATCTATTGAACTGTCTCTGGTTGTTGCTTTTCCGAATATTCCTGCACAGATTCATTTAATCAGAGCCATATTGACAATAATAATCACTACATATTGAGTAAAAATGTCTGCTTCCCACATCTATTTAGAGCCTTAAAATCCGCAATATATTTCTTTAGACCTGAAATCTTGAATATATCAATTAAATAGAATTAATGCATCAAGACGATAATTCGAATGGTTTATATAGCCTACTTATGAAACGTGACATCTGTGTGCCCTACAGATGTAAATATTCATTGAGGTAGTATAAGGTAAGTATAAATAAAATAATACTTAACAGAAGGTGAAAACTATTTTGCAATATACCAATGAGTATGTAATCCTACTTATCAATTTTATCGCTAATCATAGTATCAAGTTTCTGAAAATACCTATGATTTTTATATTTTTAAAGAGTAGTTTTCTCGAGTGCCAGTTTTCATACCAACAATAATATACATTGAGTCGAGTTGGTCTGGAAAATATTCCATGCTTAGGGATTTCGCTCATTTTTTTGTAAACTATGATTGCAGTAGCTCAATAGCACAAGCTTACGAAACTTCTCAAAATAACAGTATTTCGTTATTTGGATTAGTTTCAATATGGCAACACCTCAAAGAAGTACTAAGATAAGCTTCCAGATAGTTTATTCCGATAATTCAAAACTTGAGAAGATAAGTGGTGGGATAGTAGAGCTTTTACTTGGGATACCTTGTATAATGATAATCAGTGATCACTCAAAAATAACGTGCAATCGTCAAATCATTATCCTGAAATTCATGAATGGAAAAGCTGTTTGTTAAAAAGTAAACACACTAATAATATGGTACCTTCAATGCGTGGCATCCATCACTAGATTTATCCCACACGGCAATCCTAGATATATAAATGCACCACAACACCCACCGATAGGTCTACAACCTTGCAACAAAACACACAAATATTATAACACACCGAACACAAATACTGGACAGGTGTATTTATCCCAAAATCGATTTGGCCGCAGAAAAAAACCAAAGTGTAATAAATATCAGCGATAGTTGTTATCGATACATAAATATAGATTCAGAAGCCGGTCGTGTTAATGCGTCTGTTTGTGTGTTCAAACACGCATATACTACTTCTCTACCAATTCTCACATACACATGTGGAGAGGAAACGGCGAGAAATAATGCGAAATTTCATTAAATATTTCAGTAACTGTGGCGAGTTAATCTGAATCTAAAATTAAGCATCCGTCCCACCCTCACATTTTGCAGAGGCATGTTTCAGATTTGAGCGGTTTATAGTAGTGCAAGCAAGTAGCACGCGTTCTAAACGATGCTGAAATCTTGACACGTTGACGATGCCTTGAATGTGAGCCTAATTTTTTCTCTGGTGATTTGATAATTTTTATAATTATTGTACTTTCTGTATGAAAAAACAATCATCCCATTCGCTCAGTTTTATTACGTATACCAGGAATTTCAACCTGGTAATATCAGCAGAGTAATAAATTATCACAATCTTTATTTGTCGACTCGCCATGTATCAAAGTGCTTGATAGAATATTCTTTTTTACCAAAGCTTAAAAAGCTCACCTGGTGTATATCGCGACCTATTTGCAAGTATTGGTCTAAAATGCTTATGGCTGTTATCTAATAGCCCCTATTTCAAAATGCAGCGAAAGGGAACATCAAACATTTCAATGTGGCGAGGTCTTTGCGATACCTCGGTTTTTTGTAGATGATAGAAGTAGCGTAGTGTAAACTGATCACGTGTCTTAATATAAGCTTTAGGATTAGGTCTAGATTCGAAATGCTTAGTAAAAGAGTTTGAACAAGTGATTTTCACAGAATACAACTTTATGTTTGTGGGTGCTGTGCTAGGGACCAAACCTTTAACGAGGTCGTAGTGCTATTTTATCTAAATAAAGATGCTTAATATGGCTGTAGGTAAATGATTATGGTGTAAGCTTCTATTAATATATCTATGAGTGGGTGAAATTTAACTTCCAAAGATGGGTAACATTGTTTACCCCTTCGATAACAATCTAAAAAAATACTAGGGGTTATATTCTGCACCATATTCTAAATAGCTGCGCAGACTTTTGAATTTGTGCATCATGTTAAAGAAGAGAATCAAAGTTCGTAATCACTATCTACGTATGTTTGAATCAGAAAATCCAAAAACACTTCGAACAATCGAAAGAAAAATCATATCATTGATTAGGTCGAGTGATCAGGAAGCAAGATAGTGACGATGGATTGCCATATATCATGCGAAATTGCGTACGCATGCTAGATTATCATTCCATACTTATTATCAAGTTTTATGGATAAATATATTAGCATGATCTTCTTCCTACAGTTTTATATTTCAAAAGAATGATATGACTTCCATTATTATTTGGATATATTCTGTAGTTTTATTTACTTACGTTTTTCCGTTCCTACCCAATTTCTTTCTGTCTGATAATTTTGTAGTGAAAAAGTCTAATATCGCAAGAATTTTGTGAATTTAATTTATAAAACTTATAAAATAAGTCAAATAAGTCAAAATAAGTCGAACGATATGGACATGCCGTTTGCGAAATTTTGTATAGAATTTAGTTTTCATAATAATTCACAATAATTGCATGCCCCCTACCTATAACAATTGGAACAAAATCGAATTGTTCTATATCATAAATGATCTACGCTCTCCTGTATGAAATAAATTTCGTTGAAATTGGCCAAACCAAAGTGGTCGACATTTCTGCATAAAGATTTCTTCCTTCACCTTTTATTTGAGAAGATTTGAAGAAAAGTGTTTAACAATGTTTTTTTCAGAATCTTGGCCTTATTCTATTGTACTTAGTTGGGACCCTATAAAATTGGATATATGGTTGTTCAATTTTTCCTCCAGGATCAAGCGCCTTGCGGTAAAGCTAGACACTCTAAAGATATTTACAGCGATTTATATTGACTGTTTTTGCCATGGAGGATCGGCTTATAGGTTCACCCTGTACAATGCTGTCATTATTATGAAGTGTACCCGATAAACACATTTTAAAAATATTTTGATACCGAAGTTTTTAATAAAATCGATTTTATTCTGCATCAGAATCAAGCTTCAGCAAAAATAGTCCCATACTATTTGCCACATTCCACTCAAAGAAAATTAACATGCGCGTTCATATAACTACACAATTACCCAGCCCCCCTATTAATTATAAAATGATTCGAACACTCACTCATAAAACAGCAGAAATTAGTAAATACCATTTTCATGACGGTATTTCTTCTGCGGGGATCATGATAAATTTATGAATTATTATGTAGCAGGAGACACTAACGAGCTGATTAATTGCTGTGTTCGTGGCCCTTGAGCCATCACGAGCATACTTCGATTCCGTCTCGAGAACGGTTTTTGCATGAAGGATGGAGATGTAAGAGTATCGGTGTTTTGCGGTATTTGTGTGGTTTCTATAAAAAGCTCCATTTAACTGAGATTATGTTACAGACGGAGAATATCCAAATTTATTACAGTATTGTAAAACAAGGAGACGGGCTTCGATAATAGGAGTTGTTATTTCTTCCAAATAATCATCTATTTTCACTTACTGTGGATTACTAGCCTAGGGGAATCTACAATTCGGTAAAACTAGTTACAATGACATTGAAAATGCAAAACCCAATAAAACATACTTAAGAAATCTTAACGAACTATGGTTTCAATCGGTGGTAGTAATTTCTCTTTTGCGATATTTTTTTTTACAAAGAGAAGAGCTCTGATTTCTATGCCTCCAGAAAGAAAACTGGATACTTTACATCCATTAAATGCATTTGAACAGCTTAGGATTCTGAGGCTGCGAAAAGGTGGAATCTTTGCTAAAGAAACGGGCCATAGGATTGGTAGATGCGTATTCACGCGTTTCTAATGAATAGATCGTAAGGAAGAACTTTGTATTGGTACTGGTACTATCCGAAGAACGACAGACCGTGAAGAACCTCTATTAAGAATAAATATATCATCCTTAGAAACAGATTTTCTAACGTTTCTCAAATTGCCTTTGACCCAAAGTCATAAGGGGATGAGGCTGCAGTTATGTCAAGAATATGTCCGAAGGGATTAGGAATTGAATCGAATAATTGTGTTCAGTACATAGTCTCGACAACGCTTACGCGAGGATTTATGGTAAGTTATGAAATTTTATATGGAATCACATCTCGATTTGTATTCCTTGAGGAACATATGAATGCTAAGGACTTTATTCTAATTGTTTTCGAACCATTTCCTATACCTACCATTTCTTCCGCAACAAGAAAACCCAATTTTCTAACATAAAATGATATTTCTATTCGGCAATGGGTTTTTGTATGATTCTCAAGTTACCGTTCTTCTTTGAACAGCTAGGTCTCCTGAATTTTCACAAATTGAACATGATATAGATAGAAGATTGGGTCAACTTCCTGACGTAATCATGGATTTGCATCGCCTAAAACATGAAATTCAAGTTGTTTGGATAAAAATTGTGTCTGTAAATTTGATGTACTATAATATATTTTTTCTATTTACCAAAATATATCTAACAGCTAACAAAGATAACATATAGTTGAGTTCTAAAAGCAAACAACAGCATTAAATAATTAGAACATCATTAAAATAACTTATTGCTATTTTTATTTATCAAAAATTTAATTACTAGTACATCCGAGAGTCCTAGATAATTCTCGTGAAATTATTTCTTATGAACATTATTTTTGAATTTCTGTGACATAGCCGTACATTTCATAGTTATTTTTAAAGAAGGCTTATCTGTTCCCTATCACAAAAGAAAAATATTAATAGACGGTCATCACCTCCATTATTCATGGTGATTTCTTTAATTTTAAGCGATGTTTTGACATGACCCGCAAAATTTGTATAACCCAAATTGTTTTACTATAAAATTCACAGCTTTACGTTGACACACAAAAATCCAACATATATTATTATCGCGCACATCTCGTATAAAAGCACACATTTTCAGCTATATAATCATAATAGAGCGAATAAAATCTATTTCTGTGAACATATGGTATATAAATAAAAAAATGCTAGAGATCAGCTGTTCGAGGCCTGCCGACTAGAATCCAATAAGCTTGAACTGATGAAGGATTGCTCACTATTATTTATGCAGTAATTGAGAGTGATAAATGACAGTTGGCAGCACTTTTATGCTTATTCGAACTGATCGCACATATTTATACAAGAATAGATATAATTAGATGAACATTATAAAAATATAGAACACATAGAATAATATGAGTTTTATTGGATTCGATTCTAAAATTGCTTAATAGATTTGTAATCTATGCTGGATGCACTAGAAATTGAATAGTTTAATGAAAATGCCAGACAAGGTGATGGGAGCCAATCACATTTGTTATTCAAGCAACTACTTCCCAAAAGAAAGAGGTTACCGTTTGAATGTAAATTTGTTTCTCTATGTTTGTTTGCTCACTTTTGAGAGAAAACGATTCTGACAATTTTATCCGAAAGAAATCTTTCCCGAAAATGGGTACAGGCAAATCCGGTGATTTCTCGAATAAAAATCAAGAGATTCCTAAATTTCCTTACAAAACCAACGACCAGAAAATAATATTAATTTATTTCCCATGAAGTTGCTTCCAAAAGTATTTTATTCACCTTTAACTGATACTTCATCTCTTGCATAACTTATTACATATTTGATATTATTTACAGAAACAACTTTGTGAGAGAATAATTCTAATTGTGGAAAATTTTCGGTGGCCGGTTGAACGCAGTTGCCTTCGTTTCAAAACTCCCAAAGAAAACATACTTTCAGCCTTTGGCCTGTCTGTCTTTTCATATTATTTGTTCAGAACACCAAAAAATTATTGGTCGCAAAACGGCCAAACTTCGTATAAATTTTTTGTTTAAAAGTTTGTTATTGTAATTGAATGTTCTATCAAGACAACAGCTTTTTTCTTTCAATCAATCAATCAATCAAAATATACTTTATTATCGGAAGATTTTCATCTCATTGATAAAGTCATGATAAATATAAAAAAGGGTATATATATAATAAATAAATGTTTACCAAAATACAAGAAATAAATATTTTTTACAAAAACTTGGACCGACGTTATTAGTTGATGCACTGAAAACTATAAAATAATATTAATTATTATATATATATATATATATATATATATATATATATATATATATATATTATATATATAATTATATAAATTAAAACATATTTATTTCACACTTTTGAGTGTACCTAACATTAGTCACCAAAATCGTTGAACGTTCACTAATACCAATGAAGATAGTAATTATCCTATTTCCCATGTATATTATTTGCTTGTAGTTGTTATTATTGAGATTATGGACTGTAGAAGAGGACTGCAATCTTCAATGGGGAAATGTGCTAAAAAGAGGGTACCAAAATTATGGACTAACAAGGGTTCCTAAAAGATCCGCATAGCGCTGATTGTTGATAGTTTACTAGAACAACGAAAAGAAGAAATGGTACAGATCATCAAATTGGATAAATGTCTATGGTATTTATAATAGATTTTATAATGTTCTCTGGATGTTATGCATGTTTTATGTTTCTTTGCTTGAGAGAGGAGTGTATTAATTTGTTACGGTTCCATCGCTTAGCACTCCTCTATCGAATGAAAAAAAGTTAATTTACTATGCAAACGCGCGAACATACATAGAAAAGAGACATACAATTGAATGATATAACTTCCACGTCTTTCAAATCCGGTTAAAACTAACTAAGGATTTTCATACAGTATATCGCACAAATGAGAAAATGTTTATTAAAAGTCGGAAGTTTAAAACTTTCGATGTTGTGTAAAGGATAATTTTTACTCTTTTGTTTCTTATATCATAAGATTCTAAATCCAAAACTATTGATCCTATGGTAAAAAATATATTTATCAAGATAACACAAATATTTCAGAGTATTTCGACTTGGAAATACTGCTAAAAGAAAATAATATACTGGAATCGTAATCTAATTTATTTCTAGCAAAAAAGTATTTCAAGTTCTGGAAAAAACTTTTACACTTTTTGCAAGGCATTTTTGTAGGAAAGAACATTCTAGATAATCAAAGTCAGAGCAAGGTTAGTATGCAAAATGCTCAAACGTAAATAAGAACAACATACAATGGATATCAATTTGAACATCAATATTTTTAATTTTCCCGCTACCCCCTACCTAACTGAGTACATTCTATACTGCAGCGCCTAAAGGTACATCAAAATTGGTCTCATTTTATCAACACTAAGATTGCACTCCTCCTATACCCTCCATAATTGAGATCTCAACGCATCGCTGCGGAAATACGCTTGAGTATTTTATATGTTACCATTTTAACACCGATTTATCTAGAAAACTGTAACTCTAAGAAAGAATTGTTCATTATAAATGTTGCTACAAATAATTATATCTTTCATGTAGTATAGAAAAATTTTCAATTTTCGAAAGAAATTGCCCACTCCACATAGCAAAAATACATATTTAACTGTGTTTAACTATCTCGAAAACCGTAACACTTTTGAAAAAATGTTCAGATCAAATGTTTCCGGATATTGTCCTATCTTTAACTATACCAACTTAGATTTTCGATTTTCGAGAAAATTCACCCCCACCACCCCTTCGGGGGCGGTTTTCGGAGGGAAGGAGATTTCGGATTTGCGTTTTTATGAATATGGGACCATTTCTTAAGCCTCCCCTTTCAAATGAATCCAAAATCATCAAGATCGGGGTTCGTTTACTATATAAAAGGCGCGCACGAACCAAAAAAAAAATGAAGCAGACAGTCGAATTGTATACCTCCTCCGTTCGGGGTTCGTCGGTCTAAAATAACAAAAAGAGAACAAAGAGATATAAAATACATTGAGCACTAAGTATAAATACAGTTCCTAAATGGTAATAAAATTTCACACATATATACAAATATACATATAAATTAACTATTCCAATCTTTGTCAAGAAACTCTTGGACACTATAGAACACCTCATCGATAAGTAAGCGCTTGACCGACCTCCTGAAATGAGATGGCAAAACTAAGTGTTTGCAGGTGGAAGGGAGATGATTGTATAGTTTAACCGCACTGTAGATCAGACTGTACTTCGTTGAATTCGAAGACGGAATAGGTAGTCTCAAATTGTTGCTTTGTCGAGTGATACCAACAGTGACCTCATATGATGCTTTGTTTTTATGTACGAGACACACTGTCTCGAGAATAAATAGTGACGGAAGGGTGAGAATTTTTTTTTACCGAATAGCGGCTTACAAGATTCTCTTGGCCCAGTTTTACAAAGGTGTCGAACCGCTCGCTTTTGAAGAACGAAGATATTATTGAAGTTTTTTTGGTTGCAGACACCCCACAAAGGTATACCATATAAGATTCAATCAAAGCATGGTACACTACCTTCGCAGTGGCTGTGCCCAGTTCTCTTGACACCATTCGCAGAGCGTAACACCCACGAGCTAGTTTTGTATTCAAGGACCTCACATGGTTCTCAAAATTTAAATTTTTGTCCAGATGGATTCCAAGAAATTCACTCGAATACGCTTGGTCAATGGAAACTTCAGTACTTAAAGGAATATCCGGTAGATTACATTTAAATGACAAGAGTTTGGTTTTACTTATATATAGCGAGAGCAAATTTGAGTTAAACCACTTTTTTTACAATGGGGATATCATTAGTAATTCTCGCGTGAAGTCTAATTATATCTGTCTCATGCCACAAGATGGTCGTGTCATCAGCAAATGTAGTAAAGCTACCATCAATCGTGAGACTAGCCAGATCGTTAAAATACAATAGGAACAGGATAGGTCCCATTACAGATCCCTGAGGTACACCATGTTTAATTGACCTAATTTCTGAGTTACTATTTGTTTTTACGAACTGGGTACGATCACTTAGATAAGACTCAATCCAATTAAAGCTCTGATTCTAGCATTGTAGCTTACGCAAGAGTATTCCATGATTTACACAATTGAAAGCCTTCGACAGATCACAGAATACTGCCGCGCAAACCTCTTTGAGATTGACTCAACTGTATAAATCTTTTAGGAATGAGAAAACAGCGTCTCCTGTGCTTATTTGTGCTTGGAACCCAAACTGTTGAGGATTCAAAACCTTTCTAATTGATAGAAACAATCTTCCAATAATTTTTCCCAAGGTCGGAATAAGAGAAACAGGGCGAAAATTTGAAGGTTATGACGACTCTAAGTGTTTGACGTGACTAAACGAGGGATTTTTGACCGACTAACCCAAACGGAGGAGGTATACAATTCGAGGGTGTGCAATTTTTTTTTTCGCGCGCTGTATATAGTAAACGATTTTGATTCTGATTTTGATGATTTTTAATCCGAAGTCTTCTTCCCTCAGACAACCCCCCAAAAGGGGTGGAGGGGCAAATTTTCTCGAAAATCGAAAATTCGAGATGGCAGAATTAAAGATAACAAAATATCCGGAAACGTTTAAGATGGACATTTTTTCAAAAGAGGTACGGTTTTTGAGTTTAAGTGATGTTAAAATTTTAAGTATGCGTATTTTCGCTATGTGGAAGAGGCAGTTTCATTGGGAAATTGAAAATCTGAAAATGCCTACTTAGTGACCAGATTATGTGTACCTACCTAGCAACATTTTGTTTCTAGATTTCTGAATAATAACAAATACAAGCATGGGTAATGGTAGGTATACTTGAATGTTCAACGATTTTCGTGACTAATATAACACTCAAAAGTGTGAAATAAATATTTTTTTACATAATGGGCCGACCTTATCAGTTGGTGCACTGAAAAATACAAAATAATATTAATCTATTGGTGCCGGTACTTATGAAGTTGGTGCCAAAAGTTTTCGATCTAACTGCACAACTTCAAAATTACGAGCTCCAATAGAATTAATATTATTTTGTATTTTTCAGTGCAACAACTGATAACGTCGCTATAATTTTTCATAAAAAATATTTATCATTAATATATATATATATATATACTAAAAGTGGTTTGTTAAAATAATGTAACAGTAAAATCGATGTTTTTCGTTTCCAGGGTATCCAAAATCAATCTTGATAGAACTCCACAATCATGTTCATGTAAGCAGGGGGTTTGAAAGTCGTCTGTTTTTGATAGGTTTTTATAGAAGTTTGTTCAAAAAACAACCGTAGATGTTTGTGTCAAGCTATGAGAAACAAATACATACAATTACTGGAAGATTTAATTAGAGACAGTTGTCAGGTGTTTTGTTCTCTAACATTTTTCTCTTTAATCGGGTCTTAAAGGTATATTTAATTTACCAAAAAAAAAAAAAATTCCAAGTATTGTCTGATTTGTTGCTAGTATGTAATTAATTTTCTTATAGAAATTTCAGTTGAAGTAGCTGCAGAGCAATTTGAGTTGTATGGTATGTCAAATATCGAATCTGTGTAATAATTTCTTCATGAATCAGCTCCCTGTTATATAGGTAATGTTCCCATACATTTAATTGCACAAACCTCTTTTCAGATTTATATTATCTAATATAACCACCAAAAAATTCCCCTTTTTTCTCGAAATCGAAAACAACTCACCTTCGTTATTGATACCACTGTGATGGCTACTAAAAAAAAAAAAGTGATATAGGAACAGGTTTAATCTGTGGGTGGTAGCCGCGCATCAAAATTATTCATGATTTATACAACACCTAATCTCCGAAATATTATAATTCCAACGTCACAACAATAAACATTTATGAATACATATTAAGAGAGAGATATTATTATAAGTTAGCCGGCCGCGGCCAACATCCTCTTCTACTATATCACAAGGCATTAAGTTTGAAAGAGGTGCAGCGTGGGTTGCTGCTTCAGTGGAAATTAATTCCAATTTTTTTATTTCTACATTGTTTAATTTAAGCTTGTGAATTGATAAATCAGAATTAATCTGTTTTTTCTCATATTATTCTTTTGACGTCCAGTTAGGGGCAGATGTAATTTGATAAAAAAATAAGTCATCAGTTCTTGATATGATAAAGAAAACAAAAACTACTTTTAAACTAAAAATGAACGTATTGTAATTTGAATGAAATTTTCGATATCTAAATTTCCAAAATACTTATTTTCTGTCATTTTTCTGTGGGGCAGTCTGTCTGTGTCATGATTATCATGGTAACGGATGCACTATTTTTCATTATTTCTTCTTTTTGGCGTAGCCCACGTAGCGCATGGTAGGTAGATACCATAAACCCATGACTAGTGCTCAAGATGGGCACCAAGCTCGCTATAGCTGCTCGGCATATTAGCCAAAATATGGTCAAGACTGTAGCACTGAAATGGATTCAAGGCTGTTTGATAAAAAAGTTGAACAGTAACGTCATGAAAGCTCTCGATCATCCTCTCCTGACATCCCAAATAAATTTTCATATATCCCTTCTGTTATTTTTATTCCTCTGGCAATATAGTTTGTCATACGAAAAAGATGAATAGCCTTCACGACTTATCCAGAAAATGTTCACAAAATTTGAGTAAAATTAATTGATTGATTAAAATTTGCTTTAGAGCACCAGATATTTTCTTATTTGAGGAGGAAATGAGGTTCAATGTATGCCAAGGGATTCGGCTTGTCATATATGGCAGCGAAGTGGAGGTAGTGGACTTCTTTGTCTAACTGGGAAGCATAATGATGAAGAACGACGGTGCCAGGGAGGATGTTTTGGTGGGTTTGGGAACAGTCACTGTGCGGGCAAACAGTGATCGACTTTGATCATCGAAGTTAAGCAGTGACGAAAGGTTTGGATGAGTGACCGGTAATACAGGCGCGCGTTCGGATTCCTAGCGGTCGCATTGCATCTCCTCCTCTCGCGAAGCGACGGGAAACCAGCGAGGAGAGTATAGCTTCTCTGGAAGTAATCTTCAATACGACACGTTTATGCGGTGTGTTCCTAGCTAATTTTCAATAACCGCTTTGTCAATAATTGTTTCCATCTAGTTTCTATTAACCAAATATGAGGAGACAAATTTGTCTTGTACATTATTTGAGAGCATTTTTATTGAATATTCAAACACGACAGTTTCAACAAATACCAAATTGAAAATAGAATGTCTTTGTATAAAAGTCTATGAATTCTTTCTTTTGTCCCCTAATTCAGTTTCACCAATATTTAAACATTTACTTAAATCAATACGAAACAATAATGATAAATGATTCCATCATTTTCGTTCATTAAAAACTACATTTGGCTTGTTTTCTTTAGAAATAAACGGTTTTCAACCAAACACATCTTTCCGGGCAGAAGTCTCTAGGAGCATGTTATCAAAAAATGTTCTAATTTATAGATACTTTCAATTAGTACTGAGCATTATTTATTTTTCTTACACTAATAACAGAATAAAGTTATTTATTCTGTGCCCTAATCACTCTCATTTGCATAAAAAACCTCATTTCGTTGCTTTACAGCGGAAATAATAGAAAATGTAGTAGAAAAGATTTACCTTTTGTAATAATTTTGTTTAGACAAATTAAACAACCACTCCTTATTCCAGATTTATTTTTTTACTACAACTGAAAAATAGTTTTAACCATTCATCACGACACATTTCCCACAACAAATCCAACTTTGTGCCCCACTTCTAAACAACAATAGAACAGAAACACAATCATTCGACTCTATTTTACTGAAAGCCGACAATTAAACTGGAATTATCGAAGCACGACCCGATCGCTATAACTCTACCTAACAGAGGATAATTACTGTTCTTTGTTAATTACCGTTGGTACATTAATTACATTGGATGTAATCAATAATTATTCCATAAATAAAAAATCAATGCTGTTTGCCCGGACATGGACACACCTTGCGAGTATAGGTATAACGGTCGAACGGACAGACGAATGGTGGAAGTATTTCGATCCGACGTGACGTTGATTTTGCTTTGAATGATTAAGAGGTTGTAATTAGTGGACAATTCGTTGCAATTATTATAAAAGGCTTTGTGCTTGAAGTAGTTGAGTTAGGAATTGTCAGTTAATGATGGCGTGTATAATATCGATTCAGAAAAAGTTTATGATCAGTAGGCTGTGGTATTTGATATCTCTTTAATAAATTCAACTAAACTTTAATGGCGGCAATGCCAAAATGAAATTGATAAATAGGAGATATCAAGATGAGCACGACAGTGTACGAAGGCTCTTCTTAAAATCCAGGGAAAAATATTCAAAAATCGATTGTTAGTCTTTCAGGTAATCTTATAAGACTTAAAAAAAAGGAGGAGGTATACAATTCGGTTGTACATTTGCTTTATTTTATGTAGGGCTGTTTGCGCGAATTGCATAATAAACGTGCTTCGATTTGGATGATTTTAGATTCATTTGAAAGGGTAGAGTTAAGAAATGGTCCTATATTTTAAAAAAACTCTAATCCAAAATCTCGTTCCCTCAAAAAAAAACCGCCCCCGAAGACTCGAAAAGAATGGAGGGGCAATTTATCTCGAAAATCGAATTAGTTGAGACCATATCCAGAAACGTTTAAATTGGAAATGTTTGCAAAATAGTTACAGTTTTGGAGTTATAGCAATGGTAAAGGCTGAAATATATGTGTATCCGCTATGTGGAGGGGGCAGATGTTTTCAAGAATTGAAAATATGAGAGGCTAAATTAAGGAAGAGATTATATGTACCAACATTTAAATTGGACATTTTTCGGTTTTTGAGTAACAGCAGTGGTAGGTAAAGTTGAAATATGTGTATCACCGCCGCGATTTTTTGATATCTCTGAATTATAACAAGTACAAGCAAAGAATATAAATGGGTAATATGATAAGTACTATCTTCTTTGGTATTAGTGAACGATTTTTAAGACTAATGTTATACTCAAAAGTGTGAAATAAAAATAGTTTTTTACAAAACATTGGATCGACTTTATAAGTTGATGCACTGAAAAATACAAAATAATATTAATTCTCAATAAATTTAGAAATAATTATTTACTCAAAACAGGAAATTAAATATCTTGGTATTATTTTAGATAGCCATCTCAAATGGGAAAGACACATAACATACCTAGGTGCTAAATTAAGAAGAATATTATTTAAAATGAAAATTCTATCAAATATATTGGATTATAAATATATGAAAATGTTGTACTTCAGTCTATTCAAACCACATCTTGAATATGGTTTAATAGATTGGGGGGAATTTCTAAAACACATTTAAAACCAATTGAAATTTTACAAAAACGTTGTTTAAAAATAATATTGAAGAAAAATAGCAGATATCCAAGTAATTTATTATATAAAGAAATTAATATTTTTGATCCAATACAAATTTATTTCAAAATTCTTGTAATAGATCAATTTAAGAATAAAAAAGATCACAATATTGTTTCTCACTGTCATCTCACTAGACAGAACCAAAACATTGTGATACCATTTAAAAATAAAAATATAGGTCAAAAAAATGTATGTACATAGGACCAAAAGCATATAATTATTTACCCAAAATTATAAAAAATATAAGTACAATCAGAAAATTTAAAAATGAGGTTGATAATTTCTTAAGAAGTAACTCTAGGGAATTCATCAGAAACATTATTCAAAGGTAATAGAACTTATATCTACATATTATATTCCATACTTTTATTCATTTGTAATGCTTTGTTTCTTACCAGTTAGCTATTAATTGATTTAAAAATATGTTATTTATAATTATCCTACAAACAGACTTTTTAGTCTCGTAGGTTTTAATATTGTTGTTTGTTGACAAAAATGTAAATTCTCAAATTGTCAATAAACGTTATTTATTTATTTTATTATTTTATTGGTGTTGGTACTTTTGACGTTGTACCGTTGTAGTTAGATAGAGGACTTTGGGCACCCGAATTAATATTATTTTGTATTTTTCAGTGCACCAACTGATAAAGTCGGACCAATTTTTGGTAAAACATATATTTTTTTCAATATTCAAGGGATATCAAAGGAGAAGGCATTGTTTTAACACGTTTCGTTTTGTCACATAAATGTCCTTTTTTTAGACATATGAGACTAACTGATAACTGGAAATAATGTTCTTCAGTGTACTCAATCAAAATTTTTGTATTAAATGAGTACCTAGGTATTGTAAGAGTAGGTATATATAATACTGGACAACTTTTATTCTGAATATAATGTAGGTATACTATAGCAAATGTTAGTTTTTATAAACCAAACGGAAAATGAGAACAAATTGATTATCTTCGAACGAAATACTAAGTCCTCGACAATGAAGAGTGGTAAGAGTACCGAGCTCGGAGAATTACTCCCAACACCCCCACACATCGAAGTTATTGTCTAAATTCAAGAGGAAATCAATACTACTTACAAATTTCAGGCCATGTGAGTTACTATAAAATAATCAACATTTTTATAATACAAAAATCGGCCTATTTAGAACCTAGTTAATAGGCCAAAATTTAGTAAAAATATTTCCTACAAAAAATGGTACCGACTTTAGTAGTTGGTGCACTGAAAATAAAAAAAAATAAAATTAATTCTATTGATAATTTTGAAGTTATGCCGTTTTAGTCAGATTGAAAACTATTGCCACGAACTCCAAAAGTACCAGAACCAATAAAATTAATATTATTCTCTATTTTTCATTGCACAAACTAATAAAAACGGTCCAATTTATTGTAAAAAAATATTCATTTCACACTTTTGAGAGTAATATTATTCATCATTTAGCTTTCACTAAAGACTATAAAATACGTTGTTTAAACTTATTCAGTGATTTCAAATAATCGCGGAATTTTACATATTTCAGAATTTACCACTGGTGTAACCGTACCTTCTTACATTTTATTGAAAAAAGTCCAAGTCTTCTATAATTTGGCCGTCTCATATTTTAAATTGAAAAAATGCCCCCTCCCCTCCACATAGCGGAGACACACATATTTCAATCTTTACCAATGCAGTAATTCAGAAAACTATATATTTTTTAAAAAATGTCTAATTTAAAAATTGCCGAATAAGGTGTCTTCTTTAATTTTGTAGTCTCAAGTGTTCGATTTTCGAAAAAAAAATGCCTCACTCACCCTCTTCATGAAAAGTTTCTGAGGGGTAGGACATGTTGAATGTCTATATAATAAAAAAAGAATCACGAAAATCCGAGCACGCGAACATCCATAAAAATAAACAAGAGACAAACAGTCGAATTGTACATATACCTCCTCTGTTTGGTTCGTCGGTTCAAAATCCATTTACTTCAGAAAAATCAGAAAAAGTGAAAAAATAAAGCTCATTTGTATCTTATATCAAAGCCATTTTTCTTAATGAATCAAAAATCTCAGTTTCCAGAAGATATCTCCAAATGTTGTTGATTATTGTCGGATAAGCTAAACGACATTAATACCTATTTTAAATAGGGCTACTTCCAGAGGAAAATGAACTTTAAAGCTATTTTTGTAACAAATTAGGGTTTGTAAAAGTTTGTCCGGCTAAGAGAAGTGGGGCTCGTTTTATATATCAGAAAAAACTATTCATTGACAATTTAATCTAATTATATTGAAAGAGCAATGCTTGTATATATATATATATATATATATATATATATATATATATATATATACAGGGTGATTCACGGTCGATGGTACCTTAGACGTTTAAGGAAAACTATTCGTAGGATCGTTCTCTATCGACTGAAAATATTTTCAGCTTTGCGACGTTGCTATTTATATCAAAAAGTATTAACAACTTTGAATGTTCAAATGAAACACCCTATATATTATCAATTTATTAGATTTTATATCACCTTCTGTTTATTTTTTCATAAGATACCATAAGATACTCCAACAGTTTTCAGTGAATTATTTAATTTTCTTTTGTTTTGTTCAAAACAGAGCTCCAATCAATAGCCCATTACTCTGAATTTTAGAATTGTGAAACGATGAAATTCCAGTAATAGCTTTAGAAAGACTTATTTCTTAGTTGAAGATTATCTTTTTATGTTATACAGGGTCGCTCAAAATTCTTGATCTTTCCATCTGATCTATAAAGGCTCAGAAATGCGTTTTTGAATGGAATACCCTTATTTTATTATTTCTTCAGATACAGAATCAAAATAGAAACGATATATCATGTTCCTTTACCTAAATGGTCAGGTTTTCAAAATATAAGCAATTATCTATTATTTTTATAGTAGGTATTTGCTGTTTACCATGGTGATAAAACACAATTATTATTTAACAAATATTATTTGTGGTAGTCCACATACAATTTTCAGAACGATCCTACGAATAGTTTTCCTTAAACGTCTAAGGTACCATCGACCGTGAATCACCCTGTATATATATATGCAAATTTTATCTCGGAATTTGGTCTACCGTTTTTGATGAAAATTCATATGTATGGATTTTAGAGTGTATTTAATCGATTGGTTGTATTCACCTTCACATAAAAAATCGTTTTCAGCAATTAAAATTCTTATTCTACCGCCCATAAAAATTATAACTGATATGTGGATATGAGCCCTTTAATATCTTAGAATATGTGTAGCTCATTGATTAAGCTCACGCCTGATAAACTGCAGATCCTCGGTTCGTATCCAGATCAATTTACATTTTTTTTAACAAAACCCATTTTTTGTAAATTAAAGGTGTCGACATATGAGTTTCTGATAATTTAATCGGAAACTTTCAATGAAAAAAAATTGTACATATATAATTTAAAACCTTAATAGGAGCAACTCTTGTATATATACATAAAAAAAATCTCGGAAACGGCTCCAACGATTTTGATCAAATTTGGTATATAGACAATGTTCTACTTTTGAACATTATCTAAGTGGCTTTTCAACTTTGATGAAGACCTACAAAAACAGTGAGAAACAATTCCAGAGCCATAAGCTACGACGCTTCAAATCTAACGTTTCCCGCCATTATGTCCCATTACGAGAGTAAGTTATGCCATAACAGCACCAACGAAGGAAGAAGGCACAGTCACAGTCTAACTGGAGGGCTCGATGCGAAACAACAAACTTTAATAAGATTAATATGGTCGATGATGGTTTTAATTTAGATAGCATGCAAATATGAGATCACGTTTGCGGAACGGCTGAGGGTTATTTAGCGAGCGATTCTCATCTTGTTAAAACTACCGTAAGACATGGGAATAGTATGCGTGCACTAACTTGTGTATCATTATGTAGACACGGATCAATTGGGAAAATATCTAGTTGAAAATCAGAAAAATGACTCTGTAAAGAAAGAGATATTGATCTGCTTCCAATATCTTCCTAGATATAATACGTTTGTTTGTTGTTGGCAAGACTGAATATTATTTCACGTATGAAGAAATGTGGATCTGACAAATAAAGATCTTGGAGTGTTTGAGATATTTTTTTTGTAACAAAAGAATAGAGTAATATGGCCCTTCGACCTTGAAGTCGAGATTTCGTTAAAAGATATTTGTTCGAAGGATTTTTACAGCAAATTTGAAATTGATAAATGCCTAATAAACATTGAAAAAAAATTTTTTTTATTGTGCCCTTATTCGAAATTCAAAAGTGCATTTCTTTACGAAAATTTATCTGAATCGCATGTCACCCGAGTCAAAGCTGCGTAAATGGATGCGAAAAATTATGTTAATACATGGGAAAATGATAAGAAGAATAGAATAGGTCAGTTGGAAAATTTCATCCTTGTGGTCGGATCCAATGGAAACTTCCGTAAATGGCTTCTGGAAATGAGGCAATATGCCTTTCAGTAGGGATACATTCGGTGACCACGACTTCGCGATTCATGAGAAATTTAAGACTTCTTTCAAAGAAGGATCGTTACACGAAGAAAGAAGAAAATGAATATTTTACAGAATATTTGCATTAAAGGATCTAGTACCGCTAGTGCTGAGAAATGTCAACTGACTTTATTAAACCAGCAGACCTGAGATCATTGCTAGTTTTACCGGGTCCTTTGGGAATTAAAAGTAAAAATTCCGGGGCAACTGCTTTAGTCAGTGGATCCTCATTCAAGCATGCTTTAGAGGAAGCACAACAAGGGAAAAATCAAATCAAAGAAGAAAACAATGCCCATTTTTTCTGATTCATCATCGGAATCAGAAGAGGACATTCCATATGTTGACGACACGAATCCCGAAGAAGAAGATGCCGACTGTTTATTTTGTTTGGGATCATTTTCCTCGGATCTGTGTGTCGAGAAATGGATTCAGTGCTCTCGATGTTATAGAGGGGCTCGCGAAAAATATGGTGGAGCTAGAGGCAAAAAAGCAATATGTTTGTGACTTATGTAGGTATAGATGGGTAATTATTTGTTGTAACTATTCTGATTTTATTCGTATTAGAATGAGGTTTTTTCTGCATATATACCATTTGATTAATATTGGATACCCTATCCAATATTAGGACACCATCCTTTAAAATAAATAAAATAAATAAAAAAAATAATTTTTCCCAAAAACTTGACAGTTTAAGAAGAGGTATGCGATATTCGGGCACTTTCCTCTACAGTGTGTGCAATTTAAAGTAATTAAGTTTTTAAACTTTCCAAACTGAAGTTCCCAAAAATACGTAACTGTATAACTTTAATAAGCCCTTGAAATAAGTACAATGGTATTTTTCCAACATTCATCCGGAAAATCAAGGCTGTTGGTGAAGTTCAATATTAATAACTAGGTAAAGTAGAATGTTATTCCCCATACTTTACAATTGAACAAATCTTCAGATAATTCAAAAACGGTAAATAGATAGGTATAGGGCATAGAGAATAGGTACTCACCTTCATTTCACCTCATGCATCCGAAAGAAAAAAATATCGGTTGTTTCTTGTTAAAAATAATATTTTGAAACCTATATATTTTCCTTTTTGGACACCCTGTATAGTTTAAAACAATTTTAGATTATGCCTACGGAGATTCTTTACACAATCGGTTTGAAAAAATTACATTATATCACATAGTTTTCTATACAGTGACCAACGCGAATGTGGTGTATATTGTATATTGTTCATATTAATGACGGATACAAAAGTTAATAGATGTTATTGATGAAATGTTTTGTAAAAAATGTTTATCTCACACTTTTGAGTGTAACATTAGTCCCGAAAATCGTTGAACATTCACTTATGTATACCATTACCTAAGTATATTCTTTCCTTGTACTTATTGGTTGACTCCACTTAGCGAAAATATGCATATTTGAGATTTTAACATCGTTGTAGCTCAAAAACTCTTTTGAAAAAATTTTCAATTTAAAAGTTTCCTGATATTGTCCTATCTTTAATTCTGCCATAAATTTATTTCAAGGGCCCGGGTTTTTGTTTGTTTAAAATTCACTCTTACCTTTAAACTTTTACTCGTCTTATCAAACTAGCATGGCTGTAATAAAAGGTAGTAGAGAAACCCAGCTTTTGTACTATTTTTTATGAAATTAAACAATCATCCATCAGTTTTATTTACTAAGTGTGAATATTATTGCTGCAATCGATCGTTCGCTGTTTTAACAGGTCATCCGAACACACTCATTATTTATGTCATGATAACTTTTTTTTAATATTGAGTCTAGCAAAGACAAGCTGAGAAATCATTTGCAGTAGCCTAATTTGAATGACTTTTTTTGGATCGCTTACAGATTATACAATTCGAAAATCACCAGAACCAATAGAATAATTATTACTTCGTATTTTTCACTACAACGATAAACAAATTCAGTAACATTACTTGTAAAAAGTTTATTATTTCAATCATATTGAAGTTGATGTAACATAGTATAAACGCGGAAATGCAACCAATTGCATTTCCATCATATGCAACATCTTTGTTGGTGAAATTATTATTAACACTTTGAATTTGTGAGATCAAATTCACTTTCAAATCCAGATATGAGTCATAGAGCGACATATAATTTCAATCTAATTATAAGCTTAATAGTTTTCTGTGAACAGAAATTGCGCGTAGATATATGAACGCGGGCGCGTCTCTTACTCAAAAGCTTCTACATGAAAATAAAATCCAGCAACATTTCGCTTTTAATTGAGACATAAAAGCTGTGAATTCGTGTCAGAATCGTACGCTTAAATATACAGTGTGTCGAACACAAGGATGGGATACAATTTTGCGATCGCGAAGACGTATTGGATACGAAGCCGGTGAAATGTTGAGAAAGTTGCGCTGTTTGGTGATTTTTTATATCGTTTTTATAAAAACGTAATCGGTATTTTCAAGATTCAAACCAAAGGCTGAATTTACAATTTTTGACCGACGAACCCCGAACGGAGCAGATATACAATTCGATAGTCTGATTTTTTTAGTTCGTTTACGCTTTTTGTATGGTAATCGTACTCCGGTTTTGATGATTTTTGATTCATTTGAAAGAGGAAACTTGAAAAATGGTCCCATATAGAGGGGCAAATTTTCTCGAAAATCGAAAATTTATTAATAATATTTATTTATTTATTTATTATGTTCTGCCATATAGGCGCCACAGTACAATAGAGATCCCTTCATTATCATAATTTATTACTTACTCTACACCATTCTCAAATGGAGTATAGCTTCCCTGACATTTATTTTTGCGTTTTACAAAAAATTGGATCGACTTTATCAGTTGTTGCACTGAAAAATACAAAATAATATTAATTCTATTGGTGCTGGTAATTTCGAAGTTGTGCCGTTGTAGTTTGTTGTTCTAGGCACCAACTCCAAAATAACCAGCACCAATAGAATTAATAATATTTTGTATTTTTCAGTGTTTTTGAGTTCCTAGACCCCCACCTTATCATGGACACACTGTATTCTACCACATATTCCTCGGTCCGGTAATTACTTTTAACTGCTCTGTCTTCGCGAAATTAGAAATGCCGCCACGTGTTGTTAATTAATCAGTGTGCATGGGTCATCATTTGAATAGTGTGCGGGAGTGTTAATTAGTTCGGTTGTGTTTCCAAGTTTTTGGTGGATTCGGAGACATAAGAAGAAGAATGCTATGCACAGTTGTTAGTCATGTACGCCTACGCGAGTTGACACTCAACAGACTGAGAATTAGGTTATTTTTGGCACGGTGTTGCTATATATATTATGTTACCTATCTTACATTATTATAACATAGGAACACGTCAAGGCGCTGTTATTATTGTTAAGTAATAAGATCATTCCCGATAATACCAAATTTGCTCCTAGATCATAAGATGGATCTTTCAGTTTCAAAGCTTCTTAGGCTCTTACACACGTTATATAAATGCTAACCTTCATCAAATTAACTTGTGTCTAGTGTCAGTTTCAATTTCTAGCTGTAGTTTATTAGTGAATAAGACAAAAAAGTGATATCTGCTGAAAGAAATATTGTACTGCTGAAGACATGATCTTTATTAAAATGAATTTAGTTTTATGAGACCTGATGATCGTTGTAACTATTCGTTTATTTTTATTTCTAAAAATATATGTTTTCAAAGTTAATTTTCACATCTATAATTACCTGAACAGTGATGAGCGTTATCATAAGAATTGGGAATTGATAGATAGTTTAATAATAATCATTAATATGAAAAGAAAAAAACCAGAGTTCCAAGATCGAGATAGACAAGGATTTCGATTCATTCATATAAAAATATTATATCTGCAGCTACTCTGGAAAAGCATGTCATAAGATTTTGAATTATATGGGACGTTTTACGACAGTGTCAAGGATCCAGAGTTAGATAAATTGAGATAAATAGAGATTTTGGAAAATCAGGGACCAATAGAACGGATTATCATCTTTTCATTAACATGTGATAGAGCTGTAATAATTAGCAAGAAACAAAAGAGGAAATAGTTCGACAATATGATGGAAAACGGAAAGCACTTTTGCAGAATAGAATCTTAATTCAGTTTCAGCCCAATTTTTCGATAGATTTAAGTCCCTAAGCGCGTTCCCCACGTATCCTCCTTGTCAATTGGATATCTTTTGGCATGATGGTTACACGTTTAGCGAGGATAGCACAAAGTTCGTATCTTCAATAAGTCCAACCAAATAAACTTCACTGGCTTATTGTAAAGTGATGACAGCAGGACTTGGGAATCTCAGATCAGTTTTGAAATTTGGAGCGATTTCACTGACTAAACGCTGGAATGTCAATTTACTGATAAATAGCTTTGTACTCTTCTGATAAGAACGAATTTCTCTGAGAGCTACAGTTCCTGGGCGATAACAATGTCGTTTCTTTACTTCTCTTGTAGCTGGAGCACTTTCGTAGCCAACTCCTTACGTGGGTCCTTTCTTCCTGTCAGTTTACGGTCGGTTGCTTCGTACGACCTATTTTACCTAGTTGATGCTATGACGATCACGAAAAGTTCATTAAACCTTCGAAGAGCATTGATAATGTTTGTTTGAATGAATTTACATACATACTTTTGCACACTGGGATTGTTGATGTAAATGTCAATTACTAATTAAAAACTCAACCTAAAAGACTTCAAACACAGGTCACTGAAGGGCAGCCTTTCCAAATCTTTGGGGATAAAGCCTTGGATGACTTGTATCACACCCCTTTAGGATGTTATTTAAACTGGATTTAGCTTTTTGAGAATTCGCTTTTTAGATTCACATCGTTCGCAAATTAGACATTCTAAAGCTCCGTTTCAATCTAGTTGCAGGTACGTACCTTATGGCATCGAGAGATCCAATAAATCATCCCCAGTGTACCATGAAATCATGTTTTCATTAGGTACCTAATAATTGAAGTTGAAGTATTAATTTCCAGAAAATGTCCTTTAATTCTTAGTTGCACTTCGTTTGAAACATGTGGAAATTCTTGTTTCATAAGCTCCTAGAAAGGCATAGGTAAAAAAATTCTTTCAATATTCTGTAGCATGTCAGTATAAATGAAATTAATTTCGATAATTTAGTAGAATTTGTGTTCTGAATAATTTTTAATTAATTGTCTCAGTTTCAATTAAAACTGGAAGCTATATAACCTTTCAGATGAATATTAGTGAAAATATATATAAATTAGTTTTAAATTTGAATGGATTCACATTTGAATATAAATGAGCTTCACTACAGAAAAATCAAAGTATATTGTCGAAACGTTGACATAACAGGATAGATATTGAAACATTCAGAAGCAACTCATAATTATTATTAACAATACATTTAATAACATTCATATATGAAGTCTCATAACTTTTTATTTTTACCCAAATTTTCATATTTTCCTCATCGAATGGTAGATAAGACTTCGTCTTTCATATAGAGTATAACACTAATCTTAAAACCACCCGTGTAGTGAGGTCCTATCCAAATTCTTTCAAAATACCATATAATTAAGAAGTACTTATTCATTTTCTATATTTCGTTTTTTGGTTTATTTATTCGTATGCATTGAATAATTTTTACTGTGGAATGAACTTCTCTCCAACAATTTATTTTTCTCGCTGCCGGTAAAAACGTATGCATGATCATCGACTGTTA
The DNA here is from genome assembly GCA_958507055.1 of Crioceris asparagi. Classification (NCBI taxonomy): domain Eukaryota; kingdom Metazoa; phylum Arthropoda; class Insecta; order Coleoptera; family Chrysomelidae; genus Crioceris; species Crioceris asparagi. The sequence goes on along the minus strand of OY293830.1, from coordinate 12,980,300 downwards.
ACATCCTCGGCAAGTGACCAGCCCCGGCTTTTGACTTGGCTCATACTCACTTGCCTTAAATGTTATCATGTCTTTACATTCTTTGACACTTAAATAACTATTGAGAATTGTTATTTGATGAGATGGCTTGTTCCGTGAATGATAGTTTTACATCTTTGTAAGTCCTGTAATGTAAAGGCAATAATATAATAGTTTAATATTAATTAGCGTTTATTGTAACTCAAATAATTTAAGGAAACATAGTTTTTACAAGCTTTGTTAACATTTCTTGAGACGAATTGTTGGTGAAAAGTTCATTTCGTCTATAAAAAATAAACAAGGAGGCACCTAAAGACATGGACCACAAAACAATATATAGAAAAGGGATAGTTCACAACATTGTTATTTGGTAAGAATTTGTTAAAGAAATTAGAAATTACTCCACAGGTTGATTTGAAATTAGGGCTATATAACAACGTTTGAGTACCCCTTGGATAGTAATTAAGAAGATAGCTTTTAACTAAATACTGTATAAGCAAGATGATTTTAGCCATTGTATCCACCATTTGGTAGAAAATTCATAAAAATTAGACTAAAAATAAAGAGGTCATGGGACAGAGCAAAAATATTAATATGTTGCGTTTTATTCACCTCAGTAATAATACAGTTTTATATAGAGATAATCATTCCCACCTGTATCCAATATTTAATTTTGATTTGGTTTGTCACATTCGAAAAGTAGCAGATAAGTATTCATATTAACCAAAATAAAATTTATTTACCAGAATATACTGCCCACATACACACATCAAATGCCAGAGGCAGAGCGTGGAAAAATGGAGCATGCTCATTTGCACCAAGGCCGTCAATTAAAATATTCAAGTTAATGAGCTCAGATTTAATAAGTCACTGACGTCAAACACATTCGGCAAATTCCAAGTGCTGATGATTCTACAGAGTGATGCAAAATTAATTGTAATCAGAGTGTCACGTAATTTAACAAACCATCAATATTTTGCACTCTCTGATTGGTTGCTATTACCTTGAGAAAAAAAAGTTACCTGCCAAATGTTGTCATTGTCTTAGACCACCATGATCTCTACAGTAGGTTGACAATCCAAATTAGATGAGGACAACCAATCCTACATTTCATAAAATATACCTATTTAGTTATTAACTTATTTTTATTATAAAAAATGAGAGGATCTAGGCACAGATTTAAATTTCCTTAAAAAACTCCGATGACATTTGAGAAATAGTCAATTTTATTAAAAAATAATCATACACAATTAATATTATGTTATTTAACAAAAATTGCTCTCCACAGATTTTGTTGAAAAATTAGTTAGCACATTGATAGATAATTATATATCTAATAAAACCCGTTCGACCTCAATATCAAATCCCGAGACGTTTAACGCGCTATAGGTACACTTCTTCTGGAAAACCATGGTGTCAGATTTCAGAGAATTTTGAAGATGACACACTGATTTTGTCAACCTCTGCAAGAGAGCATCAAAGATTATTGAATAAAACAAGTGCTCATATAAAATGAAGAAATAAGATGAAGAATAGCAATTTCTAGCAATGACAGTTTTTAGTCATAGAAATCCTATACCTGATATAAGACCGGAACTCTTTCAGCAGTCAATTCAACAAAGAAATAATTGAACTAAACATTACCTCCGTCTCAAAAATTAATAAGTACTTTATCAAATGATTAGCTCCAATTTTCAAAATCTTTCTACGAAGGAGACAAATATTCCAGCAAATATTACTTTGAAATGAAACTATACGGACAATTTTTTGGAATACCTAAGAGTTGATTATCTATTCCTATTTGGTAATTGGTAATATATGCTTATTAATCATTAATCAGTCAATTAATCATCTTGGCCTTATAAGAATTCCGCTTAAGTATCTACCCAATGAGAATATAAAACCATCACTAGATTATACTGTTGCAGTCTATCTATCTATTTATCTGTCCGTCTGTGTCTCACAGCCTATTTCTCCGAAACTGCCAATCGAAAACTTTTTTAAGCAAATTAGAATCCCGAAAATAACTTTCTTGGGGGTATATTAAAAGGAATTGCTCATGGCTCAGGTTTAATATTTATATATTTTTCATAATAGTTTACGAGTTTAAGGAATATTGAAGAAAATTGACCATTTCTTACCTCTTATCTCCGAAAAAATACAGGATGTAAAGATTTTAGCTTAGGTTTTTCATTAACCTTTGGGAAAACCTAAAGCTAAAATCTTGAATAATACGGAACCCATACCACGTGAGCCTGAATCATACTCGTCTGCTTTTTCATTTAACGCTCATGTACCTAATTTTTGAATATATCAATTTCCTCATTAAATTTACAAAATGATGATCTTTATTTTTTCTATGGGTACAATTTTTTTTCTTCCACTGTTTTCCATCTTACCTCGTCGTTTCCTATTTAATTTCTTCTAACTAGATACTCTTGCTTCTATTCAATTGAATATGTTATGTTTTCACTTTTATTTAGGTAATCAATTAAGACTTAAGACAAATTTCTTTAAATCAAAATACCTATCATTCTATCTTCAGATAAATACCAGTTCTTACTCGAAAACTAGAAATGACTGAACTGAACTGAAAAAATGACTGGATTTCACTTAACTCTCAAGTGCCTACCCTCACCTAGGAAGCAACAACATTCATCTCGATATCTCGATACCCATCGAAATCAAATAAGCAACCCATTATCATCTCTTTCTTCTTTCAAGTCTCGTGTCGAACCCACCACCAGGATCATTAGTCAATCCGTCCATATTCCCAAGCTGGAGTTACAATAATAATTATGGATTCAGATATGCAAACATGTAGGTACAGGTCAGAGGATGCCCAGAGATCATTCGGCGATCATATTAGCTTTGTTCCAACTGTAAAACAGGAACACCTTGAAGTTGTTGGTAAAACTGACAACATACCATAAATTGAATTTAAATGGAACCTCACATATAGCTACTGTCTCAATACTTTCTGGAATTTAATATGTACTCACGTCAATCAATATACAAGTTTTACGTGTTTCCTAGTATAGTATAGTAATATAGTAATTTTACTAGTCCTTTCATTAATAGATAGACTAATACCATAATGTAAACTTCACAACAAAAGAAAGAGAGAATAAAGAAGCATCATTACATTCTATCTTCTAACCTCTGATAATTCGGAATCAAACTGAGAATACAATTTTCCAATACCAATACATAGCTAATTTCGTACAAGGATTTAACTGCTTTTATGTTTACAACAAACACACATAAGCAAATGAATTTATCTCTAGAAAACGTTTCAAGCTTCTATATGAAATGGAATATTTCAAATAATTCACAAATATTCAGATAGAAACAACTATCAACCACTTTGTTGAGTTATATTGGAATAAATACCTTATTTGTCTATGGAATAAATGCCTCAAAGACATAGAAATCTCCTCCGACAGTATCTATCTGATGAGGAGTCAGAAGAAAATTCACAATCTCATGATATTTTGTAAACTGTTACAAATCTTGAACAGAAAACTAGCACTTTGCTAATCATCAGATGCTTGAGTTGGAACGCCTTTGAGCCACTGCGCAGAATCTTCATTGCAAGAAACTATTTCTGATGGTACTTGGAAAGAAGTCATCTATGCATGGGGCTACCCCCTCCCTGCCCAAGCAAATAAGAACCCAAAGGCTGTATATCTACGTGTTAGTTTTTGTTGATGTTTGATTGATGGATACGGCATGGGCATTCAGCATCATCACACTTGGGGCGCTTCGTCCAAGCCACCACACCACGTGACACCAGGTTCTGTCGAAGTGAGAGATTGTATCGAGTAGGTAGGTAAGTAAATGAATGGTTGTATGTATAAGGAAATTGTTAATAGATCCTGAATAAAGATAATAGGATAGGCAGGTGAATATTAAAATAACTTTTATTTGCTTCTGTTTTCAAGTTTATTTTTAACTTATTTATATTGGAAGTTATAGTAATGGATCCAATTTTCCAAAAATATAACATCTCCAAATTTCAAAGTAGCCACCCAGAGTCATATAAAACAGTTCTTAACAAAATGTCTGTGAGTCCTTTTGTTTTGTATGTACGGTGTACAGGGGGCAAATTTCGATGCCCTATAAAAGATAACTTGGTGAAGTTATTGAAAATTTGTTCTGACATTCTTCAGGCACTATAGACCAATCTCGCTATTGTCTACTATCTCAAAAGTTATTGAAAAACTGGTAAATAAAAGATTGTTGAACTTTTTACAAAATGAAAACATTTTGAATGAATGTCAGTTCGGATTCCAAAAATCAAAAAATACTAATGATGCGATTTTCTCATTTTTAGAAAAGGTATATATGAATTTAAATGAAGGGGAATCAGTTGCAGCCGTTTTCTGTGATTTCTCAAAAGCTTTGATTGCGTTAATCATGGAATACTGCTGCAAAAGATGCAACTCTATGGCATAAGAGGTACATGTCTCAGCTGGTTCAGATCACACCTAGAGAATAAAACACAGATGGTGAAAATTGATAACTCATACTGCAATCCCTCAGATATTTATTGTGGGGTACCTCAGGGATCTGTTCTTGGACCACTTCTATTCCTACTATACATAAATGACCTACCGACAATCAGTATTGAAGGTGCCTTTACATTATTTGCAGATGATATCACATTATTATGGCATGCAAGAAATACTGACAATTTGAAGTAAATAGTTTGCTCAGATTTAGCAAACGTGAAGGAATGGTGTAATTCAAACTTCCTCTGTTTTAATGTAGACAAAACGATAATCATTAATTTCAAGTTTACCTATGACAATTTAATACTAGATGGTAATACAGTCGAAGAAACACAATGCACTAGATTTCTGGGCTTGTATAATTATTGTAAATTAAAATTCCATGGACATATTAGAATTTTATGTAAGAAGCTGGCTTCTGGTTCATACGCTGTAAGAATCGTTGCCAATGAATTAGATATACCCTCAGCAAGACTACCTTACTTTGCATCAGTAGAATCCTCGGTAGAATCCCATATCCGTTATGGCATAGCTTTCTGGGGATTTTGCAGTCAACAACTCATGAATCAAGTTTTTGCACTACAGAAAAGATCTCTGAGGTATCTATGCAAGGCTAGTTACAGAGAAAGCTGTAAACTTTAACTTTCATTGGCATATTTATTCTTGAAGTGGTATGCCTGATCCATAAAAAAACATGTTACCTACTCTGTTGAACAGATACCTCATAATACCAGACAAAACAGAGAATTTCGTTTACCTATACCAAAATTAACTTTAACGAAAAATTCTAATATGTATGAAGGCAAAAGAATATACAACCATTTACCAAAAGTTCTTAGAGATAACTCGAACCGACAAAGATTCAGGATATCTGTTAAAAATTTGCTTCTTGAAAAAGCCTATTATAGTCTGCAGGAATATCATCATGACAGACTGTAATTTTTTTATTCTTTTGTTTTAATATTAAATTTTAATATTAATTCTGCAGAGATGTAATTTCTGTTTTGCCAATAGACAACAATTATGTTGTTTTACTCTTTTGTAAATGTACATTAAATATTTTTATTATTATTATTATTACTTTTATTTTTATAAATTTTGAATTTTATTATTTTATGTATATGTAGACGCATATGTTTAAACGTAAATATGTATTTACAAGTTATACATGTATTATTTATTTTATTCTTATATTTTTCCGTTTGAAACAGTATATGCAGAGATTTTATCACGAACTCTTGTTTTATTATTTGTCTATGTATAACAAATATTTATATTATATATACGAACTAGGAAATTATCAACATTTTTAAATTTTTTACTTTGTCAATGAGAACTCATTCTTGGACAATAAAGTATATATCTTTCACTGTTATGAGTAGAATCCAGTGGCGTAGCTGGATTTTAAATTTCAGGTTATGACATAAACATGTATTTCTTTAAATAAAAACTAGAGTTGATTTGAGTTTATTTGAAAAGAGCTACATTTTCGCATGTCAAAAATATATAGCTTATACGGCGTTAAAAAAGTATTACTTATTTTAGACATAAATTTACTCTAATCAGTTAATTTTTCATTTTATAAATGGCTGGCTTTTCTCCATTAAGGTATTGTTGTTGCGTCTGTCCTTAAAGAATCTAGTTTCTTTTTGATTCGCTGAAGATAAAAAAGTCAGAGTCAACAAGGGCTTACGAAAACTAAAAAAAATCCCTAGTGTTTTATAGGGTTGCTTGACGTGGATTATCGAGATAAAAAAATGATAGTTAACTTTTTACAAGGAATTTTCAGATCTGTTGATTATAGAAAAGCATCATGTTGCAATTTAAATAAATATTGCTTTGAGTCTATAATTTCTCTGATAATAATTGAATTTTAGTCCCGATTTCCCCGTGATAACCGACTTCGTATCTGATACCATTCTCAAGATAATAATGCTATCCAACCATCTACAATTGTAATTATTTCAGCTAATCAAAGTACATATCTGCATCTGAATATCTTTTTGGCTTTTTCGTGTTACTGTAGACCTATTAATTTCTAACTATGTGGAAAACCCAAACGATCCCATTAGATCATTCTAATATGGCGTAAGATTGATGAAATCTGAAAGGTGTGTACTCTTACCAAAAAAAAACAAAGAATCCAACATTCATCAAACCAAACTCAAATGCAAATGCATACATAATTCAGCAAAATTGAAATTCCGCTAAAGTATCTACGAAAGAACATCATATTCTACATACACAATTAAATATTCGCTTATTATTCAAGAGATAGCCACACATATCACTTTAATGCGTCCTTCACAAAGTTGAATTAAGACCATTACCTGCCTGGTCGACTTACTATGTTTAAGGAATATTAAATTTATTTTATTTTTATTAGCGTCCGTTTTAGTTTTCGCATGTTGATCAGCATTATTTGCTTGCAATTTTTTAATACGACAAAGATTCAAATCAGCCGCTACATGACAAGCATGTCAAGCGATTGTTTATTATGGCTAATTTCTGGGAAAATATTTTTAACAGATACCTTATGAGTTAATTATTATGTGGGATCGGTCAATTTATAAATAATAAAAATGGTAATTGTTGGTAGCTATGGGTAGACACTGACAAGTATGTAAAGTTTGTGGTTTTTATTATTATTATTTCTTGTTAACAAGTCTTATCTATTTTATTACAATATTATAATTGCAATTATTTCGATGTACCTAACCTCATTTGATGGTATAAGCTGGCCATGATATGGAGGCAAGTAGGTATAATGAGATACGGTTATATTGTGTAAGCGATTGATTTTTTAAAAGATCGCTTTGGCTGTTACTGTGCGTAGAGAAGTCATAACTAAAATGTTGACAAAGTCTACTCATGTATCTTATGATTTTCCTTAGGGTTGCTATGAAATCTACCACTGCCAAAGCTTTTCATCATGTTATTCTTGCCCTGCAGATACAAATACAGAAGCTTGAAGTGGCTTTGAATATTATGCATTTGAATGCAAATAGAATGAGATACCTACTTGAACTTTCTTCCAGATTTTTAAAAAACAGGCAACGAATAAACAGATCTGTTACAGAACAGGTTTATGTTGTAGAAAATCTTTGTTTTCTTCCTCTATCTACTTCCAAACCTCTAGCAATGATAGGACACCCAGCGAAAATCCTCTGACATTTCAAGTCGAGTCCTGGTGACCTTGATTGCTGTTATTTTTTTAATGTTTGAATAAGTTTAAAATATTGCTATAAACTTATGAATCATTCTCGTATATCTAGGCCTGGAAATTTTGTTAAAGTTGAAGGTTCATGTAAATCATCTTGGCACTTGTCATCTACGTCTGCAGCTGAGTCTGGACTGAACTAATATGAAAAATAATAATTACGGCATTATGTGTACATCGCATCCCCTTATCTGTAGTACCATTACAGATATTGCAAAGAAATTTGGAACCAGTACTGATAATACACGAAAGAATCATGTTATGTAGGTAATCAGAAAATGTTATAAAAATAGGCTGTATGGGTTATCATCATATATAAGTGACACGAATTATGTACGACAGTGCAGCAGACGGGATCACTTTTGAAAAGTGGAGCAAAATTTGTACCACTATGCAGCAAATGCCGCAAAATTAGTAGTACAACATATGTACCACCAAGCAAGAGTTAAATTGGTAGTTCTGGTATGAAATTCTATCTCTCATAGATTTTATTCGACTTGTCTGGCTGTTGTGTATTGGTACATAGTATATAATGGGACGCAAAGTCGGAACTGTCGATACCACAAAAACTTATCAGACTAACTCAAGTATGTATCGATGGAGCGTTAAGTAGAGTAGGGATATGAAAAATGACATCTGATCCATTCAACATCCAAAAAGGCGTCAAGCGGGGATGCATTATCCCCGCTACTGTTTTATATTGCCCTAGTAAAGGCAGTGAGAGTAGCACAGTCCTGCTCTGCTGCAGAGGCTTGAAACTACTGCTAACTTTTGCTGCTGACATCGATATAATAGGTGCAGGAATCGTTCACATAAAAGAAAATTTTATTAAGCTGGAGAAGAAATATAAAACAATGGACTTGAAAATAAACGAGTCAAAAACTAAATTACCTCTGCCTATCTAAAAAACATGGAAATCGAGATAGAGTACCTAGGGCAGAATCGGAGATTTCAATTTTGATCACGTAAGAACATTCAAGTACATGAGTGGAATTTTGACAGACAATATCAATACAACGGACGCAATAAGGACCAAAATCATGAGTGTTAGCAGATGAATGTTCACCTTGGGAAAGCTTCAATAGATACAACAAAAATCAATCAAGGAAAAGTAAAGTACTAATATATAATACAATAATTAAACCTGTCTTGAGGTATAGTCCGGAAACATGGACCCTTACTAACGAGAATGAACTTAGACTCACTGAACGGTCCTAAGGAAAATCTTTGGAGTATTGAGCGATGCGTATCTAGTCATTTTCAGAATCAGAACAAATGACTGGCATTTGAGCAAAACTCAGTAAACAAGAGCGCCATGGGACGACCACAATTGAGATGGCGAGACAATATTAGAGCCGATTTAGGCACCATAGAAATAGAGTATGATCCAGAAATAACGATGGACCTGGATACAGGTCGTGAGGACAGCCAAAACCCACTCTGGGCTGTAGAGCTATAGGAAGAAGAAATGGTGCACCTGGTAGGTATATTTTTAAATTATTCATGCTGATAACTTGATTAATTTAAAGATCACGTCCTCACTTGGCCTGTTTGGTAATTAGTAACACTTATTATTTTTGCAAAATATATTGTCTGTTGCAAGAATATCAGTGAAATGGGAACTGACTAAGACGTCATGATTATATGATAATTTTTTTAATACACACTACATCTATGTAGCCAAACAAAACATCTTGAACAGTTCTCATCCTTTCCAGTGTCATTAAAATACAGCACACACACACATACAAATTATAACAATTTTCCAATTACGTCCGCGCAATTAAAGTAATGGCCTCGAAGTAACAAATTTATTTTTGATTAAAATTTCCGTCGTCGCTGCCATATACGAAATCAGAGCATTAAACAATCAATTAACCAGGCGAGAGAGTGGACTGGTCGTGATTATTTGTCACTTAAAGAAGATAACACATCTGACCAATAAAGTTTTCAAATGAATCGCCATGATAGTCGACCAACAGCTGTCGACATGGTCGAACGTAATACCCTTATCAAAACCAATTATACAATAGATTCTGTTAAGTGACACGGTATTATTATTACTATTATTATTATTATTAAAATTACAGTGGCTCGATGACGGATTACGCGCTGGAATTCTTAATTGATAAATTGGTGGACGTTTTAACTATAACATGTTAAGTTCTTCCTTATAAAGTCCGCTACTACTAATACTTACAACATCAGCTACTTGTTCGAAGTTCTCGAGAGGCTCTTATAAAGATGATATTATCTTTATGCATTGTCATTGTCAACGTGTGTTCATTAAAGCTCCTAGGTTTTATACGCTAGTAAAACTTTCAAATAATTTCTTTGGCTACATTGTACTAAAATAAACCCAATGGACCAAAATTATCGGTTCAATTTGTAAGGAACTGAATTCCGGTTCGAATATACATCATATTTTGCTGCAGACATATTCAGTTTAATGTAGTTAAACAATACTTATCTGGCGAATACTTGCTACCAAAAAACATCCGAAGAAACATAAAGGTTTCTTATAGTTTTAGGTCCACCAAGTATACAAACGATATTAAAGCTATCTTTTCGAAGTCAACGACGAATGGCTAAGGTATTTACTTAAACTTTCAACTATCGTTTGAAGAAAAAGTCATGTCCAATGTATACAATACAGTTTATCTACGTCATAGCTAAGAACAAGTGAAACTGTTAAATATTAATATTACAATATTAGAATCAACTAATTACTTAGCACTAACATTCTTCTTTTTTTCTTTTTGAAAGAAGGCTAGTGACCACATAGTGGGTCCTAATGTAATGATGCTGGAAATAATATTACAAAATAGAATTTAGTTTTCATCGGTAATAACCACTGACGTAGTCACCAAATCTAATGTATTAATATGACAAGAATTTAAAAAAATGTAAATGACCTCCAGTTAATTTCAAGAAATTTGTAAGACCTCTCATCACTATTCATACAAGTAAAAAGTGTATTACTAGATTTTCCTCGGGCTTACATCAAAATCACAGAAATAAAATGAAGTTCACTCAGAGCATAATGAAACATCTGGAAAAAGTTGACTAGACGATCACATTAAGAACCCATAAACATTAATACACTTCATCTTTATTAAACTGCTAGTTTGAGGTTTCTTAAGAAATTTAAAAACTGTTATTCAATAAAAAAGATTTCACTACCCATTTGAAATTACAGAAGTTAATCTAGCTTGTTAAAGCAACTTTTTGGATGAATGTCCCTTCAATAAAGAAAGTCTATACTGTTCTCAAGGTGCTTCGTGTCCTTGTTTGATTTGGGCTAATGCATGTTCAATAATTGTATAGCAAAATCGTGTCTGTTTTAGTGTATTTCAAGCAGAATTGAATACATGAAAGCGGTGGGTATGATCAGTACATTAATAAATAGAACAGGACATTGTTCTCCGTCTGTTTTTTAAATTTGAATAGGTGGAACTTCTCCACAAAAAATTCCCTTGGTTATGTGAGGAAAAGTGTAAAATTGCTGGATCTGAGAGTCTCTGCATTAATATGGTTTTTCAATTTACAAATCAGGAACGTTACAATTGAAAATTTATGTGACAGTTTATCCAGGTGACAAATCTAGTTAGTTTGTTTAAATAGAACCACTCACTAGCCATTTTCAAGATGAGTTCAGAAGCTGTCAGTGTGATGTCATCAGCAAAAAGGATGCATTTTTCTGTAATATATTATATACAAAATGAATAGGGTTGTTCCCCAAACAGAGCATTCATTCAACCAAAACACACTGAATTCTCTCATGTAAATAAGACTCAAAAATTCCAGGTGAAGACTACGAATGCTGTAATAGAAGAGTATGAATTAGAATAACATGAAAAATACAATCGAAAGTTTTCGTAAGGTCACAAGCGTTAACCATGAATGTTCTTCCTTCTCGAGATCATCAACCACATTAGAGATTATACTCAAAATTGGTTTCGTATTTGAATTGAAACCAAATTTGCTTCCAAGTAGGACATTAACCTTTTTGACTAAGGTATCATTTAGCAACAACGGGAATTATCTCGAAAAGGGAAGAATATTCTCTGACATTTGGGGATCACCTTGTTTTAACAATGGCAAACACACTGAGGTATTCAAATGATTTGGATAAACTCCTAGAGAAAAAGAGTTAATAATTAAAATTGAAAATGGGGAATTAATAATGTCAGCTATAGCTTTAATCACAGCGCTATTAAATTCATGAAATCAGGACAATTTGAGTATTTCAAAAATTCAATTGTATCTTATCACTTCCTTTGAAAAAACCGAGGAAAAGCAGAAAGAATTTACAGAAAAATTAATATGTTTTTTAGTAGGTTCCTGATTAAGAGATCAACGTGTTCGCAATATTGATATGAATATTACTGAATTCAGATCCCGTTTGAAGGTATATTTTTTCAATGGTTTTCTGATTACATTCGAAGTTTAATAATATCCAGGCGTCCCTGTTAATATTCTAGGAATTTTGCAAAAGAAAAATTCTTACGATAACTTTTTGGTATAGTTGATTTAATTCCTATAATCTTTACGTAAGAATCTATAAGCATCCAAGGTCACCCGCTCTTTGTTGACACAAGTACCGACGCTTGCTAAATCATTCTGAATTGAAGTTTAAAGAGCCAAACAAGCTCATGAAATTTACGAAATTTGCCATAGCATGATCTGTACACAGAAACAATAATTAGGTACACTTTAAATTTAAATTCCACAAATTTCTACATCCATTTTATAGAAGAAGTCATCTAAATGAAGATATTTGCCATTTGCATGAATATGTCAAAGATTGGATTTTTGAAAACTTATAGGTACATATACAAGAGTTGAGACAAAGATTGGGAATAAATATTATAAAAAATCTGTCAATAGTTTGGTTTTTATTATTTATTTTATTTAATGCTTTATTACACAATCGAATTTCTTTAGTTCATAAGGTTGAGTAGTACAGTAGTGACGTAATCAATTGATACTCATAACCCTACGTACTGTCGTATACCGAGTCAAACTTACAGGTGACTGCAGTCACCGCTTGGATGAAAATATCTTCTGAAATGTTATGCCATTATATTTAGTAATTCAGTAGAACCAGAAGGATGGTCTGTGTGGCGTCTGAGGTATCGTAGTTCCAAATGGATAAACCGATTTTGGTTTAGTTTTTCGTTGATTGAAGATACACCTGCTGTAGTTTTCCATGTTTAATATTTTGAACTGAAACAATGAAGGGTTTTTCTAAATCCACGAAGAAGAGCAAAAGAAATAAGTACATGTTGAAATGGTATAATGGTACAACAGAAATATTGAAAATCTTTCCGATGTTTACTAGATACTTGAAGTTCTACCTAACTAAACTTGGAGCAAACAGTATTCCACTCTTTACTGACTTCATATCTTAAGACAAAAGTCAAACAAGGATGTTTCAACTATATGTTGAGAAGAACTGAAAGTTATGACAATTTGACTGAACTACTTTTGCTCTCCCAGCTTTGTCATCGTCTTCACTTTTATCTGATTAATATTTTGGTGGCATGTACCTTGCCTGGCACACCTACACACAAACATACAAGGATTAGAAATTAATACAAAAGATAATAGGTAATGTGACCGCACGGGTTTTTACCTTCAACAGAGAGATTACGCAATCAAGTTGGATGGATTTTATTTGTATATTTATAGAGGTGCTTCTCAGTTGCTAATTGATATCGTCTGATTGATTATATTATAGCATTTGTAATACAACTAGAAGTGATTAGCATTGATGAAATGATTGAAGAAATGATGATGAATTAGAGAGAGCGATGTTGAGTTCCCACGATTTGAAAGATATTCATTCCAATCGATCTTGAAGGAATATTTGTTCTTAATTAATAATTTTTTTCTCTATGAATCTATTTATCTACTTTCTGAGTTTCACGATGTGAATATATTACTTTTGGTTTTTTGAAAAATCAGTTTTTTGTAATTTTGACCCACAAAAACCACTCCAATCAAAAAGTGTTGTATATACCTAATGTTGTGTCTGAAATTATCCGTCGTTTGTAAAAAACCCAAAAAAAATCACGTCATTGCCGTTCGAGATATTTTCAAAAAATATAAGTCTGTAGGCAAGAAGGCAAGCAAGAAAGAAAGTTAATCCGCACAATAACTCAAGAACGGAACCGAATTTCGACCAAGGGATTTTTTGCTATTGGTTGGCATCGGCCCAATTATTATTATTATTTATTATTATTTTGGGTAAAGTTTAGATACTCTGTTGTCCAGTAACGGCCGAAAAACCCTGTTTTTAGACCATTTTCTAAGGAAAATCGAAAATCTCAAATTTCTTCACTTTTTTTTGGGCTAAAGTCAAAATGGTATAATTTAGTTAAATATATGAAAATAAGACTAAATATAATATTTTCGTGAGATAAAATTTAAAATTGATGGTACAATGAGTATGCTTGATTCTGATATTTAACTGCTTTAAAATTAATCATCCAGAAATTACTACTGATTCCGCACTACAGAAAATTCCACTTACGGAAGTGCCAAACACATTAAGATATGGGAATAAAAACTATGAGTTATCGTTAATCCTTATAATTGGGCACTTTGAGACATACCTACGCATATTGTGGTTCAAAATATGTCTTTATAAACGATATTCTTAAAGCGGAATTCGAAATAAATAAGAAGGACTGGAAAAATAAGATTGCATATCCATTAGCATTTGTATACATTCAGTCCAAATAAATTTGTCTACAAATATAAGTTATAATAAGGTGGTTGGTAGGCTTACCAGGAAAAACAATATTTGCATATTTTTTTCAAGTTTTGGATATAAAAATGTACATCAAGGAATTATCATATAAAAGTCGATATTGCTAATAATGAGATTTTTTCGTTTACATAGATTTTTACCATAGATCATTTTTACCTATGAACCATTTTTTATCATTCTAACATTTTAAATTAATATGTCATTTCAAGTGACCATTTGCAAATCACTGGATACTACTGTAATTAGTCCGCCCAGAAATAGTTGGTACAAGGAATATGCTAATCGGTGAGAATATGCCCATGAAGGCTTACTGCTTTCGTTACTAGTTTCTTCTTCCTTTCCAAGATTCGATAGCAAAGATAATTTCTGAGAATATTACATTTGACCTATCAATTATTACAATAAATGGCTCTTAGAGGAAGAAATTGCAAGCGCACTTGTCGATTTTTTTAATCCTGCTTGATTCTTCAGATCCGATCTGAAAAGCAAATATCTTAAGAATTATCTCGTGAACTTCATCCAAGCTGCTGGCTAAATAAATTGAAAATAATCATTGCTGCCATATTGAGACGAGGATGTTCAACATCAGATTCAATATTTTCCTATGCTTTTATATTGTTACTATGCTAGAGCTTTCTTGCCTTGGAATCCAGATATAGACACACATCTGTCTCATTTTTCACATACTCAGTGAAGACAATATGTCAACACACCGACGTACCGAACATGGCTGTAAAAATGGGACAAATATGAGTTTTTTCTGCAATATTTCTTCTTGAGCCTTAAATTCAATCCTATTTATCTTGGCTATATGACTTAAATATTTACTGTCAACTGCCAGGAAGTCGACAATTTCCACTTGATGTTGTCTCGTTTACAGGAATTCAGAAAGCTTTATTTAATTCATTTTTGGCAATTTATTTGATTTAAGAAATTCATGGACTATATTGGTGATCCCTGTTATTATCGACATCGTATCTTTGAAATCATTTGGAGTGTCGTATTTCCCATGTTCTTAAATATGGCTTCCATTTTGACTGTCCGGTACAATCGTTTCTATTTCTATAAGTGTTTTGTCAGTGCCTAAGCCGTACGCCCAGTTTTTTTATATGTATGATCTATGATTTCTTTGGTATGCTTCTCTTTGGGTTTCTTACAATTTTGGTTTCTGCTATGGCTTTACGAACCTGTCCCTCTCCATTCTAGTATAACTAGAAACCAAACCATTGCTGATCTCTGTTTTATATTTTTCTTGATATTTCTCAAATATTTCGTTTCAGGTGAAGTTATTTTGATTTCTGGCTTCAGCTGTACGATCCACGTTCCACTTGGGTATATAAATGTTGGTACTATAATAGTGTTCTCTATCATTTGTATTTTCCTTGATATTGGTACTTGGTTCAATTAATACTTTCATCATCGAAGCATAAATTCAACCGTGCCTTGATCAAGATTTTCCTGAAAAATATTTAATTTCAGTTATATATATATATATATTTTGTTTTCTTAATTTTGCAGCACGACCCAAGTTTCACTTGGATATAAAAATGTTAGTACAATAACACTGTTCCATATTCATTGTTTGGATTGATAGTTCACTAACAATTACTCGAGACTTCGTCCACGTGAAATTTACAATCATCTTAATAGTGTAACGTGGTTAGTTTGTCACTTACTTACGATTGTTATTTGTATAAGTCTCTATTTGTTCTACAACCTTGTTTACTATAGTTGTTGGTAGTGTGTTTCATTAATTAGTTCTAGAATTAGTAGATTTATTCTCGAACCTTCCATATATTATATGTGAAGTACACTTTGTCACAGTATTGTTAGCTTGACAAGCTTCTAGAACATTATTATATGCGTCTAGAATAAACATAGAACATTTTCGATGAATGTCATGTCAAGATTCAGATATATAAAGCCGTGTCGATCACGGTTCACAGTTAGACAGTTTATAGAAGTCGATGAAGTGAGTTTATGCGAGTCAGTCTATCAAATTAGTTCTGACGGTGAAGTCTGTGGTATTTTAGATTGTCAAAGTGATAAGTCAAGTTATGACAGTTGTACTACTAGAGCACTGAATAGGTACTACTTGGGAAGATGGGGTACAAGATGTTGAAAATAAACGTTTTAGAAGCAAAGTGCAAACTTTGGAATACAACACAAGTAAACTTACCCCACAACGTTTAGCTCATGGTTAAACGTTATATTCGGTTTCAGTTTGACAATTCAAGTTGTGACAATTGCACTACTAAGAAAGTTGGTATACAAGGTGTTGAAAATAGACATTTAGGAAGCAAAGTGCGAACTTTGGAGTATTACGTAAGTCAACTCACCCCACAAAGTTTGGCAAAAGGTTATAATCTTTGATTACACGTTACAATACCTTTTCCTAACATCCAATTTAATTGAAATAAAGCCTATATTAAAATTAAAATATAAAAATCATACATATATATCAGTGAACCGATTTAGACTTAGTTTTTTTGTTTGAAAAGGGACTTGAGTCTTAGTTAGTTTTATCCACATACGTTTTTTGTCTCTAATAACTATCATTATATTGATCTTATATTCCACAATTGTCGGGATCAAACGAACTGAAAATGAAATGAAATAAAATGGAGAGACAGTCAGCCAACATTTGCAGATGTAATAAGCAAACATTATTAAAACAATCCAACTCTGACCCCAGTACCGGTCACCAAAATCCATTTCCAGCAAATGAAAATCACCACTGACCATATATACCATATTCGACCATCGGTCGGTATGCATGCAAATCGAAGTGTACGCACCATTTAACAATCACAACTCAATTATATTGAATCGAGAGGGTGGAGTGGGAATGTAGAGTCGCCACCTCGCGGAAATTAACGCGGACAAGTCGGAACGCATCCGCTGCTCGACGCCTCTAGCTACATCGGACGCCCTCTGCCTTCCTGCCGGTTGGTCGGTCTAATCCCAACACCGTGTGATGTATTCGCTAATTACGGCCAGCATGGATTTCGGAAATTAAATTGCTGGCCCGCGAATAATCACTGATTTAGTGCGTCTTTATTAACGCGCTGCCAACCACTCTCACAAAGTAATAATAATTGATGGCATACGACTAGCAAGCAGCAGCAGTACCCGGAGAAATTATGAATCTGCATGATTTATGTACTGGAAGTTTCTCTCCTCTAAAAGCAGCGAGCGCTCTGTTATTCCGAATGAGGGCATTTAGCTGTGTAGCTAATATTCAAATTAGCTCATAAGTATTCAAATTAAACAGATTTTGATAGAGCAGCATTGTCAAGATATAAATGGTTATTATAGACAATATTTGGTCTGCCGTGATAATGATCACCATTATGGATGAATGAATAATTGTTTAGAGAAAGTTCTATATCATGAATGCCAAGATTTTCACTTAAATTAGGATTTGAAAGCAGTTCTGAGTTCATTAAATTTGCGGGTTTTTTCATATAAATTTATTTTTGGATTCTCCATTTCATACGCAATGCGTTTAATCTAAACCCAATAAGTATATATTTCTGATGATGTTTTCTGTAACCAACTAGCAAAGAGAATAAAACAGGAAAGCCGCTATAAATAAGCAAATCTGTATTATAACATACAATCAGATGGAATTTAAGTCAGGAGGTGACATCACAGCTGGTATGGACTTGCAAGGAGGAACTGAAAACTCTAGAAAATCGGAATCACGTAAAACTAAACTGGAAGTCGACGAACTTGCGAAAAGAGGGGCAGACAACAACCAAAACCAAAGAATGATACTAGGAGTGCCAGTCAACCAATGGGTTTTGGAGAAACACAATCAAGACTGGAGCCACAAAGCAGGTAACAGACACAGGAAAGAAGACATTCCAAGCCCGTGTCAAAAAAGCAAGGAAAATGCTGATGCTAAACAGGAAACCAGCTTAAAATTGTAACAGGGCTTATGACTGGTCATACACCAGTCAAGGTGCACCTCAACAAAATACGGGTACTTAACATGCAGACTACGTGGTGAGGAATCGGAAACACAAACTGTGCGATTGTGGATCCCTAGACCGCAAAACAAAACAAATATTTGGGTTACCAAGAGGTGACCCAGAATCTTCAAGATCATCCCATCGAAGGACTTGTACAGGCTTGTACAAGATACAGTTATTCTGGATTGGGTGCTTTAAATATCGCAGTCTGAGGCACTGGGGTCAGTCAGGATCTGCGCTGCGACGAAGATGGTTAGATACAATGGGCCAACTGGCCTAAGTATCGCTGGAGACCAGTAATGGTCAGACGAACCTGGGCGGGGTGGAGGTTTTAGTGTGTATACCAGGCTATGGACTAGAGAGCCACACACTATCGAGTGGGTAGGGTCTACTCGATGTCCAATAAGAAGGATTTCCTCCACCTTGAGCAAAAAAAATCGAAAAAAGGTGAGTGGCCTATTAGATTTTTTGACAAAACTATTCATATTTTGGTTCTGAAAATTTGCAGTAGTGTTTTTAAGCCAATTCTCTATTTAACTATAATGTTGGAGTTTTGAAGACACCGAAAGTAGGCACTAATTTTCTTATTTCAAATTCCACTTTCATCGGAATTCTCTGTTTCAAAAATCTATACTTTTAGAGATACTTTGAATTTATCATATGATGAATTTTGAATGATGCGTTTTTCCACATGTTATAATGAAGCATAATAAGTCTTGTGTTACGTCTAGGTACAAATTTATAAATTTACTCAAATGTATAACTTCATCAAAAGATTGAACTAGATCAGAATGTATTTTGTTTTGTGTTACGTTCAGTTTATTTTACCTTTAGGTATATACCTATTATTTACTACTATCATGATAGACGATTGCATAGGTTGAATACCACTGAAAAGAACTAAATGTTTAAAGACTGGATCATTCTTTTATCATTTTGTTAACTTCCAAAGCATTTTCCGCAACCATTGAAAATAATGTGTTTTAGTTGTACATATTTGATCTAGCGCTTAGAGATGTCACCATGTAGGTGGATGACGTTTCCGCACGAGTCCAGAGTCAGAAACTATGGACACCATTGCCAAAAAGTCCTTGCAAGAGCTGAACAATTGATGTTCCTCAAACGTACTCTTTATTAATACCAAGGAATCTTATTACATGTTTTTATACCCATCAAAGTCAAGTGAATCATGATATTATATTTATAGAACAATAACAACCCGTTGGAACTGCAGCAAACAGTCAAGTTTATTACTGGATGACTCTCTATCATGGGAAGCAAATTGTACTGATTTGTCATCAAAACTGAATAGCTGTTGCTATGCAATCAGACACCTAAGGACCGTGATGGGCATAAGCTAGTTAATTTGGGTATATCATGCTATTATTTATTCAAAGGTCCTGTATGGTACCCATCTCTGGGGTCTCATGTCAAATGCACGGCCGGCACTCATGGGTCAAATACAAATTATCAGATGTATTCCAGGGGTGTCTCCCAACTGTGTCCTTTGCATTAAGGTATATTTAAAGTTTGCTTACACGTTTTTAAAAATTACTATGATTAATTTTATTTTTTTTAGACTAAATCTAGAAATTATTGAACTATGTATGGTTCCAAGTAGGTTTCTTATTTGAAAAAAACCCAAAATAGGTCCAAAATTATAAAATAATCTAGAAAACGATGTAAAGATCAGGAGAGGTGTTGATATATTTAGAAAGGGATTGAAATCGTTTTTAATCTGTATGTTACTATGACGTTGATACTTGTCTGGAAGTGTGAATAACAATTTATTTTTAATCCCTTTTTCTATTTTATGTGTCTTATATGTTTTGTTTGTATCCTTTTTTCTTGACGAATTCCATACACTTGTCTCAATTTGGAAAATAAAGAATTTTGAACAATTTGAGGAATACCTAAATGTCCACTGGGAGATGATAATCCGAACGTGGCACGATGCTGGTCTGACATAATCAACGTCATATTATGAACGCAGGTAGAAAGCTGACATAATTATAATGTGCTCAGCGATTATTTACATTACTTATTTTAGAATTTCAAACTGATCTGTCAAAACATTTGCATGTTTACATTTATTCCTGCACATACACTGATGGAGATGTTTTCTATCAAAGATGGATTTTGGAAACGTCCTTTGTAATAGCACTTTCCAATCGATTCGTCTGATCATTTAACTATTTCAACGGGCCAAGACAAACAAAAATGATAATTTGACGTAGAACAGCTTCGATTGAATAATATGGTATGAAATTTGAAGTCTCAATGCGGATACTTGTTTCCCTACTTTTTCTCAGATATGTGCTTCGAGAGGATAGTCAATAGCCTTAAGGAGGATTCTTTATTCAAGTTTTATTAACCATCTTGCCGATTCTACGTTAGTCATGAGAAAATTAACGTTTTAGCAATTGCGAGCCATGTGTCCATTTTGTGCCACAGGCAAAATTTTGTCAGTTGATGCACTGAAAAATACAAAAGAATATTGATAATATTTGTTCTGGTACTTTTAAAATTAGTGCCAAAAGTTCTCAATCTGACTCCAACTGCACACGTTTGAGTGTAACATTCGACGTCAAAATCATTCAACGTTCACCAAAGAAGATAATGCGTTACTCATATTTAATCAGACATTTCAAAACATCGCGGAAATACACATGTTTCAGAGTTTACCAATGCTGTAAATCGGAAACCTATATTGTTTTTGAAAAATATCCAGATCAAATGTTGTTGGATATGATCTCTTCCTTAGGTAATTTTCCAATCTACACTTTTTGATTCTCGAAAAAAATTGCCACTTCCAGATAGCCGAAACTCATATTTCATGTATCACGAAAACCTATGATTATTCAAGAAAATATCTAATTTAAACGTTTCCGAATATGGAATTTTCTTTAATTTGGTCATCTTGAATTTTTGATTTTCGAAAAAATGCCGCCAGCACCCTCTTTGGGGGAAGTTTTTGAGGGGAAGGGCATGTATAATATTGTTTTTTTAAATAAGACCAATACTCAACACTCCTCTTTCAAATGAAAAAAAAACATCAAAATCGAAGCACGTTTACCACGCAAAAGGCGGGAACAAATATAAAAAAAACATGCAGACATACAATCGAATTGTTTACCTACTCCGTTTATGAAGTCGGCCAAAACTGAGTAATGAGAATTTGACTCATTCAAGAACAAGATTACCAAAAATTTAACTAGGATTGATGGAATTGTAAAAAAATCTATTGTAATCAAAATTACGCGATAAAGCAGCTACCGTTAATTCGGTGTCGGGATTCGCCTAGCCACTTGTATGCTTTTACTTCGAGATTATCAAAAAAAATCTTCATTTAAGTAGGGAACTCATCAAAAAATATACAAAGATCGACATCCCACTGTGTCGCAGAAGTGGAGAGAGGAAGATCCTCTCTCCTCAACGACACACAAAAGAACAAAGCCGCTCTCTGCTCGGACAATGGCCAATCGTCTCCAATGTGACATAATGGTCTATCTATCTTTCTCGTCCTCTCATTGTATCAGTTATGATATTGTTTAATGACAATATCTCTCTGTGTGTGTGCCCTAGAACAAGACCCGAGAGAAGACGACGTCCTCATTGTGATCAGCTTATCTCTATCTCTTTTCACTCATTGTCCAAGACTCGAGACTATATTGTGGCCGGATTGATTACCGACATCGAATTCATTTCATAATTAATCCCGAGGCTTCCGGGAAATATGTATTTATCCAGGATGCGCCTGTGGCGTGTCGACGTTTTAGGTTATATAGTCTGAGTGTATAATTTATAAGAAGCATGCACGAGCTGCAAGTCTGTTTTATAAATATTTGATTGTGTTTATTCTGGGGCAGGGTGGTGCCACCATTCTCCCTCGAAGACAGAGACTGTATTCAGCAGTAGCAGACATCAATCAAGATTTAACTGAACCTTGGAATATTATTCCATATCACTTCTACAGGAATATCTTATAAATAGGTAACCAAATAGTATAAACTACAAAATCTAATCACTAAGTGGTTATGCAAGAAGTGAAGAGTATAGAAGATTTTGTAATAAATCTAAATGTGAAAGCACATAACTGCTCTTTATTAGTGATAACGACAAAAATTACAAAAAAGAGATGGCTCAGAGATAATCGTCGCGTTTTCTGCTATTTCAAGATCAAATAGCACCACCACACCAAGAACACCAGGAAGTTTCGTTTTAATAAATCCTAACATAAATATGCTAATACTCCCTGCATAAGCCGTCACAAGAGAGCTTTCCGCAATTTTTGTCAAGGAAAAATAAATATATGTTGTTATCAGCAGCAAGAATGCTGTAGGATTAAGTTTTTGAGGTAAGTTGTTCATGTCAATTTAGTAATCTATTGGCAATATAAATATTTGACCAAGGCGACCGCGAACACTTAGGAGATTTCCTTCCACAAAATAGGAGAAATCAGTGACACTACTCATTCAAAGAGTTTGTAGCCAAAATATGAATATTATTCCAGTGATATTTATATGTAGGTATGCTCATTTAACGAAAGCAGCGTAGTCTTTTATATATGCATCATAATTAAAATCATAAATCAATACAAGTTTTTGAGGTTACGTTAAGTGGTAGAATAACACCCATGAAGGTTCATTGAAATGAACGTCAGTGTGACCACGTATTTGACATAGAACAGAATATAAACCTTATATATAGATATATAAACGTACTCACGAAATGTCAAGATCATAACCTAATTTTCGTTTATTGACTTTTAAAACGTCAGAATTTAAAAATCTCAAAATAATCACAATTGAGTTCAACATAACCTGTAAATCTTATCTTTATTTATGATTTTACATATAAAGTTCACATAGAAGACTACGCTGCTTTTGTTAAATGAGCATATATCTAAAAATCGTTTGAATAAAACTCATATTCTGGCAAAACACTGTTTGGATGAGTAGAGTCACTGAATTCTCCTATATCGTATATGGTACTCTCCCACGAGTCCGGGGCCGCCTTGATCAAATAACTGAGGTATTTGTATTGCCAATAGTGCACAAAGAATTTAGTGTTTTTTCTACTTCTCACTCAATCCATACTCGTTTCTACTGGGAGTAAAGTTAGGCGGTTTGATAATCTTCGTTAACTTGAAGTTTCTCATTCACTGTCATTTACCTACCGTATTTAATGAGTTATGAAATAAAAAAACATTTAACAATAAGTATTATTCACAAAAATATTAACCGGAAAGGTAGAAATGTGTCTTATTATCCAGAATATGAGATATCTCTTGAAAATAGAACAGGCTGTTAAAAACCGACCTACCAATTGTGACTAATTCAGGATCCAATAACTTACTTATTTTAAATATTTTTTTAAATTATTTTTTCATGTTAATCTATGAATTATTTTTCTTACGTTTGGTATCAGCATTCCCTATACCTAAATTCTACCAATTCCATGATGTTTGGATATTTTGGACAAAAGACAATAGTTGCTCAGGTAGCGAAGCGGTTGGCTATGAAAGACAAAAAAAATATTCAAATGTTACCTTATGTCATTATTTATCTAACAAAGTTGCTGTCACTGCTATTAGTTAATTTATGCTTCTAAGTAATATTGAATACGAGTGTTATTAATAAATATGGCACACTTTGGGTACACAAACGACGACTTTTTAAATCTTATTATCATTAACGGGGAATGTAATCGAGTTACAAGTAGAACCTGTCGTGTTTTTACAGAGAGATTTCCTGATAAACCTAGACCATCATGGGGAATGTTTCGTTCAAAAATTGAAAGAAGCAAGCTATCAGTAGACAATGAGGAAAATGAAATAAAATTCTTGGCTTTTTTTACCTCTTATACACAAGCATCAAATAGAGACTGCAACAGACATATTCGTTTATCCATAAGATCTATTCACAGAATTATCAAGAAGCATGACTGGAAACCTTTTTCATTTTAAATTAGTTCAGCATTTGCAACCTGATGATTTACCCCGACGATTAGAGTTCTGCGAATGGTTTTTAATGAAAACTCAAGAGGACGAATTTTCCTAAAAAAAAAAAAATATATGGTCCGACGAGGCAAAATTTTCAAAAATGGCATGTTTAATCGTCATAACAGTCACTTTTGGTCCGATGAAAATCCCCATATAATTAGAGAACACTATCTCCAAGACAGCTGGAGTTTTAATGTATTATGTGCGGTGAAGGACAGCTAAAATTTTTGCTATACAGATTTATGTAGAAAACTGACCAGGTACTATATTTTTCTGAATTATTAGATGTGATCACTTTATCCCATAAATAAATACGAAAATATGAAACTTGTACATAGATACATGAAGGTAATAAAGATCAAGTCCTAGGTACTAGTTTTTTGTCTTTAATTGTAATTGCTCATATATATATAAGGTACCTTCATATGCTGGAACAAGTTATAAGATTAGCAATGAACAACTTGCATCAGGATGAAGCTGCGGAAGTCTGGTATCAACAGGATGGAGCACCACCTCACAATACAAGGGAAGTATGCGAGCTTCTTTATCAGAACTTTAGGGACATGTGGGTAGCTAACAATGATCCTCATCATTGGCCAGCGCGTTCGCCAAACTTGACGCCACTAGATACTACACATTGGTCGAGCTACTGGTCAGAACATTATGGAAATGAGTTTTGAAATGTCTTGAATTAAATGGAAGTAATTTTGAGCATTTATTGTAGAAAGATAATAACTCTCAAGAGTTGATCTATATTTTTCTTTGCTTCCTAAAGTTCTCATAATTGTCATTTGTTATTATTTTAATCAAGTCACATGCTGGTAGGCGTTATGTATGAACGGTAAATCAAGAAAATGCTTTTTAGTCATAATTTTTCAGAATTCAGTCAGTAGTTTCCAAATGACGCATGCACAAAGCGCTATTTTCTCAACATTTATTCAATTTCCTTCGGAATTCAACAATAGCCTGCTATTAACAATTCTCATGATTGTTTTCATTTTCCGAATAATTATTTATTTATTTGTGAAAAATTAGGATTTCTCTCTGCATAAATTACCAACAATGTGGTTCGACTCCCGTGACTGATAATGAGATTGAAGACCTTTACTTATTTATAATATTGTTTTCTATTTTTGTTCAATATTGTATGTATTTGGAATAAACTCATTTTGAATACCTAAGATGTGTCAATTACTTCAACGTATAGATAGTTCAGTAAAAACCGTTCTGTTAGGTTTATTTTTAGTGCTTTTAAGTAAATTTCATAGCCATTCTTAGAAGCACACTCTTATATCTAGAATATGTTAAATAACCCTTAAGCAATGACATAAGCTTTGTTCAATAAATAATGACATAAGATTTAATTTCGCAGCCAAATGCTTCGCTAGCTTAGCAAATATTGCCAATTAGTCTACAATATCAAAATATCTTGGAATCGGTAGAATTTAAGTATAGGGAATGCTAATACCAAACGTGAGAAAAATAAAAGTTTCATAGATTAACATGAAAAATTACAGGGTGTTCAGATTTGGTAGGTCGATTTTAAGCACCCTGTACAACAAGAAATATTTTATGTTCTGGCTATTAGGATGCATTTCTTCTTTCTTGGTTAAGAATTTCAAATATTTTTGTGTAACTAAGGCACATAGATCGGGATAAATTTACTCATGTTTTTCTAAGAAAGAAGAAAGGTCAATATTACAAAAAATTTAAAAAATAATGATGCAGTATGTTTATGAAACTTACCTTTAATTTTAAAGCAGAATTCAAAAATTAAAGAAAAAGTAGTATGTTCTATTTGAAATAAGCGTCTTAATGTCGACTTCCGTTAGAGCCGGAAGTACTGTTACAACGTTGTGATTTTTGATCGATTATAAATTATGACACACACACACGTACGTATGTTTTCAAAATGATAGCTTTAGTGGTTTTCTAGAAACGGTTAGATCAAACCCTTCGTGGTACACACGTAGACAAAAGTCGAATGATCATACTTCTGACAGTTTTGTTTTGAATTTCGACTTCGACGACGTCTTTATACAGCCTAAGGATTTTATAGGTGTTCGATAATCTTGTCACTCCTGTTTTTGGGATCTTCTTAATCGTTTAAATTGACAATTGGCAAAGATTTACCTAATATAAATAGCAACTCTTAAGACTTATTTGCGAACTAGATTGATTCAAGTTCTCTATTATTACTAGTTTTAGAGATTTCGTTGTGTATGAATATTAGTTGCTGCTCCTGTAAAGACGCTGTAGACAAAAGAAAATCATTTGAGATTATAATCCAGAAGTAAGTATAAACAAACGTCAGAGTTGTACTTACTAATACGTATTATATGCTTCAAAGAGGAATTGATGCAGCTCTATTTTTATAATAATTAAACAGTTCAGCTAAAACCGAAACGGATATAAACAAACGCATAGTATCTTCATGTCAGTGAAGGAAGGAGTTCCAATGCACATGTCATCTGCCTATTACAAACTCAATGAAATGTAACTGAAATTCGACAATAATATACAATAATAAACATAATAAAGTAAAATTACTAAAACTAGGAAATAACCAATTAATTTTAAGCACTGAAATTAGGTTTATTCGTGCTGTGCTGACGTGAGTGAGTAAAAGGCGAAGTTTGACAGCTCTGTCAATAGAGTCATGATGTATGGTTGCTAAACTAGAAAAAAATCTTTGTGATGTTTCTTTCGTATTTCCTCTGGTTGTAGTACAAAAAATATTCCTAGCAATTGTAAATCTACCTGACCTGTGGACCTAAGAAATTTAAAAAAATGCTTCCACTTATTCTGGGGACATTTTATACAACGCAATAAATTTCCGTCAAGTTGCAGAAGATTGAATCAGATAACATTTACGTTTGCTAATTTTTGCCATAGGTTTTTGTTTAAGAGCCTCATTTTCAATAGATAATCTGTTGTTATTGATAATCTATTCAAATAATAATATTATAAATCTTAATATATCTCTTGATACTTGAATCTTGATATTGAAAAGAATGTTAATTTATCCTAAGCATTCAGCTGGCTACAAAGAGAAGTGGAGGCGTAATTCATGGCTTAGAACCAATTGAGCCACATTATCCTCCTTCGATTCCTATCGCAATCCTAAGTGGTCGATAAACTTCCAAGCTTTTCTTCCTGGTATAATTTCTGTGTTTCCATATTTCATTTATTATTCCATCGATAGATAGGATATCTACTGTTCGTCTATTGGGTCGCGTTGTTCAGTTCCTTCGGGTCACAATTAGCTCCTGCGCCTTTTCTACCTTTTTTTCTTTTGTTTATAATAAATCAAGATCAATGCAAAGGGTAATTGCTCACTTTACTTAAACATTCGAAGTGTTGTTTTTATTTTGGGGGCTTCGGGCGTGTTTTTATCGCGACCGCTGGTTGTTTTGTGGCGCAAAGATTCTCGAGTTTAATTTATTCCAATGCAATTTGCTGTGGCTTATATAATACAGTCAAATTGTATTAAGATTAATGCATAGTAGCTACATACCCGAGCACTTTGGCCTGGAAATCCGCCCCGAAAACTAATATAATAAGATCAGAATTTATTGTTGGAGTTTCTTAGAATTATCAATTAATTGAATAATCAGCAAAACTATTGGAAACATCTGAGAAACTAAATCATTCTAGTTTTCAATCAAGTGATCTAGGCAAATACAGTATCCATTAGAAGAAGTCGATGAACCGCAGGAATGAATATAAATTTTTCAACTTCTGTGTTATAATAATGATAATATTTATACTTCCACAATATATAATTTCTGATGTGGTAGAAAAATCTGAACATAATATATGTATTTATCATTGTTTGTATTTATAAAGCATAGATTATGTCTATCCAGACATTATCATCATCATCACCAGTGGCTCTACAAACCTTTATGGGTCCTGACCTGTTTTAAGAGTTGCCTTTGTCTATTTGGTCTTTATATCTGCTCCTTGGTCTGCCTCTGGGTCATGTTCCTGCATTGTTTTTCAGTCTCTTGACTGCCTTTCCTACCTCTTCAGCTGTAGGTGGCTTGTCTTTCTCTCTTCTATCTTCTGGTTCCGGATCTAGATACCTTTCTCGGTTGTCTATGCCTCCTCCTATATTCAGGTGTTCTTCGGAGTTCTTGGCCCTTCTTTCCAGGATTTCCTCCTCTGTATTCACAATATCACCATTTTTATTTCTGTACATATTATTTCTGGGTTTAAACTCTCTCCTGCTATTATTCAGCTCTCTGTAAAATTTTCTACTTTCATTGTGCGACCTAAGTTCTTCTAGGTATTATTGTAATTGTTTCTACATATATAGTTTCTTTGCGTCTGTGAATTCTTTATCCAGACATTATACTGCTAATATTTTTGAAGCGGTAATGCAGTCTTCTATGGCAGTTTTTAATAAGGTCAACTGTCTTTTGTCACTTGTCATATGACCTAGAGCTTAACCCGTCGTACATCAAAGAAACTGAGTACCCATCCATTGAAAGAGATGGGCATGAATCGATACTTGCGTATATTGTGCATAGTTTACACATATATTGTACTGTAGATGAGAACCTATTTTGACTTGAGATTGGCACTTGCCAAGAGGCGTATAATGTGTAGTCGGCTTTACAATCTTCCAAGTCTCTTAAGATAAGTCACATAGGATCATAAACACGTCTATGTATAGGTATACATACGAAGTGTAAGTATCTTTATATATTTATAGATATGATTCAAAGTCACATTACCTATTCTGATCTGATTGTGAAACTGCGTAGAATAAAAATGTGGTTTTCCTGGCATCAAAAAGAATTCAACCTCGCCTGCGGCTCGACTGGAACAACTCTATTTTCAGCCTGGAAAAGATCCACTTTCGCACATAGGGTAAAAATATTCTATTGACTTAAGATATATAAATGAATTTCTATGGGTAAATGAAGATATCCCAGATCTAGGTAGACTTTTGATAATTGATAATTTTGCCAGCATGCTGTTCTAAGATATATAATCTCAATAATTGATATTAGATCAGAGGATACAATGTGCAAAAAAAGAATAAAAATGTGTACTCGTAATAATTTGTAATTATTACCAGAATTGCCATAAGTTTTAGAGCCAAGTGAATTAGGTTAACTTATTCCTCGTAACTTTCTGGTATAACCGGAAGTGATAGTCATAGGTACTTTTCATCCCCACAAATATGGCTCTGGTAGGTCTGTGATGATATTTATTAATCAACCAAAGTCGTCCATGTACCTATCTTAATAGTATTTCGTGACTGAAAGATAAGTAGCTTTTTAGGGGCAAATGAAATAAAAATAGAACTAGCTGATAAGGTTTGGTCATGTACAGAAGAAAATTAAGAGAACATCTTAAAACGGTATCCCCAATCAAAGAGGGATGTTCAAAAAAAACGAAAAAGCAGAAAATAGAAAAGGACGAGATAACTGCAATCATAGGTATATCTACTGTACTTATTAAGACTGGATGAGGGCGTTGAAGAAAACTTTGATAATGTTTAAGAAAATTAATTTCTGATACTAAGATAATACTTAAATTTTTGACTTCAGTGAGCAAAAATGATATACTTATATATACTGGAGAATGGTGGCGAATCTCCAAAGTACATGGCTTTGGAAAATTAAATTATGAAAGGAAATAAAAGCCAGACCATGTTCAGAATGATAGATGAAAGCTTGCATCTCTTATAACATATAGAATATGCATATATAATTAGTAGTTTTAAAGTTATAAACGTAAACTACGGAGCTGAAATTAAATCAGTCTTTTTATCAGAAATTTGTTTAAAAGATAAAGGAACTTGAAAGGGATTTATATTATTTAAATTTATTAAATTTTTGCAAATATTTTGTCAAACTATAAACCTAAAATTATATTTGAACTGGTTATTTTCTACTTCTGAAATTGACTAGAAATTTTTATGGTTCAAATAGGAAAAAATCACATCATTTATTTTTCGATTTTACAAAGCATTATTTAATAAGACCAGTCTTGCATAGTCAGCATATTGTATGTATTGCATCAGTTATTACATTTATGACTCATTTTCACTTTCCAGCTTTTCCATATACCTTCAAGATGAGGAGAGAACTAATTTGACCAGAACATAATATTCCGATACAATTTGTCGTGGCACATCGCGGCCGCAGATTACGGTGAGTTATGGAAGGCTGGGCAGGGAATGCGGCTGAAACTGATGGACGGACATACAGACGAACGGAGGGGCCTTATTAAAATACGTGTTATTGTTTCAGTCACGTTGCAGTTTCTCACGGGATCCATATACTCTTTATTAATGTTTGTAATGTAATTTCCACAAATTCATGTATTTGTGGCTTCTTCTACAGGGCAATTCGATTTTGTTTCGTAATCGATCTACACGAAATTTTATTTGTTTGTGAATGTGATCTTTTATTCCATTAGAGGATATTATTGTGAGAAGCTTTCGAGGTACTTACTTTTTTATTGAGGAGAATTGATTCAGGATAGTATTTGTAGGATATTGTTGTATAGTTCGGTCTAATAACCATCCCCTTAAAGATACAATGACAAATGAAGATGGGAGTTGTTATTCTATAAATACCTATAAAAATATATATTCACAAGGTCATGGGAGAATTTTCAAATACTTGTGAATAATTCTAGTTGTATCAGTTTAATGAGGAACTCAATGACGTAATAAATTAAATTATTTTGATTCAAATATTTGAGGCCTGGAGTATCCGATTCCTGGATATTTTACAAAATAAACCTAGGTGCCAGCTGAGGCGACGAAATGCTGCTGATAAGTTATTAATGTGGCATTATTGTAATATATATCCTCAGATCTGATTATTATAACCATTTCTCATGAATTCGGATTATACCAAAATGTTCATCTGTATTAATACTGATTCTAAATCATAATGGATTTTCAAGTAGGTATATTTATTTAACTGGAATATTCCAAGCTGTCATATAATATCGTAATAAATCAAATTTTACATAGGTGTTCTGTGGAGTATCACAGGGATCTATCCTAGGACCACTGCTCTTTATTACATCACGCATTATACGCAGCACTTTTACGCAGATTATGGTTAGGTTAGGTGATAATGTCATGTAAACCTTATGAATCTTCTCAAGTCATAACGCCACTAAATTTCGATGTTGAAAATATGTTTCAAATATCTAACAAACATTGTCTGTCTTTAAACTCCAATAAATTAATTAGTTTGTGGTTTGTCAGGAAAAAAGATTTAAATATTTTTATATCAGAATATTGTTGCAATTAATGGGGAAATCATCTATTTTAAAAATAGTATCATGAATTTAGGTTTGATGATTTGAAGTACCTATCTATTTACACTTCACAAAACATATGTCCATCTGCCTTAGGTGAGCGTATATCAATTTGAGACTATTGTATCAGAACAAAAACTTTTTGAATATACAAAATAAGATCATATTGTGTGAGGCTCTAGTATTACATATCATAATATATGATGTTGTTTATGGTCGATGCCTGTTTCTGAGGGATGTAAAAAAGCAGGTAAATTGCCCAAAACTCATGTTTGAGATTCATTAATGGCATAAGGCGTAATCAGCATATATCCCCGTCGTTGATGAGTACTGGATGGCTGGATATAGAACACAGGAGAAAATTACATTCTTTATTAACGTATTTCAAAGTTCTGATAAATAAAACTCCTAGTTAATTATGTAATAAAACAACATATGGGTTTGATATTCATACTATAAATACTCGCTACAAGAACACATATAACGTACCCCAACATTCATCTGAGACGATAGAATTAAAGATAAGACAATATCCGGAAACGTTTGAACTGAACATTTTTTCAAAAAAGTTGGATACGGCTTTCGAACAATGTGTAAATCTGAAATATGTGAATTTGTTTCGAAAATTGAAAATCTGAGACTGTCAAATCAAAAAACAGATTATTTGTAGCAACATTTGAATTGAAAATTTTTTTTTTCATAGAGTTACGTTTTTCGAGTTACAACTGTGGTAAACTCTAAAATATGCGTATTTCCGCGGCGATGTTTTTAGATCTCTAAATAATAACAAGTACAAGCAAAGAATATAGGATAAGTACTATCTTCTTTGGTAGTGAATTGAACGTTCATCTATTTTCGTGACTAATGTTACACTCAAAAGTGTGAAATAAATATTATTCACAAAAAATGTACCGACTGTATTAGTTGGTGCTCTGAAAAATACAAAATAATATTGATGCTATTGATTCTGGTACTTGTAAAATTGTTGCCAAGAGTCCTTCCTCTATTTAACAATAATTGCACAACATCAAAATTACCAGTACCAATGAATAAAATTAATATTATTTTGTATTTTTCAGTGCACCAAGTGATAAATTCGGTCCCATTTTGTTGTAAAAAATATTTATTTCAATAAGTTTTCTAGAGTCAAGAACAAATAAAATTTTCAATATCATAATCTAGGTCTCAATCAGTTCAAAAATAAACTTTCGGAGATATTGTGGAATAACTTCAAAAGTAATATACTTACATTTATTTATAGTGTCCTTACGTTATGAGGGATACAT
The DNA here is from genome assembly GCA_958507055.1 of Crioceris asparagi. Taxonomy (NCBI): domain Eukaryota; kingdom Metazoa; phylum Arthropoda; class Insecta; order Coleoptera; family Chrysomelidae; genus Crioceris; species Crioceris asparagi. Next base: position 12,947,207 of record OY293830.1, on the reverse strand, counting down.
ATATAAGACTACTTGGTTCTTGGTTGTGTTTTTCTTTCTTGTTCTATATTTTCTTATTTTGTGTATTAGAAGAAAGGGTAAAAGGCAGAACACTATTTTATTTTTATTCTATCAGTTAAGTTTGTTTGAATATGTTAAGATTAGGTGTAATAATAGACTTATGTGATAATATTAGACCTTATTTTTTATAAAAAATCTCGCCTCTCAATAATGCAAAAATATGCTCCTCTTATATGATTTATAAAGACTATTATTATTATATAAAAGACATTTGCGTCGTGATTGTCAAATGATGTGAAGTATTATACAAACATTGGCTATCTATTTTAATATTATCCTTGCCTTCTCCACTTCTCATTTATTTAGGTGAAACAACGTCAACCTCTGTAATATTTCGTCCAGCTACTTCAGGTGCATATCAATGTACTGAGCATCGAAAAACTATTTTGGTCTCAACTATACACATTATGTCAAATGAATAATAAGGCGTATGTTTCAAATATGACGTTACGAGCCACAGACGAGTAGCGAAAACCACTCTATACCGAAATAGATTATAACATGTACCAAAAACCGAATATTGCAAATCGTGATTGAAAGTTCAGAACTTTTATTCACATATGGGAGACAGTATTTCTCACAATGTTTGAATTGGATGTTTAATTAGGGAGTTACAGAACTATAGACTATTTAATTAACCAAAGGCAATACTTCCAAGTGAATTGGTTTGAAATTTAAAATGTTGCCAAATTTAATTAAATTCATCATACTAAGATGATATATGATGAATATAGTATGATCGATTATTATAAAAAGTTTTACATTACCGAAATTGATTATTTTTTGACCGACGTCCCGAAAGAAAAAGTTATACAAATCGACTCTCTGCTTTTTATGTTTGTTCGCAAAAAAAATCTATATGGGTACAGATAGTTTTGAAGTTGGTGGCAACAATGTTCTACCCATATAATAGCATCCCATAAAAAGTACTAGTATTAATGGATTTAATATTATTTAGTATATTTCAATGCACTAACTAATAAGATCCGTTTTAGTTTTTGTAACAATTTATTCATTTGCTAATGAAAAAAGGGAAATATAATACTATATATATATATATATATATATATATTGATTTTTATGTAGATTCTTGAGCTTGGATATATTTTTTTTCTTAGGTTTTCTTGGGATACAGGCTCAGTGGTTTGATTAACTTATTTTTATTTATTCTATACCATTATAATTAATTTTTATAAGAACAAAACGTTTCGACCATATGTGGTCTTTTTCAATTGTTAAAAATTAAGATTAGCTGTAATATAAAACAAAAATTTTTAATGTAATTTTTCTATGAATTGAACTAAAACTTACCTAAAATGCATAGTTCGTAGAAAACCAGATATATAATAAAAATTAAAATATAATTCTGTTTGGGTCGACCATTTAAAATTGAAAATTAAAACTGTATTCTATATAATTGTTGAGAGTTATATCATTTTAGCATCTTCTTCCAGTTTCTTTTTTCTTTTTTTTTTTATTCTTCTTGTTCATTTTTTTGGAAAAAACTTTTTATATTTACTTTTATAACTGTTGTCTTTCAGCGTGTGAATAGATGTTTAATTTGGAGCACGTTGCGAAAATAAAATGGTGTTGCCGGAAATATGTGGCAGGAAATTAAAGTTAATATTTATTTTTGACTTTTGACATTTGAGTAGACGAGAAAATTTTTGTGGATTCATCTCGTTTTAGGTTTTGTGCTTTATAGAATATTATTATATATGGTACTTAAATTTTTAATATCAGTTTTTGAATTTATTGTGTTTGAATTATTTTTTATATATATCATTTCTAGAATTTTTCGTTTAAATGTGTGTTTTTCAGTGGTTAATATTTTAGTTTCGTTGAAATTGAATTTATGTTTCTCTTGTTCTTCGTGATTTGTGAGGGCGGTTTTATTTTTCTTGTCATATTTATGTCCTTTGATTCGATTTTCGATATATTGGCATGATTCTCCTATATATGTGCTATTGCAATCGTTGCATGGTATCTCATAGACAGAATGTGTAATTTTGTTTTTGTCTGTTTTGGCTTTTAATTTGGTGTATGTTTTTTTCAATAGATTGTGAGGTTTGTGACTGACGGGTATGTTGTGGGTTTTGAATAATTTTTGGATGTTTTCTGATAGTTTGTCTATATATGGGAGTGTGAGGTAGTTATGGTTTTCGTCTTTTTTTGTTCTCATTTGTTTATTTGTATTGTATGTTGCATGAATTTTGGCGCGGAAAGTTTTATTTATAAGATTTTCTGGGTAACAGTTTTGTTTAAGTACTAATTTTGCCTTATCTATCGATTTCTTACGGTATTGTGGGTCAGAAAGTCTTATTGCTCTATCAGCCAAGCTGTTGATTACTGCTTTTTTTTGTGACATGGGATGTTTTGATTTGAAGTGCAAGTATCTACCGGACCAAGTACTTTTGGTATACCATTCTGTCTGTAAGTTATTGTTTTTGTGATGGAGTGTTAGATCAAGGAAATTTATTTTATTGTTTTTTTCAGTTTCAATGGTGAATTTTATTTTGTCATGGTATGAGTGGAAAAGATTAAGGATGTCATTTTCTTTATCTTGGGGGATAGCTGTTAGACAGTCATCAACGTATCTATAAAAGAAAGGAATATGGAAATTTGCGGTCGGCAATATTTCATTTTCTAAGTCTTCAAGTACCAATTGCGCAATACAGCTGGAGATGGATGAACCCATAGCACAACCATAAATTTGTTGGTAAAATTTGTTTTTATATTTAAAATATGTCGATTTAAGTGTGAGTTCAATAGCTTTTTTAAATTCTGTTTGGGGAATGTCTGTGTATTGTTTAATCTCATTCCATTTTTTGTCGATGATTTTCAGTGCAAGGTCTATAGGAATATTTGTATATAAAGAGACTACATCGAGGGATGTAATGATATAGTTGTTGGGAATATATTTATTTTTCATCATTTCTTTAAAATGCCATGAGTCTTTTATGTATGAGTCGGTTTTGTTTATTATTTTATTTATTATTTGTTTCAAAAATTTTGATAATTTGTTAAATGGTGATTGGATGGATGAAACAATTGGTCTTAGAGGATAGCCGGCTTTGTGAAGTTTTGGTTGGTTTTATTTTCGCAACGTGCTCCAAATTAAACATCTATTCACACGCTGAAAGACAACAGTTATAAAAGTAAATATAAAAAGTTTTTTCCAAAAAAATGAACAAGAAGAATAAAAAAAAAAAAGAAAAAAGAAACTGGAAGAAGATGCTAAAATGATATAACTCTCAACAATTATATAGAATACAGTTTTAATTTTCAATTTTAAATGGTCGACCCAAACAGAATTATATTTTAATTTTTATTATATATCTGGTTTTCTACGAACTATGCATTTTAGGTAAGTTTTAGTTCAATTCATAGAAAAATTACATTAAAAATTTTTGTTTTATATTACAGCTAATCTTAATTTTTAACAATTGAAAAAGACCACATATGGTCGAAACGTTTTGTTCTTATAAAAATTAATTATAATGGTATAGAATAAATAAAAATAAGTTAATCAAACCACTGAGCCTGTATCCCAAGAAAACCTAAGAAAAAAAAAATATATATATATATATATATATATATATATATATATATAAATATTTATATATATATATATATATATATATATATATATATATATATCTACCGTCTTTTCCAAAACCATCCTTTGGTGGATACAAAGAGACCACCGCCCTGTACTCCATTATGACTTTTCATAGATTAGCTTTTTTCTCGTTCGTTATAAATTATTTAGCGGTCGTTATTCACAAAACCACAAATTTAATAGATTTTTTTTAGTATGCCGATATTGACTTTATAGATTACGAGAAAATTAGAAGTAGGTAGGTAGGTAACGCATTCGTGAGTTCAGTGGTTTGTGTTTTTTCTAATAGGGCAATAAACCGATGATAGCGTTATTAACAGTAGTAAGAAATGATGAAAATGTTTGTGGATGTTCAATTATACCTAAGTGTTTTTTTTTCTCTATTGCTAATTGAGTTATTATCTATACTTAAAATAAATATGTCTGTGAGCATATTATATGTGAGAATATAGCTTCTGATTTTAGAGAGTATTCAAAAGTTATTTGCGTCTGAACTTGCGGTCTAGTAAATAAAGTTTTGTGATAAAAAAACCCAACTAAAAACCCATGATGGGCATAGTATAGGCTCGTAATCTTCATCAGTGAGAATATTCCTCCTGTTAAAGTGTTTTCATATTTTGTGCCATAAAATTTCATATTATGTCTTTAATGAAAAGAAACATCTGAGATTTTATAAAATTCACATAACTTGTAAGTTCTAGGACTTGATTTTTTAATGTTCAGCATTGAAAGAGCCAACTTTATGAACATAACAAAAATTTAAAATATTAAAAAAAAAATTGTATCGACGTTATCAGTTGGTGCACTGAAAAGTAAAAAATAAAAAATAAAATTAATTATATTGGTGCTGGTACTTTTGAAGTTATGCAATTGCAGTTAGATTGAAAACTGATAACGTCGGTCCATTTTTCAAAATATATATTTCACACTTTTGAGTGTTACATTTATCACGAAAATCATCCATGTTTGCTTTGTTTGTATTTGCTATTATTTAGAAATCTAAGAGCATCATCGCGAAAATCGCTTATTCTGTATAAATTTCACTACTCATTTAACTCGAAAACCGTTACTCTATGGAAAAAGATGTTTAATATGAATAATCTGGTCATTAATTTTCCACTTTCAGATTTTCAATTTTCGAAAGAATTTGCCTCTTTCACATCGCAGAAATCAGGAAACCGTAGCTATTTTAAAAGAATGTTCAATCTAAACGTTTCCGGATATTTTGATATCTTTAATTCTGCCATCTCGGATTTTCGATTTTCGAGAAAACTTTAACACCCACCCCCTTCGGGCCAGTTTTTGGAGGGAAGGAGATTTCGGATTTGCGTAAAAACAAGCAGGCAGTCGAATTGTATTCCTCCTCATTTCGGGAAAATAGTCGAGTTCGGAAATTATAAGCAGTAGATTCTCAGTAACAATTATTGTGATGTTTCAATATTTTTACGTGTTTTTGTTTGGCTATATAGCAAGGAAACAGAAAATAATAAAGTATCTGGCATCATTATATACATTTTTAACACTTTTAGATTTCTTAGAACTTACTGCTTACAAGTCGACTATAGTATCTATCCAAATTTATTGCGAAAGCAAATGATAATAATTTAATTCAAATTTTGTTGTTCGATGATAAATGATCTCAACTAGAACCTTATGCAGGGTGAATTTGAAATACTCGCGAACACTTTAACCTGCTTCAGGATAAATATAAAAATAATTACCTGTCAGAATTCTCAATTATAAGAGAGAAGAGAAATACTCAAAATATAACTATTCTACTACAAATATGCCAGCGCCGCCTCTGATTTGGAGAGCCTTATAAATAACATCTGTAAATTTCCTTAGATGAATTAAAATAGTTGCAATATTTTAAAAAAAATATGGTGCGTTAGTTTGTTGCGTTATTGTTCAATATCAATCAATCAATCAATGTGATTTAGGATTAATTCATTGTGAACACATATACAAATATTTCCATTTTTTTTAGTTTTCCTGGTTGTGATATATTTGTTTAGAGAGTACTTTTTCGAATCTGCGAATTGAAACCTCTGCTTAGCATATAACGTAGTTCATAATGAACATCTATTGTAAACCATTAAATGGTGAGTAATGATCCAAATAATTAAATATTAATCATAAGCAGGATTATTGAAGATAACAGGCAACCTCAGGATTACTATTCCATGTTTCTTTAAACACCACAAATTTAGTTTTTCATTGTTTCTTGTGTTGATTCTAATTTCAATATTTTTTTCTTGAATTCGGAATTTTGAATAATAAAAGTTGACCAATAAGTCATGTTAGGTTTAAATATTCGCAAGTATTTCAACATCACCCTGAATTTGATGACTTTTATGTCATTAAGAAATGATAAGAGATGGTGCCAATTTTTTTAAAGAAATAATCCTGTTATTCCCCCCAAAAATTAACTGCTGAGGGTAGAGAGAACTTGATATGACAAGCTTGAGTCCATCTTCGGAAACTTCAAAACCTTTAACAGTGGCCGATATAGAGCCCTGGGGAGGAGAATTTCTCAAAAAAAATGTAAATCAATGTTGTTAATGTTTTTTGAAAGTCTTGTGATCTTGTTGTTACTCAACAATGTGAAATAATCAACTTTTAATCAAAACTAGGATTGTTATTGTTACTTTCTTTCCCTGTTTCTTTTGCCTTCTTACGAGTCGGATTACAGTTCTGTTTCCAGATCTTCCATTTTACTCTGTCTAGGTCGAGGGCATTCAGCACTTTCAAGGCTTTCCCTTTAACGGTTGCTATCTGTTGTATCTGCTCTATCAATTTCTTCTTAGGTCTCTTATTGACATATCTCCATTACTTTGTTCGCTATTCTGTCGGGATTCATTCTGATAAGATATACCTACATACCAATTCAACTGCTCCTTTTCAATTTTCATTATTTGTTCTTGATTTTACTTTCTTCTTATTTCATCGTTCTTTAGTCTGTTCTATTCAGTCAGTTCGATATTTCTTGTTTAAATTTTCTAATTTGGCGTTTCTGTTACTATTCTTTACTTACTCAGCTCCAACTGAGTCAGAAAATATTAGATATCATAGCTTCACTTTTAATCATCTGTTAAATTTGAATATTCTTTGATGTTATCTCCAGATGCTTTATTTATACTTGAAAAAAAAATAAGTAGTCAGGCTACGGTGTATTTGAACTTTATTCATCCGCTACATAGTAACAATAATTCTCATCAGTCTGTCTTGGGCGTAGGTATAATATGCTAATTTTAGTTTGAACAAGATATAGATCTTGTACATGACGTTTATGTTTAATGAACACATTTTTATTTTTGATGCAATTATTTTGGCAATGGCTCAAGCTGAGCGTATAAAATATTTTATCAACGTGCTTCAGGAATCCAAAACATTTTTAACATAATGAATGCGTGACAACAGAAATATTGTTTGAGGGAAATATTAATTCTCATTTTTTCTTTCTGATTGTAATGTAAAATTACCGTGTGTATTATATCACTTGATATAATAAAATTATGTGTTTTTTAAATATTAAGGACCTGCTGCAGTCGCTGGCATTGTAGAATTCAGAATGCCATGCATATAGGTAGTTAAATTGTTTGAAACCTTACATCGTTAATCTATTTCTATTTTCAAAGTTAACCAAAATAAAGACAAAACCTGTTTTAAAAAATGTTCCGATAATGAGTCTTTAGACGCTAAAACAATATTTTTTGAATGGCATCACCATATTTTTTACCGACTTACCGAATTAAATGGAGGCTTGCTCCAATTTTCACGACTCCTTCTTTATTTATAAAAAAAACTTATAAGGGATGATCTCTACAAATCAAATATGACCATCTCTCAAATAAATTACCACAAGAACCGTGACGTGGAGCGTTTGTTGTAATATGAACGTTTTATCTATAAAGAAAGGTGGTTCATTTCCGCCAACATTCACATCAGAAATGTGTTGGATGTTTTCTGCAAATCTAGGAATGCTGAGAAATTAAAAATACGAAGTCTTTTTGGCAACAACTTCAAAAGTGCGAATAACAATAGAATTAATATTATTTTGTATTTATAAGTGCAGTATACTTCATAAAGTCGATTTATGTGAATAAAGATTTGTTCTAATATTACTATTCAGGTGATTTCAGAATAAAAAAAGAATTGTTTCTTCAAGTTCTTTAAAAAATTTAAAGTTCATTTTAATAGAAAAATGATGAAAGGTAATAGAATAATAGTCAGCTCTTCGTACTTCAATAAACTGAAATATTGTCTAGTTGTCACTGCAACTATCGTTTTTATAGCAGGGATTACTCCAATATTTACCAATTATTGTTCAAAATGGTCGATGAATTGAAAAGTATGCCTTATTTGTAAACGTGGTGTAGCCTTTTAAGAATACTGTGTTAGAGTATAGTAAAAAATCGATCAAAACCGGAATAATTTTTATATGTTCTTATTATGTAGTTAACTAATTCATACAACCTAGGTAAGGTTGTTATAAAATACCACAGCACATGTCAATAAATAGATCCCAGTTTAAAGATTCTAGTGTATTAATAAATTGGTAGTTATGGTTTCTGTTCAGCATTAACAGAAACACTAAATAGGTACCTATGTTTATTATTTCAAATAAATTCCCTCCATAGGTATAGAAACACAGTTCTGAATCAAATTATTTCTAAGTAATAGATGAATATTTGATCAAATTCAACCCCATAACTATACCTATTGCATATGATTACTTTACATTTGAAAGATGAGACTTGAGAAATGGTCCTATATTCAATATGAGAGACTTTAGCCAACAGTAGATATTAGGTAATACTATTACCGTGCCTACCAAAGATGACAACAACTACTCAGTGAGCTAAGTAATACTTCATCCCGCATTGCATTATATTATCGTTGATAGGTGCAATATATTACTAATCAATACTTAGTGCATAGTGCAGACTTCTAACTCTTTTGCTTTAATTTCATTCCGAACACATCACAGTTGAGTCAAGCGTATGATCGCCGATTTCGTTCTCATTAGAACTCATCAGATACGCAGATAAATCTGGGATGAGCCCCCAGAGTCCCAGAATTTTAACCTAACCTAACCTAATATCTACTGTTGACTAAAGTCTCTCATATTTTATATCTCACAGTAGAAATCTTCACAGCAATTTTTGCTCCTGTATTCATTAAAACTCAAATCCAAAATCTCCTTCCCTCCGAAAACCGACCCGGAATGGGGTGGAAGCGACATTATCTCTCGAAAAACGAAAATCTGAGACGGTAGAATTGAAGATACGAAAATATCGGGAGTTCCGGAGACGTTCAAATTGATCATTTTTTCAAATGAGCTACGATTCTCGAGTTTCAGCAATTATCAGCTGATTCGGGATTTTTCGATTTTACGATTTGGCAACGTTGAACATTTCACGGATATCAATTCACCTTTTGACAATTCCACTGATTTTTTTCTCATGTTTCTCTTACTTTATCTTTGATTACTCTTGGTCAAGTTAATTTGAGTTGGCCCTTTTATTTTCTATTCCACAGTTTATCAAGCACTGCAGTTTACATGGTCCTACCCAATTCCTTTTTGTCTTCTTATTGATAGAATTTGAACTATTTATTGCCACAATTCTTCGTTTTTTTATTTATTAAATAAATAGACAATAATGAAATGTACCCAGACGTCTTTTAAGCTTTGGATTGGAAATAAAGTTTCAAAGTGGTAAAGTATCCAGTAAGTGGTTGAAATGATCAATAACTAATGAACAATCATTTAAGGTAATTCTCAAAAGAACTTAATTTAAGACTCCTAATTAGGACCTATTATTGTTCTGACGATTTCGTTCTAAAAAAATCACAAACATAAGTGGATACTTGAACAATTTGCTCTTTAACTATACTTTAAATTGCAACAACTGCTAACAATTATACGTAAATAATAAATTAATAACGTTAATTTATTCTTATTAGAATGAAAATAATAGATGATTTGGTTGGATTGCTATACCTTTGAATTAGTTGTTAGAAAAGCCATTAAGAATTAAATGATTCAGGCCGGGATTTATTAATAGATTTTCCGATAAAGGCGTCCCTCGTGCACGAACTTGAACAAAGCGAGTTTAAATGTGTAAATTTCTTAGAAAACTTATAGAAGATATCGATTGGCTGAATGTAGTTGAATTATACACAGGCGTACCTAAAAGAAACCATTTTTGGGCAGTTTGAAATCGAATAAACTGAAAATACTGAATACACTAGTAGGTCCCTTTACCAAATAAGCAATCAATTTGCTAACAGATTCCGTCAAACTTATCAATTGATGCACATTTGAGCTCGTTTTACGGAAGCCCAAAAAGAAGAAGTCTGACGTGATTAGATCTGGCAATTTGGCCGACCAGTTTAAATTTCCAAAACGGAAGATCATACGATCCGGAAATGACATTTAAAACCATTTGAAAAAATTATAGCACATTCAGATTATGACATTACTTTTTCCCTACCATGTATTATCGTTATCATAGTAACTAACAAAGTAAACTTGAACCGATCTAAGACCGATTTTGTATACATCTGTACAAAATAGAGTCTTTAGACAAAAAAGGACCTGAAATAATTGTGGATGGCACTAACTTTAACGTGAAAAAAATATCGAATACTATTTTTCCAAATATCCCTTGTAAGTTGTAATGTTTGAGTTTATCTGTAACAAAAATTGATAAAAATTTGTATGTATGTACCATGTTTTCGAAGAAGTTCTTGATATGTATCAATTTTAATGAAGGGATATATATAATGTGTGGAATTGATACAAGATTTATAGTTCAAGGTCTATACTATCAAGGAATCATTTGAATAATTATAGAATTGTTAGCAAAGGCTTCGAAATATTATAAAAGATGATAATTTTTCAAGCTTTTTCATTCGTTAAATCTCAGATATTCCGTTGAATAATAATAAAACTCTAATATATTGCTTATATTGTATTATTCTAAAGAAATTTCCATAGTAGGTAAATGAAAAATAATGGAAAAATGTTTCTTATTATTATTTTATTCAATGAATATTTAAGATATCAGTGTTATGATTAAAAATCCCTTCCTAATGGAAATTAAAAGCAATCATGGCAACTCCTCCCAAAAAGCTGATAATATAAACTGAATATTTCATACTTCTTAGTGACCTACCGTTTTCCTCGCTTTTCCGGTGTGGAAAACGATAATTATAGAGACTCGGGCCGTAGAACAGAGGTGTCGGATTCTCGTGCACAGACTGTAATTAGAGGAAATTAAAGCGATGAATAAATCGCTTTTCTGTTGCTTGGAGTATTAATTAATGATAGCCTTTTAATGGAAAGTCATTTGAATTTTAAAATGGGAGCGACACGGCCTCGGACCATTTTCCCCAAGTGAAATATTAACGCTTCCTTGCTGATTAATATCACAGGATTTCCGACAAATGATGAGGAAAGAATCATTTATAGATTATCTAGTTATTTACTTGAAAAAATATTTGGATCATATGCCATAGTAGAAAGAAGCAGAAGGTTTATAGGAGTAGAAAATTTCATTATCAAAATTAAAATCAGTTTTTTTTATTATAACATGAAATGAATTGCAGAGACTGGACACAAAGCTTAACAAATGAAAATATCGGGAACAGTTGAACCATAGTAGGTAATATTTGCAAAAATAAAATTGTGTGGTATTTGCTAAAAAAGGTAAAATTATAATTAATAAGTGACGTTGAAGATAAATTACTCAAGAAGATTGAAAACCAAGAGAACTACCAGAATATATTCACAGTTAATTATCAAAATTGGGGAATTCAATTAATCAATTTTATTTTATATAAAATGTGAAATGAGTTATCAAGAAGCCTTGAGGTAAATCCAGATTATGACATCCCGCAGCAAAAAAAAATCATCCCTACATTTAACTCCATTTGAGCGACTGCCATAACGTCATCAAATATAAAATAGTTTTGATACATAATTTAAAGGTCTTTCTATTCTCTATAACAGAAATATTACCTTTAGATTTATTGCAAAACTTAACATTGAAGACATTCAATCATTTGATCTTCAAAATTTCCTTACCTTTACAGCGAAAATTTAGTTCTTTATACTGAGAAAATAAAACAAAACTGATACTATTTTTTGGACAGCAGGATGGAGCAATGCCACATTATGGAATCTATATCCAGCAGTATCTCGAGGAAATGTATCCAAATCAGTGGATGGGGAGTCCTATATAGATGAAAGGTGCATGCACGATTACCTGATTTTCAGCTATTAGACTTTTTGCCTCTTATGTTTAAAGTCTGTTTAATTTCATATGAAATCAACATATAAATAAGTTAACAGCATTATATAAATATCTATATTGAAAAAAAATATATTTGTTTTCGTAACCTTGTCAGTATGTCCCTGTCATTGTAATTGCTTCATAATATTGGGTAATATAAGATAATTTAGATGCAATTCCAAGCTGAATCTATTCATTCAAGTTTGTGAATATTTCAAAGAACATCCAACCGAAAGACAAAATAATAGAAACGGATTGTACAACAAGATTTAACAAATGATTCTCACCATGTGAAACTAAGAATTGATGAACAATGCGGCAACTAATTCAATTTAATAATTTGCAAATTTTATAAAAGTATGCAAAGTGAAGTTCAAAATTGTTCCTATGGCCATATAGACATTTTAAATATTTGTTGTGATTTGTATTGTTGTAAATAAAATCTCTATAAATATTTTTTACAAGAAATTGGACCTACGTTATTAGTTGGTGCACTGAAAAGTACATACAAAATATTGGTGCTGTTTCTTATGAAGTTGTGCAATTGCAGTTAAACTGATAACATTTGGCACCAACTTCACAAGTACCAGCACCAATAGAATTAATATTATTTTGAAGTTTTCAGAGCACCAACTAATAACGTCGGACCAATTTTTTGTGAGAAATATTTATTTTACACTTTTGAGTGTAATATACACAAAAATCGTTGAAAGTTCACTAATACCAAAGAAGACAGTACTTATCCTATTACCCACGTATATTCTTTGCTTGTACTTGTTATTATGTAGAGATCTCAGAACATTGCTACGGAAATACACGTATGCATTTTGGATTCAACCATTTTACCACCGATTATCTCGAAAACCGTAACTCTAAGGAAAAAATGTTCATTATAAATGTTGCTACAAATATTATTGTCTTCCATTTGGTATTAAGAGATTTTCAGTTTCCGAAAGAAATCGCCCCTTCCAGATAGCAAAAATACCCATATGTGAGATTTTAAAATGAATGTAGCTCGATAACCGTAACTCTTTTGAAAAAATGTTCAATATAAACGTTTCCGGATATTGTCCTATCTTTAATTCTGGCATCTCACATTTTCCATTTTCGGAGGGAAGGAGATATCGAATTTGAGTTTTTACGAATATGGGACCATTTCTCCTCTTTCAAAGAAGTCAATAATCATCCAAATCGGAGTAAGTTCACTATATACAAGCGCAAACAAACAAAAAAAGCAGACAGTCAAAAATATGACAACTTGACAACCTTATAGTTGCATGGCACAACAAAATTTCTTTTTCATTCATTCATAATTTATATTGTCAACAACTAAACCAAAAACTACCAAACTACATAGTTTGTAGTGTGTTTTAGAGAATCTCATCAAACAAATGATTCAATTTTTTAATGAGAATTTAAAAATAATAGCATCTACTTAGACTTTACTTTTTTGTCATATAATTGTTAATTTTATGAAGGAGTAATCGATATATGTTTATAACTTTAATTTGAAGGAGTTCGATTTAAGGATATTTTTTTAGTTATTATGTTATGATTCTAAATCAAATTGCCTCAGAATTTCTTGAAAATATGCATAATATTTGAAATAATTTGTTTTATTCATTTGACTGTTCCACATTGTATAAAAAACTTTAACTTATAGTCGGTCCAAATTTTGTTAAGAAAAATATTTATTTTACACTTTTGAGTGTAACATTAGTCATGAAAATCGTTAAACGTTAACTAATACCGGAAAAGATATTAGGTACGTATCCTATTATTCAAGAATATTATTTGCTTGTTATTATTCACAGATCTCAAAACATCGATTCGGAAATACCCATATTTCCGACTTTATCACAGCTGTAACTCGAAAACCGTAGCTTCTTTTGAAAAAGGTACAAATTTAAATGCTGCTACATATACTCTCTTCTTTAATTTGGCCCTCTCATATTTTCAATATTCAAAAATACTGCCCCCTCCACATAGCCGAAATACACATATTCTAGTATTTATCATGGCTGTAATTCGAAAACCGTACGTCTTTTAAAAAAAATCAATTTAAACGTTTCCGGATATGGTCTCATCTTTAATTCTGACGTCTCAGATTTTCGAAAAAAATCCCCTCTTCAATCCCTGTCGGGGCGGTTTTTAGAGGGAAGGAAATATCGGATTCGAGTTTTTATAAATTTGGGATAATTGCTCAAATCTCTTTTTTCAAATGAATCAAAAATCATTAAAACTGGAGCATGGTTACTATTCAAAACCTACATTAAAAATCGAAAACATCAACCAAGGAAGCCAGCAATCATCTCGAAAAATTTGTACACTCTACACATAGCTATGCTACATGCATATAATAATTAAATCAAAAGCATTTATTGGAAGTATCGATGATGATTGTGAAAGCAGAAAATCGTAGTGCTATCTGACATCTCTAATGGGCCATTGTTAGACGTTTAACTTTGATTGCGTATATGTGGGCGAGTGAGTGAGTGTCTATATGTATCATTTAAAAAAAATAATCATTTCCTGTGTATGCCTCACAATGCACTCACACACACATACATAATTACCCGGACAGAGGTATAATAATAATTGTCCTAATGACATCTATTAACTGTAGCATGGATTTAATATCTATGACTGCAACGACGACGACAAAAAAATAAATTAAAATAAAAAGATTACTTATTATACTTATGCATGGCATTGTTGATAATGTGGCAGAGCAGAGGGTGGTTATTTGTGATTGGGAAAGATAGCTTTAGATAAATAATTGAAGGTTGGATAATAAATCAAATGAATGCTTTTATCTTAGAGAGAGACTGCTGACAGTACCTATAGCAGGGGCCAAAGGGACGGGAGGCCAAAATCGCGGTCATGAATACGTTCTAAAGCTCAGGTCTAATGTAATCTTTTCATCATTTTCAAAGTAAAACTTCTAGAACTATCTCAGGAATAATGATAACTTATAATCATTATGAGTGGCATCAACTTCAGTAACCTCAGGTATTTTGATTATTCGATGAATTCCGCTGAGAAACTTAACCGGCATTTTTACGAGTTGCATTTATTCTTTCATTCATATGTAGAAAGTGAATTTGCCGTAACAGTGATAAGCCAACGATTCACTATGGATGCCTTAGCGTACTAGGAAAGATCTAACTACAATATTATAAAAGATCATTTGCTTGAGTTCCAAATAATCAACAGATATATTTCTTCTAATTTACCATATTCCTTTCATATTATCTATATCAATGAGAGACGAGGTATCCATAAATCATTTGTTTTTCATTTTATAAGATATATGGTAATGTTGAATGGTATTGAACAGTGTTTGAAATATATTAATCTTGAAGAAACAAATCTGACAGTTAGTAGAGGTGAGAATGTCTAATATATGAATAAAATATTCTAAAGAAATCTTTACATATTCCAGATACTCTCCACTCATTCCCTTGGGGCTGAAACTAAATGTATCGAAGACCAATTTTATTACCAGTACAATTTTGTGTTCCGATGTAACTAAAACTATCACTTTCTTATTACTAAGAATCGATCTTACAAAGGTAGAATCTGGTCTCGAGTAGAAAAAAATACACGCTCTTTGTTTAACGGGCCTTAAAATTCAATCGTCTGTATACAGAATACACCCAACTCCAGCTCTAACTCATACCAAACATCATAAAATAGATTTGTAAAAACTTTTTAAGAACAATCATCTCCTGACTTTTAGAACCAACAATATTGTGAGAAAATTCCTATTGCAGACCACCTATAGAGGCAACAATGAAAATAAAAAACCATATCTAAAAATATAATGCAATTGAATCTAGTATGTCATCTGATCGATTAATTCGACTAACCATCGCCAAAATAAATCACCGACGTCCATGACGTATCTTATTAAGAAATCTTTGACGAGCCTTAATGACCTATCTCGTCCATCTCCAAACACCTATCAAGAACGCGCGCAATCTTCGATCAAAAACACTCTGCATAGGCATTTAAAAAATGTTAGTTCCTCTTATTGTATTGTCTGTTCGTCGTTTTTTTATTCCTCTGTGTACCATACCAGACGGCATATAGAGAGAAAGAGAGAGAGAGATCGGTTCTAATAGAATGATTAAACAAAATATAAAAACACAATTAATTATAACCGATAGATTTTATCGGGCAGCCCCAGGTGTCCTAAGGATGGTTTAAGAAATCTACTCGCCCCAGGACACATTGGCGGACGGAATCATAGTCACATCAAGGTTCCAAATTTTCATTTCATCCATTTTTGACTTAAGAATAACCGAATATGAATAAATAGTTTGAGAAATGATAACTTTCTTCTGGTTTAAGATTGCTGGAGCTGTTTTCTCGATGCAGCCTTGAGCAGAATACAATAAAATAATATAATATAATAATAAAAGGAAAGCAATAAAATGTTTCTACCGGTTCCAGAGATAATCTGGATACAGGACCACAGACAGATAGGCTAATGGCAGGAAATATTTTTTTTAAATTGAGGGAACCCTTGAACCTAAAGATCTGGTGAAAAGTGGACACCAAAGATTATTATCAGAATTTTTTATCGGTTCTCCCGATTAGTTACACATTCTTTGATCAGGTTTATCATTCGTAGACAGCGAATAGGTAAATTTCACGATTTTAGTGTGGTATATAACAAGAATATGCTTGGACGTCTAATTGTGTCGACAACAAGTACTGCGATGGTGCTCACCCCTTCCGCCATTGAATTCAACGTCAACAACTTTGACAATTTTACATTGCTATAATATTACATAATATCACTATAAATACAATGATTTCATTTTTTCATGGCTTTTTTCTAAGAAAGCTTCTTACAAGTTTTGAATCTTAAAATTCATAGAATTTTTTCTAATGTTTTATAGTCGAAACTAATTGGTTGATCATTTACAAGTCCGACTTTCTTACGTTATTTGCAAATGGTAGTCAGATTATCAATAATACTGCCAATTATTTTGTTATCAATAAACAATTTGAAATATGAAAGCTTACTCAATTGGGTATATTCGACTTCGATATCACTATTGGCAATTACGTCCAATGGCGATAAAGGATACCATAATTGTTCAACCAGGAAATTTGCTAAAAAATCACGTACCTATATACAAAGAGATTGCCTCTTTAGAATCAGCTTTAGATGGGGTGCGAAGGGATCCGTAAAAGACAAATTCCACTCTCTACCTATTACTATTCATGAGATACAGACGACTGACAGACGGACGGATAGATGGATTTAATATTTATTGAAAATTTCAGCTCTCTATCTATTACGGCTCATAAAAAGAGCCCGCTGACAGACAGACGGACGGATTCCTGTAGCATCAAGTAAGAAGTATCAAGTAAAAAGTATCAAATAACAATTATCAATTAACAGGTATAAGAATGTAACATTCATGCACTCATATAATATTCATATTCATTTTTCAAGATAGCTTCTGTCCCCGCTGAAAAACTGAAAATAAGTGTTTAGAATTCCAAATTTTCAATAAAATGCAATATACCAAATCATTTTTCAAGGTACCCAAAGAAATACACAAATATTTCAAAAAGTGAGGTTACTTACATATGATTTACATCATTTGCCAGACCAATCTGCGTTCACCAGGGCACTTATTCCATACAAGTACAAAATCTCGCTCAATTAAAGTAAGAAAGTTAAAAGTTGGCCAACTTCTACTTCTCATTCGTTAATTTTTAATTGTTACTATGCTGAAGGAACACTCTCATTGAAAAATAAGAAGTTCAACTATTACTTGCTATTTGTAATTGTTAATTGTTACTTGTTACTCGTTAATTTGGGCTGCATGAATCCACACTTAGTATTAGTGCGAATTAGCGAATGTGAGAAAAATATATTGCACTCTTTCTCTCTAGAATTAACATAAACAGTTTGTCCCAGAAGTACCGGGAGATATTTGAATGACAGTTAATTTGAAAAAAAGACCTAAATATTTCATAAAGTGCCCTTTCTTTCACTATTTCGGAAATATCTAGGAAAACCTTCTTCAGGGCATAACTTGAAAGCATGAATAATTCTGAAAGGAGGAGCCGTACGGACAAAAACATTGTAATTTTATTTTTGTTCAAACTAACCGTCATTCAAATACCTCTGTGACACCTAGAATAGAAAAAATAATCAATCTTGAAAATCTATTTGCTCAGGTGGGTCGTATCAAGTAAAGATCATTTTCCATAGACTATGGGAATCGAACTATAATACAATCTTATGTTTCATGAATATATTTTCCAGACTCTTGAAATTTTTGTAAATCACATTTAAGATGTTTTTAGAATAATGGCCAAACATTATCTTTTATTTGGTATTGAGTAAATTAAATTCATATCCTCGCCGTTATGGTTTACTTGGGATCTAAAATTGAAACACCTGTACTCACTTTTCAAATCAAAATATCAATAATATTTGAGGTTTCCCTTTTCATAACAAAATATGTTACTCTTGTTATGATTCTTGAATTTCATATGGTCCATCGAATTTATGTTTACTTTGCTCCCCAAGACCTGGTAGAAACCGCGCCACTGTCAATGCGATACGGTCAGCATGTCAGTCAAGATGCGATGACCAACCAACTCTTCGATTACTTCTTATCTCCTCAGCACGGGTCGATAATATTATATATCGGATCTCTTCTCTTCAATGTTATTATTGACCGATAATATGATGGTATGTATGTATGTACATGTAGATCGATCGATAGCTCAGAAGAAATCATTCGAAATTAACGTGTATTATTATGCAAAGGTATTCAGAAAATAGTATACACAATTTATTTGTTAGTCTCTATTGTGGTAGGTAAAGCAGGGAAATAAATAGTAAACTGATAAATAATTGCATGACGTGCTGGATTGACGGGTGTGAATCAGTAGATTTATTATTGTACTATTGTTACAGCCAAGGCAATTCTAAAAGTGCAGAAGAAATGGAACTTGGTAGTATTTTCAATTAAAATCCTCAAAAACAACATGTTCGCAACCCCCACCAGTTTGAGCTTTCTTCAGCATATTGGAAAACGTCTATCAGCATATTTTTACATCCAAAACTATTTTTTATGCCTTTTTTTGATTCTTTGAAACTGTCTACAAACTTAGATTGAATAATTATTTTGTTGATGAGAAGTTGAAAAACTTGAGAAATGGTCCCATATTCATAAAAACTCAAATCGCAAAATCCATCCCGGAGGGGATAGAGGAGCCTATTTTCTCAAAAATTGAAAATTCGAGATGGCAGAATCACAGACAAGAAAATATCCTAAAAAGTTTAAATTTAAATTAGTTTTGAGTTTCAACAATTAAATTTGAAATATCTGTATTTGCGCAATCAGGAAGAGGCACATTTCTTTCGAAAATTGAAAATCTGTAAATGGCTACTTAAGCCCAGATTATCTGTAGCACCATTTATATTGAACATTTTTTCCATAGAGTTACGGATTTTGAGTTACAGCAGGGGGTTTAAGATGATCTTTGATCTCTGAATAATAACATATACTTACAAGCAAAGTATACCTGTGTAATGGTATTCATGAACCTTCAACTATATTCGTGACTAAATAAAACTCAAAAATGTGAAATAAATGTTTAAATATCCATGTCCATTCACACGACATTCCTACCGCTCGCAGGCAAATCCCAGTGAATAAAAAATCGTCCGATCAAGACGAACAGCAATGGTCATGTAACATTTTTTTAGCCAGAATCTGAAGAAACATGTGGAAAATATGAAATTTTATTCAAACACAACTTTTTTTTGTGCTTTTTCTTAGAGATGGCGCTATATGTGGGTGGTAGAGGACTCTCAGAAGAATACTTTAAGCAAGTTTTACCAAAATCATTAGAGCCGTTTTCGCGCTATAGTCTTGAGCAAATCACATTTTTTGGCTATAGCTCAACACCCAGTGTATACAAGATTCTCATTCAGTGTCACCGGGGAGTTTTATTGGTACCAAACAAAATAAAAAAGAAAGCAACAAAATACACCCATCCGTTTCCGATGTAATGATGTCACAGACAGACGGGTAGACAGACAGAAAGACCAATGGCTCAAAAAATGTTTATTGGAAAAATCTAAAACGTCAACATTTGTAAAAATCTCGAAACCGAAAATTTCACACGATTACAATACTTTCCTTATACAGCTACTACAGTAGCGTAGGAAAGTAAAAATTGGACCTACGTTATCAGTTGGTGCACTGAAAAATACAAAATAATGTTAATTCTATTGGTGCTGGTAGTTGTGAAGTTGGTGCCAAAAGTTTTCAATCTAATTGCAACTGCACAGCTTCAAAAGTACGAGCAGCAATAGAATTAATATTATTTTGTATTTTTCTGTGCACCAACCTCGGTCCAATTTTTTGTAAAAAATATTCATTAAGATCGACTATTTAAATTTCCTCGAAATGTAAAGTGTGCAGAGAATATTGTTGTAGTGAAAAGTTAATTATTTGTTGTACTTCAGAATTTGTCATTTCACAAACACCAACGTCTCATTACAGCTTTGGGAGTTGGATCTTACCATTTTTATTAATGTTTATTTAATGAAGAAATTGTATTCAATTTAAGAAAATCTTTTAATGAAGGTTCAATAATCAGTATGTCCTCCATGGAGCTTGAATTACATTGTTCATACGTTGTGGCATTGAATTTAAAAGATAGGGACTCAAACATTAGATTTACCTGCGTGTAGCTCAGATCTGAACCCGATCGAGCATATTTTGAATCAATACAATTGCGAATTCGACAACGACTTGTCATTCCGGAAACAGTTCAAGAGCTCCGATTGGCCATTCAAGAAGAATTTGAAGCTATACCTCATGTGAGTAGTAGCTTCAAATTATACGTATGTACGTAAAGAAAATTTTATAAATTCAATGCCACAACGTATGAACAATGTAATTCAAAATTGTGGAGGAGATACTCGTTATTGAACCCTCATCAAAAGATTTTCTTAAATTGAATACAATTTATTTATTTAATAAACGTTATAAATGTTAAAATCAATTTAAAGTACCTACACTGTAAAGTGTTTCTTGCGATCTGCTACTGAGTGTAAAATTCCAAAGTAACTGTTACACCCTGTATAATGATGAAAATATAAATTCAATAAAAGCAGCATTCCTGACTAGTTAACCTTCAAATTAAAGAAATAGTTATCTATATAAACCCATTGCATTATTTTAAAAATTAATTTAGGGTTAGAATGACACATTATTAGTTAATTATCCATATCTTCTGTATAAATAGAAATATTCACATAAATCAAAAAATATAATGTTGAGAAAATCATTTCACAGGTTTTTTTCGAGAATTTTCTTATAAATTCTGCTTTTAATTGATACAGGGTGTTACAAAGTTTTCGTAAAAATCCGATGTAATCCGTATATGGTCAATGACTAAAATAATAAATGTAAAAAGCAATAACTCTACAGTATTCTTCATGAATCATCCTTTAAATTAAAAAATAATCATGTAAATTGGACCTTTACTTTGAAATATATTATGTTCAATCATATTTTTCGTCCATTTTCGGTGGCTGGTTTTTTTGCCGGTCAATATTGATGTATATAAAAAACTTATAAATTGTTAGAGCTTTATTTTCATATGATGTCACATTCTTTGTAAAAATAATATATCTTTACGACCCTTCAGTGGCTTTCTTAACTCTTGCTGCCACCGCAGCCACCAAAGCTGCTCCCCTACCACTACCATCCTCTGACAACATCAATTCAAATTCGATACCGGGATCCACCAACTCCTTAATCTTTTCCATCATTAAATCATGCACTTTGGGATGATTCCTATACACTGTTCCATCGATTCCAACACACACCTTAGGCTCACCCATTTTATTCATCAGCACTGCCAAGGAGGCCGACACTAGATGAGCTGCTCGTCGAGACACGCACTCACAAATGTATCTCAGGTTGATGTAGTCTTGTTCAGTGGCGTGGCCTAGGCCCATGTCTTCGCACACCTTCTTCACGTTATCGTAGGTGCCTGGTGGATCGGATTCAATTTCAGACACATATCGTGTCAAGAAAGCATCATCAGTGTTGAGAGCATCAGATCCTACGCCACCAAACATTAGGCCAGCTTCGGTAAACTTTTTGGCAGCTAAACGAACGATATCACCCATGTACATACCTGATATCATCTTTTCATGTTTTTGTCTACCAGCATTCACGGAACGTTTATCAATTATATCATCGTACTCTACTCGGCAGAAATCTAAAGCACCATCATCTCCAAAAGCACCACTCTCCAAATTAATTATGACATTTCCTGATCCTGTATCAGGTTCATCGAACAATTCAGCATTAGCTTGTTTCTCAACATAGCATCCATTGGTGCCTGTACCAATGATGAGACCAATTCGAGTGTTTCTGTTATACCAGGCACAGGACATTAATGTACCCGTTGTATCGTTTAGTACAGCACATACGTCAATCTTAACATCACCTCGTTTTGCTAGAGCATCGTTTAACAGTTGCACCACATCCTGTCCTATAACACCATCGCATTGGAAGCCTTTTGTCCATCTTTCTAGAATACCAACGGTCAAGCCTTTTTGTACCAACGGAAAACTGAATGTGAATCCAAGCGGAAGTACTTCTTCCAAAATGCCTTTTTCCGTGGCAAAATCGGCCAAGGAAGCTGCAATGAAATCGAACAGATCCACTCCTGGCCCAGCCATTATTTCTGGTGGTATTTCATAGGTTTTATGATCCATCTTGCATTCACCATCTGCAAGTTCTACGAGCAGTACTCTGAAATTGCTTCCACCCAAATCTAGTGCGAGAAATTTGCCAGTTTCGGTGCCATCTGGTAGATCTTGAACGTATGTTGGGAAGCATTTTACTATCGCGTCTGGATGTGTATCTTTGGCTAAACCTCGCTTGATGTTGTCCAGAAAAGCATCCATATATTTCTTCAAGTCGTCATTGTTCAGTACTAGCTCTTTACAACCATCGACTATTTCAGGGCTTGGGCTTCCAGGGGTGCCTGCAGGAGCGGCTGCATCTGCAGGGGCGGCTGAATCGGCTGGGGCGGCTGAATCGGCTGGGGCGGCTGCATCGGCAGGAGCTGCAGCTGGAGCGTCTGCTGCTGCACCTTCAGGAGGAGCACCATCTTCAGGCGGATTGCAAATTTTACTCTTACATGTAGATGCCATTGAAAATCACTCGAATTTAGATATGTATTTTTCAGAAGGAACTTATGTTATTATGTTTATTTCCAATTTGACAGTATTATGACAGTGAATTTTGTTATAGCTTGATACATACCTGGTGATCAGAAATTTAAACAAAAAAAACAAATTTACTTTGATGTTCTTCCACCCATTTCTATGTATGGATAGATAAGATTTCATTGAGACATCCTTACTAATATTATGAATGTGAATGTAAGTTGTTTGTTACGCTTTCACGCAGAAACTACTTAACCGATTTTGATGAAATTTTGTACAGAGATAGACTAGACCCTGGGAAAGGACATAGGCTACCTTTTATTGCTCGTCGGTCTTCATGTGGTGGGTTCCGTACCTGAAAGTCTCTATGGCTGGATTTTGATGGTCTTTTTACCATGTGTGCATGTGGAATGTTATTTGAATGATTTGGTAGTAGCTGTAAGTGTGATTGTGCCTCCTATGTAGAGGGTTCCATACCTGAAATACTCAAAGAAGTATCTCTCAGCTTTATGGATTTTTCACTAAATTTGTGTGTAGTGAGTATGTGTGTACTGTTTTGTGAGAGTCTGTCAATGCAACTAGGACTTGGACTAGGAGGAGGTTTCCATGCCGAAAATACCCTTAGACATATGTAAAAAAATTCTAATGCTATTCTCTCTTGGTTCATGTCTGTGGATGGACTGGTTTTAGGTGCGAGTATGCCTCTGAGGTAGGAGAGTTCTATACTCAAGACTCTTTGAATTTATGTTTTCTTACCGCAATCTACTCGGGAACTACCAAGTAAAACTACAGCTAGTACGCTTATATCTGAATCCATTTGAGGTTATTGTGAAGAGTAGGATCTTGTAAGGTTCTAGTACCTATTAAAAGACATATGAAGATATCTTTGGTAAAAATCTAGTTTTGCGGCTTTTGTTATAAAAGCCCTAAAAATCTAATGTCTGCAAAAATAGGTGTATTTTACTATAACTTTTAATAAAATTGAGTCGGAAGGGGCCATTTTTAATGATATGTGAATAAAAAAGTTGTAGAATATTGTTCTTAGGACAAACGACTTTCAGCTTGAACTTTAGAATCATTATTGAAAATAGTAAACATAAGTTCGTGAAAAATTGAGGTTTAAGGAAGCGATGATTGACTTCTGCAGTGTGTTCGAGGTTTAAAAACGGCCAGTTCCGATGTTGCCAAAATTGCCAGTATAAAGTTTGTGATATTGAATATATTCTTGAATATTCGATAACCAAAGCATGAATCAAGTAGTGAGATACCACAATTCGCACAATTCTTAGAATTAACACCATGATTATTTGGAAAAAAATAATAATTATTACGTCTTCATTTTCATTCATTCATTGCATCGATCCACTTGCTATTAAAAACATGTTGCAGTATGCATTTGTATAATAGATTAAGCTCAGTTGTTATTGCCTTTAATTTTTCTTAGATCATTTTTTTTTTGGAAATGGAATTAATAAAATAATTTAATGCTGCTAAAGTTATACTGGCAGCCTTGACAAAATTGATATTAACAGCACTTGAACGTTGAATATACTACACAAGTCTATCATTAAATCGTTCAACCTGATCTTTTTCGCCAACTATTTACATGCATATTTTTAATAATTTTGAAGCTTATTAGCATATAATATAATGCAAGGATGACTATATACTATTTGAGATTGTAAAGATACTTCCAAATCTATAATTCCAGTTAAAACTCGTAGGTCCTAAGAACAACATGTTTCCTTTTTTATTTTTTTATCGTTAAAAATAGCGCATTCCACCTCAATTTTATCAAATGCTATGCTAAAATACACCTAGGTTTTATAACAAATGCCGCTAAATTAGACTATTACTATATCGTTGAATGTTTGCTTGCACAGGAGTCAATAAAATCCGGAAAGACTTTTAAGATCAAATATTTTCCATACTTATTATAGTTCAGAGTTTTAGATGCAGCTTATGCGCTTCGCTAAGTTGAAAGAAAATTACAACTCTATATATTTTTCACTGAAATGAAATGGAGATCTTTTTCCAAAAATATATTTTTCAACTTTAGTTCATCTATTTCTAAAATTTTATATATTTATAAAGTATGTCTGGAATCGGGATAAAAAATCTTGGATAATGTTATTGGAACAAATAACTATGAATAAATACCTATATATCTGATAACTGCATGATAGATTGACAATATATTCTATACTTTAAAATGTATGAATTCACTTCTCGTTCTCTGAACGTTAAGTAATAATTACCGAAAAGTTTGATAAACAACTAAATACCAACCGGTAAACCTAAATTACTGTCGTATCAATAGATGTAGTAAACAATATAAAATAGTCTGGTCGTACTAACATTATTTTTTCTTTCGTGAATGTCTCATTGAGAAATTCCTTTAAACAATGTTACCGGTTCTAGTTATTACAAGGGTTAATAGAAAACGCAAGCCATCTTAACTCCATAATATAGGTATTGAGATGGAAAAACCATCCTTAATCCTTACACTCCCTGGAATATTAGTTATCCAAGTTCTCCCATCCCTCCCAACAACCTATATTCTCAAATTGTCGGTTCAAACAATCAGTTTCCCAAATAAAACTTCAAGTCAACAATGCTTCCCTATATACTTTTTTTTCCATCGGTGACCAAAGACAAACGCGCCGTCGATTCACACGTACCTACTTTACTGGCTGATCGCAACCAAGTTCGATTATCCTCATTTCCGACATAGAGGGAAGGCAATTAGTGATGTAATGGCTATCCAAAGAGAAACAGAGGAGACCCTTCTTTCGACGATAGTTCCACCGTGACAAACACTTGCACGTAATCTTCCTATAATGTTGGAGTTTGTATTTTTTATTTGTAGAGGCTGTCTTTTTTCTATATATATATATATATATATATATATATATATATATATATATATATATATATATATATATATATATATATATATATACAGGGTGATTCATTGGGAAATTTGCATACGCTAATGGTAGATAGAAGTGACGTAGCTGGTTCTAAGAAACCTATATATAATGGGTCTCTGATCTGATTCTTTATAACCAAAATACAGGGTGATCTATCCATTATGTCCGTTTTTTCATTTAGCCATAATTTCCGAACCCCATTGTATATTTTTTCATATTTGCAACAAATACTCTTCATCCTGTATGGTACCGAATACCAGACAACTAAAAATTAAAATCCAGGTACGGACTTGTAAAAAATTAAAAAAATTGAATCACTTCCAAACAACACCCTGTATATCAAAATTTTTAAAATTTTTAATCAGATTTGGAAAGAGCAGAGAAAATTATGTCGGACCAAATGTGCTTGGTACTTCCGCATACAATTCTAGTACTTGTTAATTTGAGTCAAAATTAATATTTTCGATGAATGTGTGGTACAAAATTGAAAAAAAATATTTTCTGCTATAAAATCTAATCTTTCAAATCTAATCGATAAAATCTTCAAGCATTTCATAATATCCTAATGTTTGGATTCCAACATTTTTGTAACATGAGTCGACAGGTACATATTTAGGACAAAATACTAATTGCAAGGATTTAGTAACAAACACCCTGTATGTGTAATACAAATGTGATAATTGTATTTTTCCATTATGCTAAACTTCAAACAGACAATAAAATAATAAAAAGACTAAATTCCAAAAAAGTATAACATTATTTTAAGAAACACTAACTCATTAATATGTTATTAAGTGAAAAGAAAAGAACTAAAAATAGGATTAAAAACTTTAAGTAAATGAGCTGCACGGGTTCGGGACCAAAATCGATCAATTTTACATGTAATTTCCCATAAGGAATTCTAAGGTCAAAAATAGCGAAATTGGCGCTATTTGACCTTGAACTACTTCCCGCGCTCTGGTAAGCCACGCCCCCTCGGCGGGAAATTTAAATTTGACAGCTGCGCAATCTGGCGGGGGAACAGGCAGCTGACGCCATCTTGGAAGCGGGGGAATTGACAGCCGGCATGGGATGCAAAGAATTTGTCATCAGACATCCAAGGAGCATAGTCATCCAGAAGTCGCAGGCAGCGTCAACATCGCCGAGCAGTTGGATTGAGGATGACGTCATGCTGGCAGGAATGAAATGTTCTCACGAATCTCGCTGAATAATCAACAACTCAAATATAACATGCTTCGGTAATATCACAGTTGTGATAAGAGCTAGACCGCACCCACCGCAAATTGTTGTTGAATATTACAACGACATGCTTCGGTGATAACAGTCAGCTGTTATGATAAGAGGTTGAATGAATGCTAGAATAATTATTTCTACAAAATCAACATTATACTTTATTTATAAGGTACATAAGGATCATATATTTCTTATCATTTGTTTATCACACATGTAATAATGAATTTTATAATATCAGTAAACAAGATGTGTCGGAATTGATTTAAATTAATATGCATATTTCTCATAACTATGAAAAAGGTACAACTATCAAGAAAAATTAAGCAAGTATCTCAACAAATGAGTGAAAATGAGAGAAAATGGTACAAATATCAAGAAAAATGATGTCAGCAGGATTGGTAGAGTTAACATCAGTGCGCATGCGTGCATAATGCTATATAAAGGTTGGTATCACAAAACTTACTCATTCAGTCAGTGACTTCCGTACGAGTAAGATGTGTCTCTTCAATAATTTAGTAAA
This sequence comes from Crioceris asparagi, assembly GCA_958507055.1. NCBI lineage: Eukaryota > Metazoa > Arthropoda > Insecta > Coleoptera > Chrysomelidae > Crioceris > Crioceris asparagi. Next base: position 12,919,297 of record OY293830.1, on the reverse strand, counting down.
ACAAATTGCAGTCATATTAGGACTTTTATCATCTCAATATGATGATAATGAGGCTCGCAAAGGATTAAATGAGTGTGCTAAGGCGCTAAAACGCATTAAAGATGCTAAGAGATATGCCAAGAGTGTGGGTGAGAAACAGCATCTAGAAGCATGTTCAAGAAATATCCGAACCTTGAGGAATCAGATTAAAGCTGAAGGAAAGAAGGGAACAGGGCTAATTTCTAGGCCATATACTGCAAGAGATAGAGTTTGCTGGAACGAAAGTGAGTCGGCATTTGATGGACGCATTCGCACAGGAATCATCTCTAACCTCCAACATAAAGACCCCCTCACATTCCTTCATGACTGTTTTAAACTATTTAGACCTCGTATAATCAATGCTCTGAGGAAAGATGAAGCCATCAAGGTCAACGTAGTATTCGGAGGCGAGTTTGAAATAGTGAAAGGTGATCGAGTGTTAACAGAATATAAATATTTCACTACCTCCAATTCACCCATCTATCGTGAGACAGATATCGAGAAGTGGTTCATCTCAAAAGTCATCACCCCCCTCCTCAAAGATTTAGAAGAATTTCAAGAGAGAGATAGTGGATGGGCACTGAAGCGAGTTATGAATTTAGGAGTGAACATTAACAAATTTACACCTCAGCTGGGCTCATCATATATTGAGCTACCACTACAGATTAAGAAGAAGGAAGCCTGCGTTAACGTTAAAAACGATGATCAAGCCTGCTTTGCAAGGGCAGTTACTTCAGCGCTATATCCTGCTGAGAATCATTCTGATCGCACATCTTCTTACCCCCACTACTCATCTGTACTAAAATTAAAAGGTATTCAGTTTCCAATGACCATCAAACAGATTCCATTATTTGAGAAGCAGAACAACATATCCGTCAACGTTTACATTCTCCAAAAGGAAAAAAATACATTTACCACACTACCAACATACCTCACCAAAGAAAAGCGCGAGAAACATGTGAATCTGCTACTTATTCAGGACAGATATGATGATACTGAGAGCCCCGTCAAATATCATTATGTATGGATCAAAAATCTCTCCAGGCTTCTATCCAACCAACTTAGTAAAGAAAAGCGTCAAAAGTTCTTTTGCGAACGCTGCCTCCACTATTTTAGATCTCCAGAAAAATTGGATAAACATTTGGAAGACTGTCAAAATATTAATGAAACAGCCATAAAGATGCCCGAACCAGGAAGGAACATCCTTAAATTCAAAAATTTTAAAAATAAGGAAAAAGCTCCTTTTGTTGTATATGCTGATTTGGAGAGTGTCTTGGAAAAAACTGATGACCCAAAAAAACCACAACGTCACGTTCCAGCTGCGATTGGATATTATGTTAAGTGTTCCTACGACCACTCCCTTAGTTTTTTCCGATCTTACCGCGGACAGGACTGTATGCAGTGGTTTGCTAGTGAGATGGGCAGTTTAGCGGAAGATATGGCTACAGTCTTCTGGTGCTCATATAACATCCATATGACATATGAACAGGAAATAGAGTATCAAAAAGCTACTCACTGTCACATCTGCGTGAAATCATTTAGCCCTGAAGATAAGAAAGTGCGCGATCACAACCACTTGTTACCTGAAAACAATTATAGAGGAGCAGCGCACGAGGGATGCAACATCAATTACAAGGACAGCCATATGGTTCCAGTTGTCTTCCACAATCTATCAGGCTATGATGCTCATTTCATAGTTACAGACATTGCTACGAAGATTGGGGGAAAAGTGGACTTACTTCCCATAACAAAGGAGAAGTATATCTCATTTACCAAACATATAGATGATTACCCTATTCAGTTCCGTTTCATAGACAGTTTCCGATTTATGGCATCCTCCCTTGATAAGTTGGCATCATATTTACCGGAATTTCCAAATCTGAAGACACAGTTTCCTGAAGTAGATGAAATGCATTTTTCACTTTTAACGAAGAAAGGAGTAATGCCATATGATTACATCGACTCCTTCGACCGTTTTTCTGAAACGAATCTACCACCCATAGATGATTTTTATAATATGCTGAATAATAAACCATGTCCTCGCCGACACTACCGACGAGCCCAAGACGTTTGGAGCAGCTTCTCATGTGAAAATTTGGGAGAATACGTTGATTTATATATGAAGACTGATATTCTACTCTTGGCTGATGTATTTGAGATGTTCCGCACAAGCTGTCTGAACACGTATAATTTAGATCCAGCTCACTATTTTACATTACCAGGCTTCACTTGGGATGCCATGCTGAAGCATACAGGAATCGAGCTGGAGCTGTTAACCGATGCTGATATGTTTCTGTTTATTGAACGAGGCATTCGAGGAGGTTTGAGCCAAGTATGTAGTAAAAGACAGGCTAAAGCTAACAACATGTATATCAATAATTATGACCCATCGAAGCCAAAAACATTTTTGATGTACTTTGACATAAACAACCAATATGGATGGGCAATGTCACAATATCTACCATATGGAGGTTTTGAATGGGCTGATACTAACATTGATGTCGCATCAATACCTGATGATGCAGATGAAGGATATTTTTTGGAAGTAGACCTAGACTATCCTAAACATCTTCATGATAAACATAAAGACATACCCTTCTGCCCACAACATATTAATCCTAGGACGCTGAAGCCTTCTAGGAATGTTAACGAGCCAACAAAATTAATGGCTACATTGTATGATAAACATAAGTATGTTATACATTATGTAGCACTCAAGCAGGCATTGGAACACGGGCTTGTGCTTAAAAAGATTCATCGAGCATTAAAATTCAAGCAGAGTCCTTGGCTTAAAAGTTACATTGATCTCAACACCGAACTTAGGAAGAAGGCGAAGAATGAGTTTGAGAAGAATCTTTTCAAGCTGATGAATAACGCCGTTTTTGGTATGTTCGATTCTATACAATATTTTATTTGTAATCGCTTTACACTTCACAAATCTATATATTCATACATTTTTTTATTGTTACAGGAAAAACGATGGAGAACGTTAGGAAGCGTGTGAACATCAAGCTTCTTACTGAGTGGACTGGAAGATATGGTGCTGAGTCATACATCTCTAAACCTGAGTTCAAGACTGCTACAGTTTTTAATGAGAACCTAGTTGCAGTGGAATTAAAGAAACTGCAGGTATGGTTAAATAAACCAATTTATGTTGGACAATCCATCCTTGATCTAGCTAAAACTACCATCTACGATTTTCATTATGGTTACATGCGACAACGTTATGGTGATGAATGCTCTGTACTCTACACAGACACTGATTCCCTGATATATGAACTCCATCAGGATCCATATATATTAATGAGGGAAGATTGTCATAGATATTTTGATACTAGCGAATATCCTCAAGATAATCACTATGGAATACCTTTAGTAAATAAGAAGGTACTTGGAATGATGAAAGATGAGAATAATGGCGTTCCAATGATAGCTTATGTAGGGCTCAGATCCAAATTATATACTACAAAAGTGCATACGACCGATAATGATTTAGAAAAGATGATAAAACATCTGATGGAAGATGAGTATGAAGAGGATGAAATTGCTGAGAATATAAGAAATTTTGGAGTGACCAAGAAGGCCAAAGGGGTAAAATCTTCAATCGTCAAGACCGAGATAACTTTCGAAGACTATATTGAATGCTTAGAAGGGTTTCAAAAGAAGACGGTTACTCAAAACCTTATCAGATCTGACAAGCACGAGGTTCATTCAATAACACAAGAAAAAATAGCTCTCAGTCCTGATGATGATAAGCGTTTCCTTGTTTATGGAACAGATGACACACTTCCATGGGGACATTATCAAATATGTGAAGCTATGGATATAAACTAATTATGTTTTTTACATCTTTTATATTTTTGACAATAAATATAAAATAAAAATCTCGTTTCTTATTTCTTTAACTCTACCCTTCAAAATTCTCTATATAAATCCCAAAAACGACAAATTCTCTTCATTCATAATCGAGACGTCTAACACTAAACATGCCTATAAAGTGGGATTGCAGAAGAGACTGCAGTTCAGATTACACACCTGATCTCAAAGATAAATGTGAGATATGTGAGAAAGCTGCATTTACAGTAGTATCTAAATACAAACGCGATAGACACGGTATAGGCTACTATAGCTTCACATCCTACTGCTACGATTGCTATGAATTGCATTCTGGTATACAGGAAGCAGCAAGATTTAGGCATATGCAAAACCAGGTGTTAGGATTACCAGAAATTGATGAAACCGACACATTATCCGCTATATTAATGAAGCATTTTATACTACAACTTCCAACTATCGAGGATTTTCGACAGATTACTACCAACGATTTGGTTGTAACATTACGAATGACGCTATACAGTAATAATATTAGGTATGGAACCAGTCTAACACCTGAAATATTAAGCAGCGATGTAGACCTTATAGATTGGTTTGAGTCCATTATACTCATGAGATGTATTGATGAGTTGCAGCGGTATAAAAATGCTATTTTATCATCATTATATATAGAATGTAATGTTTAAATACTTCAAATAAAAAATTATATTTATTCAACAATTGTTTTATTCAAATTGAAATGAGCTTGTTGTAGATAATTTAAGTTTAACCAGAGGTGTTTTGTTAGTTCTTTGATAGCCATCAGGCAACAATTTCCTCAAATCAAAGGTACTATACGTACTCCAAGGGTAACAGCCCGGTTTGTAAGCGAGTCTAACAGACACCCTAAGTATTGAATACTTCTCCCACAGGGTGGTACCTGGCGTGCCTTTGTGCAGGAAAAAGTCGACAACCTTGGTAATTTAGTAATATTGTTGCATTAAGAAATGTTTTCGAATACCAGAAGATCAAGTTGACGGTCGAGCCTGTGTGATTACCAATCGAGAGATAAATATAAGATGATATGATGTCTAATGGCTTTTATTTTGTGTCTACGTAATTGAGAAGAAACACTACTGTGAAGATGGCTAAATTGAAGGCATCGGTTTTTATACAATATAATTGGAAACATGTTGTACGTAGATATACACCACCATACAAATATCAAGAAAAATGAAGCAAGTATCTCAATAAATGACTGAAAATGAGAGAAAAATGGTGCAAATATCCAGAAAACTGAGACAAGTAACTACAAAATAGCTATGTGAGATGTGAAAAATGACAGAAAGAAATGTAAAATACATGAAATGAGTGAGAAAAATGGTACAAATATCAAGAAAAATGATCCAAGTAACTACAAAATAGCTATGTGAGATGTGAAAAAAATGTATACAGCACAATAATACTTTATTTATATGTTACATAAGGTTCATATATTTCTTATCATTTGTTAATCACACATGTGATAATGAATTAATTTTATATCACTTTACAAGATGTGTCGGCATTGATTTACATTAATATGTATATTTCTCATAACTGCGAAAAAGGTACAAATATCAAGAAAAAATGAAGCAATTATCTCTACAAATGAGTGAAAATGAGAGAAAATGGTACAAATATCAAGAAAAATGAGCCATTATAGAAAACATGCCGAGGTTGCACATAAGAATCAACAATTGTGTGATGAAGATCAAGCCTTTTGAACCTTCCTTGTTAATATTGGGCCGATTGAAACGTGTTAAAATTTATACAGCACAATAATTATTTCTACAAAATCAACATTATACTTTATTTATATGGTACATAGGGTTCATATATTTCATATCATTTGTTTATCACACATGTAATAATGATTTAATTTTATATCACTGTACAAGATGTGTCAGCATAATATTTATATTTCTGATAACTATGAAAAAGGTATAAATATCAAGAAAAATGAAGCAAGTATCAATGAGTGAAAATGTGAGAGAATGGTACAAATACCAAGAAAAATGAACCATTATAGAAAAAATGTTGAGGTTGCACATAAGAATCGACAATTGTGTGATGAACATTTCATTCCTAACAGCATGACGTCATCCTCAATCCAACTACTCCAAATATTACAACGACATGCTTCGGTGATAACAGTCAGCTGTTGTGATAAGAGGTTGAATGAATGCTAGACCGCATCTAGCACGATAATTATTTCTACAAAATCAACATTATACTTTATTTATATGATACATAAGGTTCATATATTTCTTATCATTTGTTTATCACACTTGTAATAATGAATTAATTTTATATCAAGGAAAATGAAGCAAGTATCAATGAGTGAAAATGAGAGAAAATGACACAAATATCAAGAAAAATGATCCAAGTAACTACAAAATAGCTATGTGAAATGTGAAAAATTATACAGCACAATAATTATTTCTACAAAATCAACATTATACTTAATTTATATGGTACATATATCACCTGTCTTAATGAATTAATTTTATATCAGTATACAAGATGTGTCGGCATAATATGTAAATTTCTCATAACTTTGAAAAAGGTACAAATATCAAGAAAAATGAGCTATTATAGAAAAAATGTCGAGGTTGTATATAAGAATCAACAATTGTGTGACGAACATTTTCATTCCTGCCAGCATGACGTCATCCTCAAACTAGCTAGTCTACGCTACTCATCAATACTCTTCTTCGAAAAAGGGGTAATGCTATATCATCAGGAAGAGCAGAAGGCTGTAAATTCATTTTCCTTTTTCACATGGTTTATCATTTGAGTTGCAAGATTTCTCCTTCGGTATTCTGGAAACATGTAAATATAGTTAAGACACTTTGGATTCTTATGAGTTTGAAGAGGATCAAAATCTACATGTTTTGATACAACATTCCCACTGTTTTTCAGTATAAAAGGGATTAACAGTCTGTGCTTTCCAATTATGGTCGTGACTGTCTTTACATAAGTGAGTGAGAGTAAATTTTTCCCTCAGGTGAGTAATACTTCTAATATTATTCGAATTAATTCATATAGTTTACTCAATCCCGTTTTTAGAAATTAATGGCTGGGTCATATTGAAAGAATTTTCTTTGTTGATGAATAATCTCATAAAGAGTATCAGATAGATGTTCCTATGAATATTTTTATACAAATCGGTAATAATATCCTTGGTGATCGAAAAATTTGAGATGATAGAAAATAGATAGAAAAATCCATATTCTCATCATATTTTCTGTAATAAATAACTCCACAATCTTCATCAAGCGGCTTTGTAGCATCATCTCTTTCGGTATCCTGTAATCTTTTATATCTGAGCCTACACTTTCTATCTATTCGAAGCATTGTGATCAGCTTTTTCAACATGTCTCATGAAGAAGTGGTTTATCACTGTATCACTTCGCGTGAATTTCTTTCCTCACTCAGTACAGGCGAAGCCAATTTTCTTATGTTTATTTGGATATCTGCTCAAATTATTAGGCAGAGTGTAATTTTTTCTACAGATTTAACAAGTATACATCTTGTTTCTTGGGGCGAGTAAAGTGGAACTGAGTAGTATCCGCATTGTATCCGTTTTGTATCTTCAGTTATCTCAGGCTACCTTCGGAAATCTTCAACCACCTTCAGCTATCTTCGGCTATTTTCGTCTATCTTCAGCTATTTTCGGCTATACAAAATCTTCATATCAACATTCTAAATATTTCAAGACACTTAAAGCTGAAGATAGCCGAAAATAGCTGAAGATAGACGAAAATAGCCGAAGATAGCTGAAGGTGGTTGAAGATTTCCGAAGGTAGCCTGAGATAACTGAAGATACAAAACGGATACAATGCGGATACTACTCAGTTCCACTTTACTCGCCCCAAGAAACAAGATGTATACTTGTTAAATCTGTAGAAAAAATTACACTCTGCCTAATAATTTGAGCAGATATCCAAATAAACATAAGAAAATTGGCTTCGCCTGTACTGAGTGAGGAAAGAAATTCACGCGAAGTGATACAGTGATAAACCACTTCTTCATGAGACATGTTGAAAAAGCTGATCACAATGCTTCGAATAGATAGAAAGTGTAGGCTCAGATATAAAAGATTACAGGATACCGAAAGAGATGATGCTACAAAGCCGCTTGATGAAGATTGTGGAGTTATTTATTACAGAAAATATGATGAGAATATGGATTTTTCTATCTATTTTCTATCATCTCAAATTTTTCGATCACCAAGGATATTATTACCGATTTGTATAAAAATATTCATAGGAACATCTATCTGATACTCTTTATGAGATTATTCATCAACAAAGAAAATTCTTTCAATATGACCCAGCCATTAATTTCTAAAAACGGGATTGAGTAAACTATATGAATTAATTCGAATAATATTAGAAGTATTACTCACCTGAGGGAAAAATTTACTCTCACTCACTTATGTAAAGACAGTCACGACCATAATTGGAAAGCACAGACTGTTAATCCCTTTTATACTGAAAAACAGTGGGAATGTTGTATCAAAACATGTAGATTTTGATCCTCTTCAAACTCATAAGAATCCAAAGTGTCTTAACTATATTTACATGTTTCCAGAATACCGAAGGAGAAATCTTGCAACTCAAATGATAAACCATGTGAAAAAGGAAAATGAATTTACAGCCTTCTGCTCTTCCTGATGATATAGCATTACCCCTTTTTCGAAGAAGAGTATTGATGAGTAGCGTAGACTAGCTAGTTTGAGGATGACGTCATGCTGGCAGGAATGAAAATGTTCGTCACACAATTGTTGATTCTTATATACAACCTCGACATTTTTTCTATAATAGCTCATTTTTCTTGATATTTGTACCTTTTTCAAAGTTATGAGAAATTTACATATTATGCCGACACATCTTGTATACTGATATAAAATTAATTCATTAAGACAGGTGATATATGTACCATATAAATTAAGTATAATGTTGATTTTGTAGAAATAATTATTGTGCTGTATAATTTTTCACATTTCACATAGCTATTTTGTAGTTACTTGGATCATTTTTCTTGATATTTGTGTCATTTTCTCTCATTTTCACTCATTGATACTTGCTTCATTTTCCTTGATATAAAATTAATTCATTATTACAAGTGTGATAAACAAATGATAAGAAATATATGAACCTTATGTATCATATAAATAAAGTATAATGTTGATTTTGTAGAAATAATTATCGTGCTAGATGCGGTCTAGCATTCATTCAACCTCTTATCACAACAGCTGACTGTTATCACCGAAGCATGTCGTTGTAATATTTGGAGTAGTTGGATTGAGGATGACGTCATGCTGTTAGGAATGAAATGTTCATCACACAATTGTCGATTCTTATGTGCAACCTCAACATTTTTTCTATAATGGTTCATTTTTCTTGGTATTTGTACCATTCTCTCACATTTTCACTCATTGATACTTGCTTCATTTTTCTTGATATTTATACCTTTTTCATAGTTATCAGAAATATAAATATTATGCTGACACATCTTGTACAGTGATATAAAATTAAATCATTATTACATGTGTGATAAACAAATGATATGAAATATATGAACCCTATGTACCATATAAATAAAGTATAATGTTGATTTTGTAGAAATAATTATTGTGCTGTATAAATTTTAACACGTTTCAATCGGCCCAATATTAACAAGGAAGGTTCAAAAGGCTTGATCTTCATCACACAATTGTTGATTCTTATGTGCAACCTCGGCATGTTTTCTATAATGGCTCATTTTTCTTGATATTTGTACCATTTTCTCTCATTTTCACTCATTTGTAGAGATAATTGCTTCATTTTTTCTTGATATTTGTACCTTTTTCGCAGTTATGAGAAATATACATATTAATGTAAATCAATGCCGACACATCTTGTAAAGTGATATAAAATTAATTCATTATCACATGTGTGATTAACAAATGATAAGAAATATATGAACCTTATGTAACATATAAATAAAGTATTATTGTGCTGTATACATTTTTTTCACATCTCACATAGCTATTTTGTAGTTACTTGGATCATTTTTCTTGATATTTGTACCATTTTTCTCACTCATTTCATGTATTTTACATTTCTTTCTGTCATTTTTCACATCTCACATAGCTATTTTGTAGTTACTTGTCTCAGTTTTCTGGATATTTGCACCATTTTTCTCTCATTTTCAGTCATTTATTGAGATACTTGCTTCATTTTTCTTGATATTTGTATGGTGGTGTATATCTACGTACAACATGTTTCCAATTATATTGTATAAAAACCGATGCCTTCAATTTAGCCATCTTCACAGTAGTGTTTCTTCTCAATTACGTAGACACAAAATAAAAGCCATTAGACATCATATCATCTTATATTTATCTCTCGATTGGTAATCACACAGGCTCGACCGTCAACTTGATCTTCTGGTATTCGAAAACATTTCTTAATGCAACAATATTACTAAATTACCAAGGTTGTCGACTTTTTCCTGCACAAAGGCACGCCAGGTACCACCCTGTGGGAGAAGTATTCAATACTTAGGGTGTCTGTTAGACTCGCTTACAAACCGGGCTGTTACCCTTGGAGTACGTATAGTACCTTTGATTTGAGGAAATTGTTGCCTGATGGCTATCAAAGAACTAACAAAACACCTCTGGTTAAACTTAAATTATCTACAACAAGCTCATTTCAATTTGAATAAAACAATTGTTGAATAAATATAATTTTTTATTTGAAGTATTTAAACATTACATTCTATATATAATGATGATAAAATAGCATTTTTATACCGCTGCAACTCATCAATACATCTCATGAGTATAATGGACTCAAACCAATCTATAAGGTCTACATCGCTGCTTAATATTTCAGGTGTTAGACTGGTTCCATACCTAATATTATTACTGTATAGCGTCATTCGTAATGTTACAACCAAATCGTTGGTAGTAATCTGTCGAAAATCCTCGATAGTTGGAAGTTGTAGTATAAAATGCTTCATTAATATAGCGGATAATGTGTCGGTTTCATCAATTTCTGGTAATCCTAACACCTGGTTTTGCATATGCCTAAATCTTGCTGCTTCCTGTATACCAGAATGCAATTCATAGCAATCGTAGCAGTAGGATGTGAAGCTATAGTAGCCTATACCGTGTCTATCGCGTTTGTATTTAGATACTACTGTAAATGCAGCTTTCTCACATATCTCACATTTATTTTTGAGATCAGGTGTGTAATCTGAACTGCAGTCTCTTCTGCAATCCCACTTTATAGGCATGTTTAGTGTTAGACGTCTCGATTATGAATGAAGAGAATTTGTCGTTTTTGGGATTTATATAGAGAATTTTGAAGGGTAGAGTTAAAGAAATAAGAAACGAGATTTTTATTTTATATTTATTGTCAAAAATATAAAAGATGTAAAAAACATAATTAGTTTATATCCATAGCTTCACATATTTGATAATGTCCCCATGGAAGTGTGTCATCTGTTCCATAAACAAGGAAACGCTTATCATCATCAGGACTGAGAGCTATTTTTTCTTGTGTTATTGAATGAACCTCGTGCTTGTCAGATCTGATAAGGTTTTGAGTAACCGTCTTCTTTTGAAACCCTTCTAAGCATTCAATATAGTCTTCGAAAGTTATCTCGGTCTTGACGATTGAAGATTTTACCCCTTTGGCCTTCTTGGTCACTCCAAAATTTCTTATATTCTCAGCAATTTCATCCTCTTCATACTCATCTTCCATCAGATGTTTTATCATCTTTTCTAAATCATTATCGGTCGTATGCACTTTTGTAGTATATAATTTGGATCTGAGCCCTACATAAGCTATCATTGGAACGCCATTATTCTCATCTTTCATCATTCCAAGTACCTTCTTATTTACTAAAGGTATTCCATAGTGATTATCTTGAGGATATTCGCTAGTATCAAAATATCTATGACAATCTTCCCTCATTAATATATATGGATCCTGATGGAGTTCATATATCAGGGAATCAGTGTCTGTGTAGAGTACAGAGCATTCATCACCATAACGTTGTCGCATGTAACCATAATGAAAATCGTAGATGGTAGTTTTAGCTAGATCAAGGATGGATTGTCCAACATAAATTGGTTTATTTAACCATACCTGCAGTTTCTTTAATTCCACTGCAACTAGGTTCTCATTAAAAACTGTAGCAGTCTTGAACTCAGGTTTAGAGATGTATGACTCAGCACCATATCTTCCAGTCCACTCAGTAAGAAGCTTGTTTGTGCGATGTGGACTGTATGGTAATGAGACAAATAGAGTAATGAGAAGGGTTAAAGGATATAAGCGACGTACCTTTTCGGCTTCGGGTAACCTTCTGGTGATTGCAACCACTCGATTCCACTTCCCGAAAAGTCAATCTTCATATGAGATGGTAAAATTAAACTATATTAATTTTGCGATGCGAATTCTTCTGCTTTCTCGACTAATCAGGCACTGATCGACTTCGCGTTGGAGACTCTCTTCTTTCCAAAATTCACTCGCGAATTTATCCTGAGCGGCTTTCTCCCACCTTAGTTCGTGGCTCAGGGTGTGCGCAATGAATTCGCTGAGGCTCTCGCAAGGAAAGGAAATTTGGGAAGGAAAATGGACAAAAATAAACTAAAGGCGAGTACAACCATATTACCCAATTTAAGCGGCGCATCCATTCCCCCCGGCTTGAAGGGTTACCTTCAAAAAAATTGAAAAGGAAAAAAATATTCTATGTATCACCAATAACCAAAGAAAAATATTTATTTGACTATATCTAACCTACTTTACTATTACATTAAATATCACTACTGATTTGGCAGCGGACAAAGACGTATGACAGGGCGCAAATAGGATCCGCTGGCAGTTTTAACCCGAACAATCCTAATAACTCCGTTAGATCCCGGAAAAACTTCTTCAACTATGCCTAAAGGCCAATGTAGAGTCGGTGTATTTTCGGTTAGCAAAATCACGACCGAACCTACCGTAATAGGGTTAGCTGGAGTATTCCACTTCTGCCGTGACTGTAAGGTATGCAGATAGTCCATTCTCCAACGCTTCCAAAACGATTGAACCAATTTGTCAAGTAAAGCGTAGCGTGAAAGAACGTGCAATCTATCTTCATTTAAATCTCTAGCGGGTAAATACTTGAGAGGTGTCGCATTCAAAAAATGTGCCGGAGTCAATGCCAAAGGTTCTGAAGGATCACTGGACAATGTTCTGCACAATGGACGAGTATTCATGACTGCTTCAATTTGAGCGAGCACAGTACTGAGTTCTTCAAAAGAAAGAATTTGTTCACCTATTACGCGATACAAATGTGCCTTCAAGCTTTTAATGTTAGCCTCCCAATTCCCTCCGAAATGGCTCGCGGCAGGGGT